>CM062806.1:376263407-376863407 GCA_031772625.1 Pinus tabuliformis
AATGTAAATAAGGTTAGTATTTACTCAATATAACATTTATTTATACTATCAATAATATTTAACACATGCCTCAATATTTTGATTTTACCTATGTTGTGCCTCAAATCTATTATCTTCACATGGATGTATGTCCCCTTCATTAACATCCTCATACAATCAAATGTGGTTGAGTGATACCAATTATCAAATTTGTAACATAACCATGCATTAACCCTTTCTCCGACATAATAAGTTCTAGACTCTGCAGATTCGACCCTTCCTAGTCCAATGACCTGATCATTAATAAGGAGATCAACATAGTCCCCTTTGCCAAAATTATATTTTCCATTGTAGCTTGTATCAATTCTGTAACAAAAATTAAATCGTAACATGTATTTAAAAGGTTGAACCATGTAAAGTGTGACTTTATTATTTTCGCAAAAACACAACTTACAAAAAGAGTAATATAGATGCAATAATTTAAATAGTATGGTAGTCATATTGTATGTAATTAAACATTGTTTCCCACCATCTAGTGCCTACTACCAAAAATTACTTTACATACAAAAAATTAACACCAAAAATAATATATGAAGACCGGGCAATTAGAGATATAGATAGTATCATAGAATGAAAAATATAACCTCGTATCAAACCACCAAGTTCCTATTTAACTTTAGAAATGACACTTGTAGTCTTGATGCATGTTTATGAATAATGATCATAAGAAATTTGTAGAAGTTGAAGAACCAAAACATGGTCCTTTGGAAAATATAAGAAATTCCAAGATCGATGCTACATAAGATGTCTAAAATCCCCATGAGAAGGAGAAATTATATTTATATTTCACTTAGTAAAGATGTTTGATGTTTTGAACTTGATAATCGAAAGCCAAACTAGAGGTTTTCTTCCAATAAAAGTTTTGGTACTGTAAATACTAGGTAATTTTATCATTTTATTCTAAAAGCAAAGAAATTGCATTGGAAGAAAATACAGTATACCTCAATAAGACATTTATTCATAAACTTCAAAATTATACAAAGCTCACATTATTCTCCATGGATCAAATAATTATGATTGGATTATTGTGTTTGTGCAAAAGGAAAGCTATACCGTTATCTTTCCTTCCAACTCAAGCACAAATGTAGTGCCAACAATAACATATATTTATATACGATTTTTTGCACTATTATTGATCTTCATAAATTGTTCCAAATTCAATAAAAAAGGCACATCAAAAGCTAATAACTCTAACCATTGTGATTATTTAAACAATGTCACTCCTAGAGCATTGGTTGCATAAGCGTAATGGTGTCTATAAGAAAGTTACTAATCGCTAGGTATCCTTCTTGCATAATCACAAATGCACTACCAAGAATAATAGCAGAGCACTAACCTTGGTGAGAGTGAAATCTTGATATTTCCTTTTGGCACAAGAACAAAGATCTAGTGCATTCTATAATTCCTTCTAACACAAATACAAGCACATTTCCAACAATAATTTTGCATTGCGAAAAAAAAATTAACACATGCAAGATTTACTTCTATCACAAACACAAACACATTTTCAACTGCAAGATGAAGGAAATTTAACACATCTAACCTTCCTTCTAGCAAAACGACAAACATATTTCTAATAACAACATTGCATTATGAAGGAAATATAATGTGCTAGCTTTCCTTCTATCACAAGTAGAAGCCCATTTCGAACAACAACATTGCACCTCAAATGAAAGCTAACAATCAATATCATTCCTTCTACTACAAACATAAGCATATTGCTAGAAGCAACATTACATGGTCAATATAAATCTAGCGCATGCTAGATTTCCTTCTAGCACAAACACAAGCACATTGCCAATAACAATATTATAAGGTGAAACAAAATCCACCACACGCTAAATTTCCTTATAACATAAATAGAAGCATATTACTCACAAAAACATTGTAAAGTAAAAGAAATCTTACACATTCTAGAGTTTCTTCTAGCACAAACACAATCACATTGTCAAAAACAACATTGCAAGGTGGAAGATATCTAGCATATGCTTGATTTACTTCTAGCATAAACACAAGCACATTGCCAACAATAACATTGTAGGGCAAACGAAATCCAATGCGTAATATATAATCCTTCTAGCACAAACACAAGTACCTTTCCAACAATATTGCATTGAAAAAAAAATCCAACGCAAGTTATATTTCATTCTAGCACAAATACAAGCCCATTGCCAACAAAAATATTGCATTGCGAAAGAAATCTATTGCATTCTAGATTTTATTCTAGTACAAACACAAGTACGTTTCTAACACCAATAGTGCATTGAAAAATAAATTTAGTGCATGTTAGAATTCCTTCCACCATACACAAACATATTTTCCAACATCAATATTGTAGGGTAAAAGAAATTTATCTCATGCTATATTTTCTTCTATCACAAACATAAGCATATTTCAAATAACAATATAGCAAGGTGAATTAGATCTAACATGATATTTGTACTTATATCTCAAACACAAACATGTCACCAATAACAACATTGCAAGGTGAATGAAATCTAACACATGCTAGATTTCCTTGTCTCGCAAACACAAGCACATAACAATATTGTAGGGTGAAAGAAAGATATTGCATATCAGATTTACTTCTAGCCCAAACAAGCATATTGCCAAAAACACCATTGCAAGACAAAAGAAATCCGGTGTGATAGATTTCCTTCTAGCACAAACACAAACACATAACATTGTAGGGCTAAAGAATCTAGCGCATGCTAGATTTTGTTATAGCAAGAACACAAACATATTACCAACAACATTCTAGGGCAAAAGAAATCTAGCACATACTAGATTTCCTTTTAGCACAAGCACATTGCCAATAACATCATTGTAAGGTGAGGGAAATGTGGCGCTTAATAGATTTCCTTCTAGCACAAACATTGAATTGCAAACAACAACATTGCAATGCGAAAGAACCTAGTGCACACTATATTTCCTTCTAACGCATATACAACCACATTGTCAATAAACTCATAAAAGGGTGAAAGGAATCTAATGTATGCTAGATTTCCTTCTAGCACAAACACAAACATATTATAACATTTCTAGATAAAAGAAAACTAGCACATGGTAATATTTACTTCTAGCACAAACAAAAGCATATTGCCAACAACCACATTGTAGTGATGAAAATAATAGTAGTACATGCTAGATTTCTTCGAGCCAAAATAGAAGCATGTTGTCAATAACAACATTGCAAGGTGAAGAAAATCTAACACTTGTTAGATTTACGCATAGCACAAACACAAGCAAACAACAACATTTTTGCCAAACAAGTAGTTCAACAAGACGTGAGTAAAAAGGCCTTATAACTCCCTTTATCAGACATTGCAACTCAACATCTCGAATTTTCGAAGTACTCATAAAACCTTCGATAGATGGAAGTTTATTAGGAGATAGTATTTTAGGCTTCCCGTGGCCAGAATGAATAAACTTTATCAGTAGAGATCTGCAAGATCCCACTCACAACTTGAGCAACAAATAAGTCCACACGTGAAGTTAAAGGATCCTTTCTAAGTCTTTGAAATTCCAACATTAATTCCACATAGGAATCGTGACCAAAAGCCATCAATTCCTTATTCCAAGAGGCAATAATTTGATTGTGTGTGTCATGTTTATTTTTAAAAGCAATTACGAAGGCTTCATTTTTAAATAGATATCACCCCGCATTGTGGCATATAAGAAAACATACAATGATCATCACTAGCATGCTGACTGAGAAATTCAATGGAAGGGGGGATAAGATGCAATTATCTAAACAAACCCTCGTAGTTTTTCCATTTTGGACACATTTGTAGCAACACCAGCAATTTGAGCCAAGTTGTAAGACATATACCTCCTGTCCAATGCCACACTTGTCTGTCCGGAGCCAAGGGTAATGGCAACAAGCCATTTGTTAGTAATTTCGCTCCCATCTTCAACTATGCATACATCTATAGTATGCAATTTTGTCGCAACACTTGAGCTACTAAATAGATTTGATATTTGAAATTTTCTCCACTTTTTTTTCAAGAAATAAACTCCTTAGAATGGAAAATGTGGGACCCATAGAGACAGCATATTTCTGGCATGGAAATGATAATCTTGTTTCTCGAGTTGACAATAACACCTTTTCAACTAACATAAAAACCAACAATACAACAAAACCATGATCTTTGAATTTGTTAAATAATCATTTGATTCTTTGATCACCACTTTCAACATCGTCTTTTGTAGAGTTAGACTTCAAAGGCATACAAATAATTGTAGAATCAGATGATCCCCAAGAAAGAGTTTTGCTAACAGAAAGTGGAAGAAATTGATCTTGGAACCTCCGAGGCAAATTTTTACCTCGTAAATAATACATTTTTGCACTTGGTGATCTTGAAGGTACAAAATGACCAGGGTTCAAAGACGTATTAAGGACCAAACCCAAAGGATCAAATAAATAAAGAAATCCATCAGAAACTATCAATGGAAGGTCACATAGCAGGTAACAACTCAGTAAGCCTAAGCCATAGCTAAGGGTTTGACCTCGAAGTTTCCATGGAGGATTAAGATGGAGAATGCATATTTCCTCCATACTTAGCACAGTCTCTTCAAAAGTAATTATGAGAGCAGGCCCCTCGAATTAACCTAGATTAGGTTGAAGTAAAGATTGTCATGGGTGATCCCACTTATCATATATAATGTGTAATTTCTTTCTTTGGCATTGGTCTGCTATCTCTTACAGGTCAAACAATATAAGGTCGTCATTCCCATATCTCTGAAACAATTCAGTTATTCTAGTATGATCCATACAAGGCAAATCTTTTGACATTTCTTGATCTATAAATATATATCGTAGTGACTTTGCACCAAGTCACTCAGCCAAATCATTGCTTATAAATCAACAAAGTGTAATGGTGATTCTCTGTTGTGAAGACCCATATGAAAAGTGTTGTAATGATGATAAGACCAATGCAACTACTACTAGGATACCCACTTACCTTTCCCTTTATCCTACAAAACACTCCTAGGTGTGAAATCCTTTTTTTGCCAAGTGTTTGCTTGTAAAAGGGGAAAGTAATGAATAATTTAAACTGGCAAAATAACTTTCTTTGGGGAAAACAGGATGGAAAACATGAAGCCTCATCTCCTTACCAAGCAAGTAAGGCTAACTAGGCTTGATTGATATCCATGACCGAGGAACTATATTAGTGGTAAAATTTGTTGTTTGCACTATGATTGGTGATGAAACTTGAAAGACACACGTGCTATCATCTTCAGAATGTTAACAGTTACACATCCATGGCATCTCTGGTTCTTCCAACTTCTATGACATAATCAGTGTAGTTGAAGCCTTGGAGATTTCTGGATTTAGTGTTCTTAGAAGAATGTGGCAGGGTTAGAAGTTGGTGTCCAAGTAGTTACTCACCTTTATCACAAGCTGACCAACTGGTTTTCCTATTCTATATTACTCTCAAGATCTACTTACATGCCACAAACAAAAGAAGGTATTGTAAAAACAATCTCTCTCTGTTTCTAAAGGAAAACAATCTCTGTGAAATGACCAAAGATATTTTTTTGTTATTTTTGTAACAGTTGCCTCGAGAACATTGTCGGAGAACTCATAATCCATTGCAGCATTTGAAAATGACACAGGGCACTGATTCTCAAGCATTTCTTGTTTGTTAGAATGAACTAGGTCCTATAAAAGGTAAGTCTGTCAACCCAAAATTTCCTTGCACAACTGGAGGGTTAATCTAGCTAGACTCCATCATGTTGGTTTGTTAAAATTGGCAAATAGGGCCAAATTCCACTTTGGACAGCTCATGTGGGAAAGATTATTGCAACATTAAATTCCTCTCTTCGATAAGACCAAAATCGATCTAAAGATCGCCAAATTTGGATAAGGAAAATGGGTTTTCGAATTTATGTTCTCTCAAGTAAATTTATAAGGTCGGCCTCATCCTTATGTCGACTCATCAAGCCTAATGGTCACGTCCCATGAGCCCCCATTGAATTGTATATATAGAGGTGTCCTCTCACCACATTTCGAAACATCCAAGTGCATCATCCACACCTCTGAAAAAGGTGGATATCTAAGGCAAGGACGTAGGTGTCAAGAGTCAAGTTTATCTCTATTTAGGGTGCAGTTTCCTTGGGAGAGAGTCGCAGGTCTGAGGCACCATGGGTGGAGGCTAGAGGATTGTCTGGGAAGTTTAACTCTTGATTATGAGAGTGAGTTTCTTGTTGGATAGGGCCGCAGTCAGGTATGCTCATTGGGTATTTTTCTGTGCCATTTGGTGTGCTGCATCTCTATTACAAGCCACGGAAAGAGGGCTGCTACAACAACTTATTGGTAAGCAGTTTGGAGGGTGTAAAATCCTTCTCTCTAGGCCACATATGCCAAGGCTAGAGCGCAGCTAGGTCAAGCACTCTTCCATGTGTTTGGGACTGCTTTGTAATCTCTCATAGGTCCAAACTGCAGCAAGGAGGAAGATGCATCCGAGAGGGAGTTCTGCATGATGTTTGGGCTTGTCATAGTTGGATGTTTCTCTCCTACAGCAGGCCACAGCTCTAGCTGTGTGTTACAAGTAGGCCGCAGGCCTTGACAGCCTTGGACAGGAGGTTGAAATGCTGGCAGGAGGCTGCAGGCCTTGGATCTCTGGATGGGAGACTGTGACTCTTATCTTTTGTTTGATTAATAGTCCAAACCATCAACAAATTGGAACAGAGGTGTTTGGAGGAAGGCCACATTCAGGTAGGGGTCCAGGAGCAAAGAAATAAGGTTGTAACAGTTATTGGCATTATCTCAGTTCATCAATACAGAAGTGTTTCAGCCCTTTAAGATCCTCGACCTGCATTATTTCTATGACTCACATTTTATGATTTGCATTCTATAAACTCTGGCCTGCCTGGTGTTCATAAGAATCACTACAGATCTCTCAAGTCGCATGAAAATGACTCATTATGTCTACACAACACCTTGATATGTAAAATAGTCTGTTCAAACTCCATATTGGCCATGATATGATGGATAAGATATGACACATGGAAATTGATACTCTGCAAATCCCATGATATGACCACAATTCTCATCAATAACATATTTGTACTGTTGTAACCTTGTAGTATAACATAATTCAGATTTCATTAACTTCGTACTAATCAAGCTTGCACCTGTGATTATTATTTGAAGCTGTCTAAACTATAATCTAGCCAGAGATAGCTTACTCCTGTAATACGACATTATCTCAGTGCCCTGAAATCAGTATCTATGACATATCTCCTTAGATCTGGGTTATAAATTGACAAGAACCTCGCATAGAAGTAACATTGACAAGGTTAAGTCTTTAGCACAGTAAACCTTGTAGCTGCTGGTATATGATATAAATATAAATGGCACAATCCTGAGGATGAAGATAAATGACAGAAGCATCATATGGGGTTCAAGTTGATCACACCCTTGTATTGTGTCAATCTTTGAATATCTAATTTTATTAGTTGAAATACCTCTGTGGCTCAAATCTGAAGAATATAATTTGAGGTAGTATGTCCTAAGCTTTTCATCTTGTGAAGATCACCCTTGGATATAATTTGAGGTAGTATGTCCTAAGTTGTCTAAATCAAATCCTGTTGGAACTATCCTGCTACAGGAATACAAATACACATAAGAACCATTAGACTATATTTTCAAAAGGCTGTTCACCAAAACCCTAGTTGGTTATTAGAGCATGATAAAATTTATTTCCTGTCATATCTTCACTTTTATATATAAACTCCTGTGTATGCAAGTTCAGCCTTTTAGGATCTGAAGCACCCATGAAAGTGCCTCTGCATATCATTGATCACATAAAATAGTTTGAAAACAGTTGAATTAATACATGAATACACATTGAGAAACAAAATCTGCATGGCATGTTGGCAGAATATCGAATATAACAACAATTGTTATGCATAACATCAATAACTTAAAATATTGGGACAAGAGACAATTATCATTTTATATCATAAGCCTTTCTAATTCCTTCAAATCCACTCCAAGGTGCACCAAAGACATCATTTCAATTGGATTGCCTTCTTGCAAAAATTTACAGTGGTCATCAAATACATTAAAGGTACACACAACCACAGTTCTACAGATGTTCTGGGAATACCAAAGCCACTCCATTCCCTCCATCTATATTAAAGGTTCCTGAATCTATGAAAAGTTGAAACCCATCCCCCTGTCAAAATTGGCACAAAGAAGCAACAAGGGCACCCACAATAAAGAATAACATGCATAGAAGCCAACACTTAGCACAGATCTGAAATCATGCTGCTAAGGTCTTGGGCTTATAAATCCATTTACCAAAATTATTTCCCCACATTTGGATAAGCATATCCCATTTTCCTCACGTGTTTCTTGAAAAGAAATGGAATTCCTAGGAATTTAAAAATCTGGCTTGCCTTGACCCAAACCCACCCTTGTGTTTTAAGTAAATCTGGCATCTTCTGTGAGCTCTACCTTTAAGTCAATCGGGCATGTTTTGTGAGCTCTACCTGTAGCAATAGGTTTTCACTCATTGAATGTTTAGAGCTAAGGGCCTTGCAGAAAATGCCTAAGTAATCTATAAGACATTATCAATTGACTCCAATCTAGAACAATGAGTTTTAGCCCATTCAAAAGATTATTTGGATACGGTTTGTGCAGATGAATCCACTTTAATGACACCTTGCTTGACCCTATGAGATATCAGACATACAGTGGCCTCTGTTTGGCAACTTGATCGAAAAGGATTAACTCTGGTTTACACTCTTTAAGAGAGAGGCAAGGTTAGGTCTTGGTGAACAATATCTTAAAAGCCTTTAGAGAAATTGGCTCAAATGCAAGAGGTAGAATAAAGGGATACCATGCTATCACGTAAGTTTTTTCAAAGCTGGTTTTGATGACAAGGATGTTATGGCCATAATGACTGGGCCATTCCATGCCTTCACAGACTGCAATAATATTGGCGATGATGAATCGCCCTTTGATGAAACAAGTCTGCCCAAGTTTGATAATAATCATGAGAATATGCTTGATTATGAGCATTGAGCTTTGGTAAGACTATTACATGCGACATTCGAGTGATAGGCTTCCAGCTCATAGTCACTTTGGAATCATTGGGTTTGGGTATAAACTTGATAATACCTTTGTTTAAGTTGGTTCTCAATGATTGCTCTTGTGATGGATTCTTTGTAAACATATACAAAATGTTTGGTTTGACAAAGTACTAGGTAGCATTATAGAATTCACACTGGAATCTGTCTAATCCCAAGACTTACCATCATCATTGATCATGTTTGAGAGGGTAGCAGCTAGCTTACCCAAGGTCAAAGACTAGTCACACAATATTCTGTGTGCTTAGTCTTTGCAATTGAAAATTCTTTTGTAGGCAGAATTAAGAAGTAAAATGTTTTTCAATTTCATCTTTTAAGCCTACCCTTGGTTGATTTGATAGTGGATATTATCTTCAAGCCTTCTTTTGAATATAGATCCCCTAACAATCCTTGCACTATGATATTCTGCAGATGATTAGATCATAAACAATCATACAAACAGAAACTGTTTTCCATTGAGAAGAATCTATATACCCCTCTCAAGGTCCTGCAAGGCAAGGACATGAATTGAAAAGAATATATATACTCTTCTCAAAAGAATATATATACGTTATGCATGAGGTTAATTCTATACTATCTTGAGGAAAAACAAAAGGCTTGGGTTAGATCCGGTAGTCCAAAGAGAATGTCTTCTATTGCTTGTCTAATTGAGGGCTTTCTCGAGCATTGGGGCCCTGGTTTCCGATGATATGAAAATACCTTTCAAGACCTTGTGGTAGACGTACAAGAAGAAGAAGCTCCCACCTCTCTTGAAGATGATAACAGTATCACTGAAAAAGACCCTCCAAATTCACAAGATTAGTTCTTGGACAAGCTACTCGACAAAGTAGCCCTGATGGTGAACCCTCCCTACATAATATGTGTCCCTCAATCTCCACTATCAGGCTGTAAGTTTGTAACTACCAGGTGTAAGTTGTAACCAAACTATGTGCAGCTTAACTGTATGTCTTCAAATTGTTTGACACAACAAATATTATGTAACATTTGTTTATGATTTTTCTTCATTTGACCCACTTTGTTATCAGAGAAAATGGCTTGATTCTGAGATTGCTTTTCACAACATCAACCTCTTCAGTTCTGTCAAAATCTTCGAAGGTTTTGATAAGCTACCAGCCTACATTCTGATTCAACTCATGTACGTTGTAGAGTTACTTATTCTACTCATTTGGTGTAAGCCTTAAGGTATGAATCATGATCCGACAGACCTGCTACTTAGAGGCAGAGCATAGCATCATATGAGTAAATTATTCTCAAATTTTAGGCATTATGGGCATAAATAGTTATAGAGGTTGATTCTCTGAAGTTTATTTAACAAAATGGAGGGCGATGGCATATTGGATCATATTCACCAAGCAAGTTATAATCCAGTAGTCCTGCTGTTTTAAACATAATATCATTTGTGTAATTTATTCTCAAAGATGTTACTAAATGGTATAGCAGCTGTACAAGTTGATTGTCTGAAGTTCATTAAACAAAATGGAGGGCAACGGAAACCATTTAGGGCAGGAGATTATTGGAAATTCTGAAACCAGTTAGAACCTGGCACTGGGCAGTTGGATTTCATAAAGTTTGACTGAATATCAAGTAATTCGCATATTGTCCAGACAGATTGATTGACTTGAGTCAGATTAAGCTTCATACTCTGGTCAGGACTCAGAATGAAAGTATTTGATCCTAAAAGGCTAAACCAAGCCAACCATGGACATGTCACATGACAGTTTTAGGAATTTTTTGTCCAAGGTAAGCGGCTTAATGCTGTAAAGCATACACAGATTTATCATTTAGCTGACATCTATTTAGTATTGCTATCCTAGATTCCTACGTAAGCGTCGCTTATAAAAAAAATGCACACATTATTTTGTATGTCGTCTTGACCCTGGGGCCTGAACCAGAAAATGAAATCGCTGATGAACTACAAAGACTCCCATCCCAAGCTCTGGAAAAAAATTCTGGACAGCCAAACACAGCTAAACCTACCATTGCAAATTTGCAACAATGGAAATTGATGAGACCACTGGCACAAGGAACAATGCACAGATAGAAGACATGAGGGCTCCAACAGAGAATTTTGACATAGCTCAAAAAAATATAGAGGCAGAAGTTCTAGCTATGGATAGAATAACAGAGGAAGTAACTGCTGGAATGATCAGAAGCACAACGGTTGAAACTCCAGAGGAAAACAACACAGATGTTTACCAACAGTCTGTCTCATACCACAATCTGGAAGAACATCTTGCAGCATCAGCAGCAGTTTCAGAGCATTGTGAAATAAAAGAAATTGCAGATGCCCTTCTCACAAGCGAGAATACCTGGACTATGTATGAAACAGTACCGATAGAACAAAAGCATGAAAAAATAGATAAGTCTAGCATCCAATGAAACAACAGAGCCATAAGTTCTATGCATGGATGCAAGAAAAAAGAGCATAGAAATTGGGGAACTCAACAGCTGTAATGCCCAACCCTTAGAAAAGTCAGAAAACATAGAAGCTGATAACAGACAACCAGATCCATTTCAGGAATCAAGCAGCTTTGAGTATAGGAACAACAATGGCAAACATTTTTCTAAGAAGGAACAATGAAGGGGCACCAGCCCAGAGCAACGAATCTGATGCAAGCAATATTGTGGCTCACTACCTCAGAAAAGATGATTGAGGGAATCTCTTAAATCTCGTGACTTTGTTTTTCAACGCAAGAGAAAAATTTAGATGCATTTGTCAGGCACAAACTGAATTAGTTTTCAAGGAAGAGTATGCAGTTTCAGACTGAGGACTCAGGAGCATACCAAATCTGATGATACTTCGGCCCTCGGGTGCTGCGTGCAAACTGGTGCCGCGGTGCGTGCAGCGTCGATGGTCTGGACTCTGCGTGCAGCACTGCAGCGTCGTGCCACTGCTCAAGACTCAAAGCCGCAACTTCAAACGTCTGCAAACTCACGACTGCAAACTCACGACTAACGACTCAGTCTCACTACAAACAAACGCTCAGCAATCAAGTTTCTGTTGGGATCACGATTGCCGTTACACCAAAACACGCAGGTGTTAGTAAACGGACGCATCGTCAGAGTTAACGGATCCTCGAGAGGCGGTTAATCCATGTCACGAAACACACGGGGAGTGCTGCATTATCCAATGCCCAACAATCTCCCCCCAGCGCGAGCCAGGTGTGATTCGAACTCGAGATCTTTGGCTCTAATACCACTTGTTGGGATCACGATTGTCGTTACACCAAAACCCGCAGGTGTTAGTAAACGGACGCATCGCCAGAGTTAACGGATCCTCAAGAGGCGGTTAGTCCATGTCACGAAACACACGGGGAGTGCTGCATTATCCAATGCCCAACAGTTTCAACCCGACAGTGTGTGCCAAAACCATAGCCCGCGATTGTTTATAAAGAATTATTTGGCGGGAACTTGGAAGAACTGCTACAAAGCGGTATGCGGCCCACTGCTTTTCTTCGAAAACCGTCCAGGAAAACCGTCCAGAAAACCATCGAACCTCAAAAATTCTTTCAAGTACGCGATTCGGTTCGTTCAGGTTCGATCCGGTTCGATCAGGTTCGACAGGTTCGATGAGGTTCGAATTCGGCTTGAAGTTCGGCTTTCAGATTCGCCGAACCTGAACGAACCTCAATTTTTTTTACAGGTTTGGCGAATTTCGAACCTGAAGCTTCAGGTTCGCCGAACCCTGTGACTTAGGCTACTTGTGACCAACGTGGCCCCACATTAAACCCCATCCTCATCAAAGAACAGCTATGTGTTGATGTATCTGTCCTAGATTCTATGAATGATTTGCATGAAAACAAGGAGCATGATAATAATTTTCACCATTGTGAGGATGCCAGTCATGATTTCCTACATGACAAAGTGATAAACAGAGGAAATGAAGAATTTTTTAATATTTCCACCGATGATACAACCCAAATGCAGTTCTAGACAGGTAGAAACCATGTTTCTACCCCAAAAGATCAACCATATGAAAAGGATGATGAAGATCACGCTTCCCTTGCTGATAATTTAAATCCTGAAAACACTTTTGAGGTCACAGAAATATAGTTCAATCACACTAATCCTATTTTCATAGATACTAAAATTAAGGGAGCTGTAGACTTTCATGGTAATATACTTGGCACCTCAACATTTCATTGTGAGTTTGAGGAGTAATGTAACCCCCACGTTGCACTTTGATGTTAATCATGATCGTGTAAGAAATAAATGGAAGTAATCATGATTTGCTACAGTTTGAGGTCAATAAACTCAAAAGGTTTTTCAAAGCCAACAAAGTAATAATGTGACCATTATTATTATCTGAGTGAAGAAACAATTAATATTATAGTTCAATCCTCAAAGATCATATATCATGGAATCCAACAGTCCTGCTATTTTTTATGCCTACAATCTGAATTTGTTCCTCAAGCCTGATGGGATAGGGAAGTCTCTTCCTTTTACTGTCAATACTCATCTGGAAGAAAATGTTATTGACATATGTGATGGATATTCCTTGGTAGACGAACAAAGGGTATGTTATATAAACACACAATTATTGAAGCTTTCAGTCATACAGATCCATTTCCACCTCTAGATGGCTCTATTGTTGACAATAATAAAGTTGGACAGCCCAAAATATTGATGAAACCTGTAATGAAACCCTCGATGACATATACAACTACAGTGCCGAGAATGAAAACAATGTCAAGAAAATAATTGATGAAGAATACAGGCTTGACCAAATAAAAAATTTCTCTCTGGACCACATCAAATGCAAAGATGTTCTCTTCTTCATGAACATGTGGACAATCATTCATGCACTAGATTTTTAAAAGGAAATGTAGACAACGAACCTCTAACAAATCCACATGAAGTCAACGCTGAGGGACAATTTTGGGGCCTGGAAAAGGTGCACCCTGGAATGATCGATGATATAGGTCAAAATGATCTTGAAACCAGCAAGAGGACATTTTCTCAACCTAGTCATAAACAAGATCTGGCTGCTCTGACCACTCAGCTTATGGGGTTTAGGGTTTTATGGTGATACAAGCACCATTATGAAGTGTTGTGTCTTTGTATCAATTTCTGGGCATTATATTTCATAAACAGACTCTAAGACGTTACTTATAGTGGATCACTATAAAACAATCAGTTTCCATCTTTCTAATTCCCCTCACTGTGTGTTCAATTTTTGAATGAGAAAGGACCATTTGTGGGTATTATTGGTCTTGTGGATCAAATGTGCATGACCTTGAAGGCTCTAATTTTTCAATGGCAATAGGATGAAGTTAAATTGACAAAAATGGACCTTAAACAAAAGTTTTGTACTATTACTTGGGTCAAACTTATCGGTCCATTCATCACTGCAATTACACAATATTAGAAACATCCAAACACCTCAAGTCTCTAGACAAAGAATCTGGTGTAAACTCATTGACTCCAGACAACAACAATACTAGAGGCGGGCATCAGAAATACTATTAACATCCAATGGGAAAATACGTTTTATACACGAAATCAAATGCAGTCAAAGTATTTTCTAATGTTAGAACCCTGGAAAATTATGGAAGACATACTCGTTCATTTTGATTAGAGGTCAAAATACTGATTATAATATAGTGCAAAGCAATTCCAAAAATCTCTTAATTGGAGACAGAATACACTTTCTATTAATATGTATCCAAAGGTAAACAACTACATTCATACATGAAAGAAGGAATTCTCTTAAATATTCAATACTTCCTAACAACTATAACCCATTCCAAAAATTAAAAAATGCCATTTCATCTAAGGATACTAAAAAGAAAATGGAAGAAATAAGTGAGTGAACTGACAAAAAAAAATAAAACAGGTTCCCAATAAGATATTCTCAAAGGGAATCTATGCAAGTTCATTCATATTCTCAAAGTAGACAATGACATGAAAACTTTCTAGTTTGTAACTGAGGAATACCAGAGCACAATGAAGATGCCAAAGAAATATATTTTTAGCTTGCAAGTTATCCAGTTTAAAGTGCATGATGCTAATCAATACCAAATACAGAAGTGCAGGCTGTGGTAATCGTGTCAAGATTCCTGCAGCAAGAGCAGCAATCAAACCAGTCGTATATCTTGAAAGTGCATGCCAAAAATACCTGCAGCCCCTCATAACAGGCAATTTTGTATCATTGCCAAGATCCCTGTTCTTTCGGTAATCAGAACAGAGCACTAAAGCGAGGAGCATCCCTGGAATTTCCTGCATTGTGATTCAATATAAAGTTTAAAGAATGAGTAGGTGGATGTGAATAAGCTGCTCACTATTTATGAGTCCTCACTTTTAACAAACCATGACATCCATAGAAATATTGTTCATAAGAACATTTGTGTAAAAAATAAACTAAATAAAGCGTTCAAACAAAATGGTATCTTCCCACTAAAAATGCACCAACTACAACAACAATCTGTTGATGGTTCAAACAAATTAAAGAACATGTTAAATAGTTAATACTGACAGAGTTAATGACAGGTTAAGAGAAAAGACTTCATTCTGGAGCAACAATGAGGTAAAGTAACTCTCTTTATTGGAGATCTTATTCACTGTAATACTAAAATAGTAAACAGTTATATCAATTGATCAATTCACTGTAATACTAAAATAGTAAACAGTTATATCATGGCCAAATATGACATGTAAGGTTCCTGAACAAAAACTGTCTGATAAACAAAGCTGGAATACAGTATTATACTGGAATATACTTGATGAAACATCTAAAATCTAAAACCACCTGACTGTTACATCTTTATAAATTATTCCAAAAAAAATTATAGACAAGAACATAAACAAATAATTGTTTTGAAAATGGCGGAAAACGAAGAGGAAAAGAAACCCTAGCGGAGCTCTGATGGTCATCAATAATGGAATTACTATGGCACTGCTGCCAGGCACCTGACGGTAAGGGTTAACCTCCACGGCTCGCCAGAATCCGTTCAACCTTACCTCCTTCCCACGGGCTCTCTAGCGTTTTCTGTTCCTATAGTCCTCCGCCTTCCTCGTAGTCCATAACCACCATTGACCGTTTTCCTATCGGTTGCAATGGACCTGGACGAGGTGGACTATACGAAGGACCCCAATCCCCATGAGGTCATTTGGTCTCGCCATCACACTATGTCGGGCTCTGGTCCTTTTGCTGCATCTCTACGACCTCTGTCAGCTCCTAGCTCTGCACTGGACAAACTTGGGTCATCTGTGCCCCATCCTCTGCCCTCTATAAACATCGAAGACGCCTCCGGCTTGGACTACCCACCGCTTTCCTCGGCTACCTTGAATCTCCTCGGTACCTGCCTGCAACCATCACCCACTTTCAATGCGCCACTGCCCGTCTACCCTACATCTCCACCCCGCCCTACAACCCTTCCTCCTCTGGCATCCCCCCTCCTAGGACTGCTACCTACCTTGTCCCTGCATTATCCGGTAGCACCCTTAATCTTGGTGGCCCATCTCCCAGCACCCCTATCTGTTTTGGATGCTTCAGCTCCCCGGTCCCAAACCCTAAATCAACCCCATCACCCCACAAACGGTTAACCAAGGCATACGGGGACATCTTTGGGACTATCCGACGGCTCGAAGATCTGACAAGCTAAAGAAAGGAAGGTGCCTAAAAGCTGTCGACAGGGACATCAACCTATCCTTGGGCGAAGACCTCTCGATGGGGAAGTTGTTGATACAGCGAAGAAGGTCTTGGTGGGCCGAGTTTGGGGGCGAAACTATACTGTGGAGAGACTTCATCTCTAGACCTCAGATATTTTGGGTTCTTTACTCAAAGAATTACCCACCATTCGGGTGCTTGTGCGAGGATGGTTTGCCCTTCATTTCCACAGGGAAGAGTACATGGACCGGATACTCTCTAGATTCTGGCATATCGAATTAGCCCATGTTCTGCTGAAAAGATGGGATCCCTTATTGGATCCTGAGAGGGAACGAATGGGAGCTAGGCCAATTTGGGTTCAATTACTAGGCCTTCCAATGCAATATTGGACTCCAGTCGTTTTTAAGCGCATAGGCAACGCACTAAGTACCTATTTGGAACATGATCAGTCCTATGAAACGTCAGGGAATATGACTATGGCTCGCATCCTGGTTCATTTGGATACCATAGAAGGCCTGGAGGAAAAGATTACCCTACATTGGAGGCATTTCTCTCGCTGACAAAATCTTGATTACGAAGGCGTTCCATTCAAGTGTAGACGATGCCATAAGGTTGGACATCTTTTCAAAGAATTCCCACTGCTCATGCCTACTACTCTGGCTGCTACAAAGGGAACCAAACATCACCAGACAGAAGACCCGATTGTGGATGAGCAGCCCACAGGTCCGGATAGTCCAAAGGATGTGGCTGGGGTCACTGCTCATCCATCCAGTGCTTCCTAGATGCCGCCAATCTCCCCTCCTATGACTAGATCCTGATCTGCTGGGGAGGCTGCTCCTACATCGGGTACAGTTTCTTCTCCCTTATCCTCTGCACTGAATTTTAATCAATATTTTTTCTCATTGGCATCATCTGCATCTTCACCTTGTTTGGTTACCTCTCCCATTACCTATGCACGTGATCACCCATTGCCTATCTTTTCCACCACCCCCCCGGCTGTCCTTGGACAGGAGCTCCAACAAAATCCTATTTCCCCTTCTGCTTCGGGTTCACATTCCTACAACCTCTGTTCCCGCCATCGGGAAATCCCTGACTCGCTTGGATTGGGTATCACACCCTCTAATGTTGAGCATAAACCCACCCGGCGATTGACTCACTGGTGAGGTAAACAAGTGTTTTGTTGTCCACCAGGGTTCCATTCTCACTTTGATCTGAAGGGATTAGATTGGGTGTATGTCCTGAGCAATTTTGGCAGAATAAATACCCGTCAAGTTCACACCTTACGCCAATGAAACTCTGCTCCATGGTGCATGTACTGAGCAATTTTGGCAGAATAAATACCCCTCAGAGTTCACAGAATAAATACCCCTCAGATTTCACACCTTACGCCAATAAATACCCCTCAAAATTCACACCTTACGCCAATGGAAGTTTGCTCCATGGTGCAGCCACTCGAGGCACATTTTTTGAAGCATTACCCCAAAATGCTTTCCTAGATAGGTTTAGATGTGAATCCATGCTTGTCCAAGAGGAATGTGGACACTGCACTTGACCTAGGAATCTGTTTCTCACATATTACCCACATGAAAACATTCCCAAATATGCTTTTGTATCAGGGTTAAGAGCTCGTCTAAAGCCTTCAGGCAGGCTCACTTATCTCTTGCATTTGGGATAACCAATTTTACACAATAAACTTTATTTTGTTAAAATTTCAAATTAATACCACTAATTTTTGTTACCCTAAAGTTGCCATTCAGCCTTAAATTTCTTTTTAAACCTAGTTGGCTCTTGTAACTCCAAACTGATTTTTCTTAAATCCATGAAGCCTATAAACATGTGGCATGAATAGTTCAACAACGTGTGAGAAGTTGTCAGTAGCACCCTAGAAATAACAAAGATGGAGATTTTCCCTCCAGCCTGAGGCAAACTTCTAAAGACAATGTTAATGGATTCTCACCTTTTATTCAGAATGGGCAAGGCATACATTAGTCCTGGACTTCTCACAGTCTCTGTTTTATTCCTCTAATAAGTCTCAAATGAAGCAACAAATATTTTTCACCTCTTATTAGAGTCCATTCTAAAAGAAATTACTCTTGTTGTTATATGTCTTAAAGAAGCCAGTGTGACCAGCAGCATGTGAGAAATGCCATTCTACTAAGACCTTTGCTTTGATTTGGAACTAGGTACAAGGTATACAGGGTATGTCGATAAGTGTAACTCATGTAGGAACTTCTTACACATGTAAGGTGTGAATGTGTGAGAAGTGGTTCAAGACAACTTTTGGTGACCACCTAGTAAAACTGTGAAATAATACCATCTTGTAATTTCACTTAGTAAATAAAAGTGAAAGATCAATTTCACTAGATCTCCTAACTCTTCAAAATCTAAATGAAATATTCTAGATATTTTTTGAGTATTAGTGATTTGTATTTGATCTAATCTTAGCTGTACACATAATTGTTGAGAAAAGGTGGTTGCTCAGATTAAAGAGATTAGTTGCTAAGATAGGGGAGATTAATTTTCTCAATTAGAGTCTGAAAGCATAAATAGAACAAGATGAGAGAAGTTGTATGCAAACATTTTTGGACATCAAAAAGACAAGAGATCAGAGAAAGATCAGCTGAGCAGATTCAAAGCACAGGAGAGTAGCCAAGGTCAGATCAGAATCCATATTGAACAGTGTTGTACAACAATTCAGTAAAGTGTGGGTTTGAGTATCCAGCAAGGAGATAGAGCAGATCTGAGTGTCCAGGAAGCTAAAAACCTCAGTTTTGACGTGTCCTTGTAAGTTTTGATCATTAATGATAAGCTGATTTGAAGGACAGAATTATGTGTGTACTTGAAAGGCTATTGAGTCCACTGTTTAGGTTTTCCAGTTATATGTGTGACTGTTGTATGTTTAGAATTTTATTCAGTTATTAAAGTAATTCAAGATCTGAGTTATTTGAGAAAGAAACACAGGACAGTTGTCCTCTTGAATAATAAAAATTTTACATGGTATAAGAGGATCATCTCTAATTGAGATCCTCAAGGGTTTACAACAATAGATCAACTACCAGAATCAAAGACCAACAGTTAGAGGGTTTCATTATTGTTGCTTGAAGGACTAACCACTCTTGCGGGTATGTTTTTGTTGTTTTATTTTCATATTTGAAAAGTTTGTAAAATAGATCTCAGAGATGGCAGCATCAAGTCTCAGATTTGAGGAAAAATTAGATGGTGCCTCCAGATAGGTGTCATCAAAAGCCAAGGTAACATTGTTTTTGAAAGAAAACGATCTCTAAGATATTGTCAAGGATGTTATAATTCAGTCTACAGATCTGCATGAATTGGCATCACATAAAAATAAGGAAGTGAAGGCCCAAATTACTTCAGGAAAGGGTCCAAATCCTGCCTCAGGAAAAAATGATGAACTCTGCCTCAGGAAGGTCAAACTGCATATACGATTGAAGATGTTTTCATGACCGATTGTTGCAAATGCTGGTGTGGAAGGTGCAGTGGTTGTTGGGAAATTACTAAGCAATATAATCTTGACTTTAGCTACGATGCTGACTAAGGTGAAGACATTGATAAGGTGAAGGCAGGGATTATTGATCCCCTGAAAGTGATCAGAGCTGTTTTAGTTGACGCTGCAAGTGTGCCTTCATTGTTAACCACAACAGAGTGCATCATTGTTGTGATTCTGAAGGATAAGAGGGAATCCCAGGTATGAGAGACGGTATGGGTGGCATGGACTACTAAAGAGCATATCTAGACCGGTGTGCCTTCTGCGTGGTGTCCTGTTCCGAAAGTAGGGTTAAAGTTCAGGTTGTCTGGTGTCCTAGTTTTGAAGGTTAAACTTCGGGTCAATTAGTTTGACCCTTGTTATTGTCTCGAGCATTACATTTCCCATTACTGGGAGCAATTGCTTGTTTATTCAATCTAACTTAAAGGAAAATTTGTCGATTGCAATGCCCTGCAGTTCTACCACCTATCTTTTCTGCAGGGAAAAAGCGTAACCCTTCTCAAGGAGAGACCGGAGAAATGTTTTCCGTTTTCACATACTGGAGATGATAATTTATTCAAAGAGCTAATTTTTGAGATGAAGAAAAAAATACCTGTTGTAGGCAAAAACCATGGAAGATCGGGCCTTGCAAAATCCATGGAAGATCGGGCCTCGCAGAAGCAATTGCTGTAACTGCATAGCTTGTAAACATGTTTTATGGTGTGGAAGGGTTATTGCCAGAAGCACCACACCTGGGTTATTGCCAGAAGCACCACACCTGTTAATGCTCCACGACACTCCCCGAACGGTTTATCTGTGTGCTGAAAAGTGTCCCAAAATGCTTCTAACACCAAATTGTTCGAAGCGCTTGAAATTTGAAAATTTTGAAAATTTCCCACCAAATTGTTTGAAAAGTTCCCCATCGATTTTTTATTTATGTAATAATTACAAAATTTTAATGTGTTAATTAGGATATAGTGATTTAATATTTATTAATTATTTTATTTTGTTTAATTTAATGTGTTAATCAAAATTTATTGATTCGATATATATTAATTATATATATTTAAAAAAAATTATCTTAATAATATAAATATATTTTTAGTAAAATATATAAATTAAAAAATTGCGAAGTATTTTTAAAATTGTTAAATTTTTTGAGGGAATGAAAGCACTAGCCCAACATTAAGAGCTTTTATGGGACTTTGTTGGAGGGAATCATTTATGCTAATAATTATCATTGGATTCAGCATAAGTTGGAAGATGAATCAAGCGGTTTGAGAATAGAAATGCACCAATCTAGACCTGTTTTAAACCCTTAAACATCCACCATAATTGAGGCAATGTTGAAAGGATTAACAGCTGGTTGAATTTAGAAAAAGCATTTTCAAGGCTTGAGGTGTAAGTTGGATGGATTAACGACATATGATTACTTGATTGAGTTACTATGCAGCCCTCAAATTGATGCCAACCTCTATTAGTTCCAGGCTAGGAGTGGCTAGAGAGTGCTCAACCACAAAGACCAAGCCTGAATAATCCTTAAAATTTAAAGAGTTGGGACCAGGCTTGTGGCCTTTCTGACTTGGTGGTAGAAGGAGCCTCCTCTCCCTTAGTTCCCTCTTTCATCTCTGCAACGAGGGAGATTAAAGCCTCATTTGAATGCCATAGTCGCTTAGACGGAATCCCTCTTGTAGCATCCTGCCTTTCTACATAAGCCTCGAAAGCACAACTGGAATTCTTGTACGTTCATGGAGTTTGGTAGCAAGCGTGACTATCAAGTTAGCTACTAACATCGTGATACAGGAAGTCCCTTGCGAGAGAGGTTTTACAAATATTATGAAAAGGGGTGGTTATGAATTTGAAGATCCATGCTTTACTAGTTTTTTCCACGGGAAGTGAGGGACAGATTCATGCCTACCCTCTTCATCATGGCGAAACATTTTGACAAACATACCCCAAATGCCCCAAGCGTTGCCCCACTTAGCTCATTCAGGTGTTTCTTCAAACACTTTGCGAGCAACCAAAGAACTTGCAGGTTTGGGAAGTAACTGGGCAGATTGGACAACTACATTGTAGTAGCTCCCATACCCCAAGCGACCAACTCAATCCAAGAAACAATTTTTTTACAATTAGTACATAGGGTTTTAACTCCCTAAAGATTCACTCAAGTAACATACTCTACACTACAATGTCATCAATTGTTCTAATATCAAAGTAAGGCTAATACTTTTGTAATTATAAGGTATTTGGCTTACAACACCACCTTCATCTGGGCTAAACCAGTTCTGAGAGCTTGGCGAGACCTTTGGAACCTCTACCGATGGCCAGCAAAGGATTCGATCCCTCGTCGTTCACTCGCATCCGCAAGGGAGCGCCGGAAAAAAAGCAGAGACAACAATCGACGTTTTGTTCTCAGGCCGCGGAGGTTCTCGATTGGCATGCAAACATCACCGTGCCGCATGATTTCTCCTGCAATAACAGCCATCTTCTCGTTGATCCTCAAGGCCTCCCTGACGAAGCCTCTGTTGAAATATACGATCTCTGGCAGGGAAAAGAAAATGGAAAGAACCAGAACACGCGGAGCAATGGCACAAAGGGAAGAAGAGAAGAAACCTGGGACGCGGCAGGTTTGGGATCTGTAGTTTTTCATATTGTTTTGGTCGTTGCATCCAGAGAAGGGGGACTGCATGATGCAGATCTGCCCCCTCACAGAATGGATTGGGCCAAACATTGCAAATCTGGGCCGGATCTATCTAATCTGAACAATATTCGAGAACAGACAGAACCCAGGCAGCAGATCGGAGTCAAGGTGCATAGATCGAGCAGAAGGTATGTAGCCCTCGACATGCAAATGGAAGAACGACCCATCAAGAGGTCAGATCTGGACGATTATTTACAGCCAGAGCACACGAAAATCAGCAACGACACCAGATTAGGCAGATCAGGAACGCTGCCAAAACTCAGGCCTCAGGTAAAAACAACTCGTTTTCATATTTTTATTAAAACCCCTGAGGGGGAATCCTGTTTAATGTGGGTACATGCAAAAAAGCACCATCATGCAGCTGAAACAACAAATTTGGGTATTGAATCCTGTTTAATGTGGGTACATGCAAAAAATCCCTTCTTCTCTTTTTCTCCTTTTCTTCTTCTTATGCAAGTTAGTTTTGTAACGTTGCATGGGGTGCGAAAGCACTTGAGCCCAATGGGCATCTTACGGAAATGCTTCAATGCATCTGCTAGTGTAACTTTTCATTCTTTAAATAAAAAGTTATCGATTTTTTCCTTGGAAAAAAAAAAAAAACACCACCTTCATCTCAAAATAAAATGCCAAGCTTAGTACCCCACTATGACTAAGTACACCATATCTTCCTCTATCCACTTAGACAATACTTGAGAGGTCTTTAACTACTCCAATTACCATCATGGCTTAGTGAAAAAATCATCTTTTCCGAGGTAAAAATTGTACACTAACATAGCCAAAAAAATTCCTAGAAGTAATATTTCTTTTCCATTTTTTCCCAAAGCCATCAAAATAGATTTTTTTCTTGAAGCACCTCTTCCTAATGTCACCTTCTACCTTTCCCAACCCATTTCCAAGTAATTTAGCATCCCTAAATAAGAATAGGGGAAATTTAGGGCCATGGTTAAAATCATTTAAATCACTTGAAGCCATTTTGTAGGTTAATCCTACCCCCTCGATCACTAAACCCTAATTTAACTTATTTACCATAGTTCAAAGGTTTTAGACAATTATTTCCCATTATTTTATGTTGGCTCTATGATACACTCAAGGTTAATGGAATGTTTCCAAACATGGCCTATTATAGTCTAATCTCCTAAAATATTCCATCTTCTAGGAGCAAGAAGGTCTCAGTTGAGGCACATATAATAATTCCCATTAAGTAATGCACAAAATGTCAAATATTTTAGCGGGGATCACATTCATATGATATTATTGGTGCCAATTTAAACCATTAGAACTAACATCATTCAAATGAATAAAAACATGCATATATCACCCAAATATAGTACAAATACAAACACATCAGTAGAATAGTATTTCATTATACTAATAACATGCATGGTATTACATAACTCTAATGTAGAGTGAACACCAAAAATTGATAAAAAATGTAACCCCTCTTACAAATTATCCCTAATATTGAATCTATTTAAGTACCTTACAAACCTTGTATATATAGGAAACTAGAGTAGTTGCAAAAGATTCAAAGTTATAATAGAGAATCAACCAACCATAAGCCACTTAACAAAAAAAGAGAGTACAAAAGAGTTTATTTCTTTAGAGAGATACACAAATTATCCATAAAAGTAGGTGCAAAGAATATATGAGATGACTCATTAGCCTTGTGTACTTAGCCTTATATAAATCCACATATTCAACCTTCTACATGTTTACTTCTACAAATTCATATTTTTTCAAGTTTTGTTGAGCTTCTCTCTGTGCCAAAACTTAGTAAAAGATGATACACAAAAATGCCTCGGTCATGCCTTCCAACTCATCCTTGAGTTGGGTTCTATGCTTCATATATGTCCTCCTCTTATGACCAATATTTGAATCGCGCGGCACATATCAAACTTTCACCTAGTAAGTATGGCTTGTACCTATGATAACTCCCCTTATCTAAATATTGGATTATGATGATCACAAGTAGGTAACTTTCTTTATGAAGCCTTTACATGTGTAACTTTATTATGGTAGGACTAGCATACATAGGTAGATCTCTAATATCCCTGTGGATTTTTTATTACAATTGCACATGATGATAACTAGAATAACCATGGGGAAATATATACACGTGCAACATAGCTACTTTAGGCAATCATAACCCTCATCTTAGCCGCATTACTAGATACTCTTCCCAAAATATGTTTGATATCTCCTCCCAATTGTAGTTTTCAACTAAAAGGATCTATCAAAGCTTATCTCAGTTTCACGTTGGCCTTCTCAATTCTAAATGTACAACTACCTTAAAAATGGTGATGTTGAAAAATTGGACCAAAATTATAGGAAAGACTAGTGGCCAAATCCTTCACTTACTTTACCTTCATTGTCCATACCTAACTAATGAGAGCACAAGAACACATACTTCTCTAGAAGCACCTATAATAATTTTGTGGGTTTAGCTAAATACCCTTTGGTTAGCGTTTACACATCAATCTAGATACTAAAATGATGTGCCTACAATCATAATCCACTAGGTGTATTTTCTCTTAAAAAACTATGCAAATATAGATGTCCCTTTTATGGCCAAGTTCCACCAAAATGGTTCCTCCTTGGTCTGGTTGCGTGAAGATGAGTGCAAACCAACCTCTTGTCATGGTAATAATCACCAGCAACTAGTCCAATAAATGTCCCCAAATTTCCACAGTCCAATGCTTCAATCGCCCACGGGTATAATTTCGACCACGAACCCTTCCAACAAGCACAATACTCTTAGTAAATGCATCTTGGGCCATACTAATACCTTCTTCGAATACCAATAGATGCCCCTTCTCATGCACCTTGGTGCATTTTGTTTTTTCTTCCCCCGCGTTCTTTCTGTCTGGTCTATTGGGTGTTGTTCGTCCTCTGTTGACTCATACTCATCCGAGTTTGATGCTCTAGTATCCTTAATACGAGGTTCCTTATGAGTGATGCCATCAAAATGTCCTAAAGTGTGAGCTGCAGGAGCAGGTCGCTAGCCTTGTGGGTTTTCTCCTGATGAGCATGATACATTATTCCCAGTATTTACAACGCCATATGTATCAGTCCCATGAACGCTCGTGCCCCCAACTGCCACATAAGACGCCCCTTGTACATTTGTTGCGAGACCCTGTTGTTCGAGTTCCCAGTACTGTAACTCCGATGGTGATGGGATATTCAAGATCGGTTGAGCCTCGTCCTCCTGTAGTTGAAGAAAGTTTGGATTTATCGTTGAGCCCGGGTGGGAAAACCCTAGGGCATTTAGGGAAACCTTCACATCATCCATCTCTGAGGTAAATGTGTTGACCTGGACTTCTGGTTCATGGTGTATCATCGGTGAAACCCCAGTTTGGTGTTGATGTGGCCCCTCAACCCAAATTTGGGAAGCCTCCATATAATGAGAAGAATAATCCACAAGTTCCTTGTCGATACAAAATGATGTTCACATGTACCCTGTTATACTATCCCTATGTGATGTTGTGCATGACACCCTCTAAGAGACATTGGCCCAACTGAACAAAAGGTTCACCTCCACCGTTCGATCCCCTTACTAGTTGACCGAGAAAACCCACAAGACCATAAGCTGCCAAACCGCTGCAGATAAATATAAACCAGGTGCACTGACTCTTGTTGGCTAGTGTTGTGACCATTCCCTCACGCTGTTATCGCTCCCAAGTGCAGGTGAAAACCCATCTTCACACCAGAAAAAACCCTAGGATTAGACTGCCATGGAAATTCCTCTTGGATTCTTCCATATGATCTTCTCTAGACAAATCCTTATTTCCATTTGATTTCTGTTCTATCTGCAATTTCTTATATAATATTGGAGCATCTCCATAGATTAATTAACCTTACTAAACCAAACATTTTATTAAAAATAATCATTAATCTTATAACATTACAACTTCACTACACTTTTTAACCACACACAACTTATTTTTATGTCACCATAATTCACCTTTAATGTAACAGGATTACATTAAAAAATCAACCAAAATCCCTTCCAAAAAATTTTCCTACACAGAAACAAACAAGCGTCATATGATTAATAATTCTTTACCATGAGCAATACCTCCTTATTAAGCCCAAGAAAACACTTTCACATTTCATTTAATGGGATTTAATTCCAATTGAAAAACACAAAATCATTTCATTTAAGTTCCATTCAAGGTTTCACGGCATTTCTGCGTTTCAAATATCAAAATTCGTTCATTTCCCTCCCGTTTTTTCAAATATCAAACTTTGTTCATTTCCCTCGCGTTCCAGGGTTTTTCAAATATCGAAATTCGTTCATTTCCCTCGCGTTCCAGGGTTTTTCAAATATCAAAATTTGTTCATTTCCCTCGCCTTCCAGGGAGGAAGGTCGCTTGCTTGCTTGACCTAATAATATTTTTCTTAACAGTGCTTTTGCCTCTGTTGATCTCGGCGTTTTCGTCCTGGAGGATGGCAAGCGGTTGCCTTCTGACCGCCATTTCTGTTGGTTGGTGAATGATAATCAGTATGTGCGAGCGCTAAAGACTGCAGTAGTAAGAATTGAAAGATTTTGCTGCGAAATACTCGGCTGTTGACCTCTTCTTCTGCGATCTTTGCCTTCAACACCTCCATGTCTTTACCACTAAACTGAACCCTCTCGATTCCTTCTCGAGCCCAAGCGTTGGCCTTCTGCTTTTCCTCCTCCGTTAGTTCACATCTCGGATTAGAACCTATTTTCGCATTCTTCCCCCGCGCCTTCTTCTGTTTAACCGCAGAGGATGGAGCCTTACAGGATTCGACCCCATTCGTAATATCACCGAGAGCAGTTCGAGGTGCAACCCCTGCGCGCCCATTCTTATAATTATAAAACCGTAATCTTTGTTTTTTACAAAAAAAGGCTATACCTTACTTCCAGTTTCGTGGATCTGTGAATATCTGAATCCACAATATTTTTGAATTATTGAGAGGCACACTGTTCCTCAAATTCCCAATTTTATAAGGATTGTTTGCTCTTGGATATGGATGTGGATTTGTATAGAGATTTCTGAAATGTGGGCTCTTTATGATTGATAACAGGAAAACAATGGATGCTCTGAGAAAGCAGGCAAACAAGTTGATAGAACAGGTTGCGAAACAGCAGCAGGTATTGCATTGTAGTCATTTTAATTTTATGTTTACTATTTTACATATATGCAAAAACCTCAGCCCTGCCAAGTAAGTTCATGCAGGTTCTCTACTTTACAATCTATTTTTGCTTGCTTGACCTAATAATATTTTTCTTATAACTATAAAACCTTAATCTTTGTTTTTTACAAAAAAGGCTATACCTTACTTCCAGTTTCGTGGATCTGTGAATATCTGAATCCACAATATTTTTGAATTATTGAGAGGCACACTGTTCCTCAAATTCCCAATTTTATAAGGATTGTTTGCTCTTGGATATGGATGTGGATTTGTATAGAGATTTCTGAAATGTGGGCTCTTTATGATTGATAACAGGAAAACAATGATGCTCTGAGAAAGCAGGCAAACAAGTTGATGGAACAGGTTGCGAAACAGCAGCAGGTATTGCATTGTAGTCATTTTAATTTTATGTTTACTATTTTACATATATGCAAAAACCTCAGCCCTGCCGAGTAAGTTCATGCAGGTTCTCTACTTTACAATCTATTTTTGCTTGCTTGACCTAATAATATTTTTTTTATAATTATAAAACCTTAATCTTTGTTTTTTACAAAAAAAAGGCTATACCTTACTTCCAGTTTCGTGGATCTGTGAATATCTGAATCCGCAATATTTTTGAATTATTGAGAGGCACACTGTTCCTCAAATTCCCAATTTTATAAGGATTGTTTGCTCTTGGATATGGATGTGGATTTGTATAGAGATTTCTGAAATGTGGGCTCTTTATGATTGATAACAGGAAAACAATGGATGCTCTGAGAAAGCAGGCAAACAAGTTGATAGAACAGGTTGCGAAACAGCAGCAGGTATTGCATTGTAGTCATTTTAATTTTATGTTTTTCAAATTTGAACTAGGAAGGAAGCAGCAATGGATGCATATGACACTGTTCCTTCATACTAGCGGGAATTTAATCCTTTTGTAATTATAAGGCTCGTAGGTAATGGAGCTGGGGCTCCCAGATAATCACATTGTGATTGTGTGAGGGATTTAGATTAGTTTTGGGTTCTTGCCAATACATCAACGTGTTGCATTTGCCTTTAAACCATACCCACTTCACTTTGTATGTTAAAACTTGAGATTGAGTTATGACCATAGAGTTCCTTCCTGGTCTGCCTATTATGGATATGGATCATGATCATTTGGTAGTTGGCAGCTGCTCTATGATCAGTGCAAAGTACATCGTGTTGTGGGGTAATGTGGCCTCTAGATTGGCAGCCTGCTAAGACTTGCAGGGAAGACCACCAATTATGTGTAACTAGCACTAGTAGTTGTGACACATCCATTGATTGCTGATGTAGACAGCTCTTTTTACAGTGAGCCTTGATCAGAGGTGATGCCAGCGTAACTTCCATACAATGGGATGATAGCAATGTTCAATGTCTCTCCTCAAAGAAATGTGGGATTTGAGGATAATAATTGAAGCAAAGGAACTTTACGTATCCTCTTTAGTTTACTATAAAAACTACACTAAATAACCAAGAAAGGCACTGTGGCTAGCTCAAGTGCATGGAGAGCTATTCGTATTAGAGTCTATGCCATCCAGGGGATGTATGATTCAGTGTAATTTGCACCAATGATCTCTATTTAGTATTTGCCAGTCATTTTATTGACTACTGGACTGACAGGTCTCTTTACCTGATGAAATTGAAGTTATATTGAGTTTTGGAGCCATCGAGTTAAAAATGGGCATTCTGCCCCTTGTCTTTCACCAAGACTTTCCCTTGTATTATGAACATCACTGACTAAGAACCTGCCAGTTTCAATATTTCTTTGCCCGTTAGCTATATTCAAATTCCAGAGGACATCTATCTTGAATAGGCAGAGTCTACCTCGTTGATGACTGTCGGGTGACTATGCTTATCTTCCTTTACATCGTGTCTACTGGGTGACATGAGAATGGCCTCCTTTCGAATATTGCAATTAATTTTTTCGTTAATATTTTCTTTTTTCTTTAAATATTTTGAGTATAACTTGCAAGATGCTAGAGCAAGATTGTTTAGGTTACTCCAATAAAAAAAATTCTGATACTATAAATCCTCAGCTATGGTCTGTAAGTTGATTTGCCAGTGGCCATATGATTGTTTCTCTCTCTCTAATACCCAGCTATGTAGTGCACACTGCACTCTCAGTGGGAAGTTGCCATACATAATTTATTGTTTTCATTAGTTAAACTTTTCGACATGAAACTTTTCTTTTTCCATGGAAAAAATCTTAATTTCTATTCAGTACAAAGAATGGAAATACATTCTTTATATGCTCTTGGCACGAGTACATAATGAGATGAAATATAAGGCCTTTCAGTTTTAATATTTGAAAAACAAAAGCCTTAACTAAACACAACATATGAGTCAATTGGGGTTATTTTGGGTGGATTTGATCTGGTAATGGTGGCGCACTGCTCTGGTGGGAAGGAAAGAACAGAGAAAGAATGGAAGAAGATTTTATTAGAAGGTGGATTCGGTTGTTATAAAATAATCAACATTCCTGATTTCCAGTCTGTGATTGAAGTGTTTCCTTTTTGATTATCTGCTCTTTATGGGCATACCAAGTTTTGCGTAGTGGCAGGGGAGTTCGAGGGATGAAATCATGAAACAGAAGCATCGAAGCTTTTGAATTCCTTATGTGTTTGAATGATTTACTTCCTGCATGACTTTTTATTCGTTCATGTCCTTTCTGGCCTTCGCTCGGCTCCGAGAGAACTGAGCGGATTTGATGTCCCTGCAGATTGTGAATTGCCTTTAGGCTTTTGTTGCGATCGATTTGCTGTGATCGAAACATAAATGTTAGTTATCCATTTAATTATTTTAAATGATTGACGGAGCCCCTTCGCTGCTTGCATTGCATTATTGGCTCTTGGGGGATCTCAGCCGGAAGGTCTGACTAATATTAAGGTCTTGATTTGAAACCAGCATTTAGTTGTGTTTACCCACCTGATCATGTTTGACAGTGGATCTGTGAATATCTGAATCCACAATATTTTTGAATTATTGAGAGGCACACTGTTCCTCAAATTCCCAATTTTTTAAGGATTTTTTGCTCTTGGATATGGATGTGGATTTGTATAAAGATTTCTGAAATGTGGGCTCTTTATGATTGATAACAGGAAAACAATGGATGCTCTGAGAAAGCAGGCAAACAAATTGATAGAGCAGGTTGCCAAGCAACAGCAAGTATTGCATTGTAGTCATTTTAATTTTATGTTTTTCAAATTTGAACTAGGAAGGAAACAGCAATGGATGCATATGCCAGTGTTCCTTCATACTAGCGGGAATTTAATCCTTCTGTAATTACAAGGCTCGTAGGTTAGATTCTAGAGACGGTTCAGTTAGTCAACATTGGTAATGGAGCTGGGGCTCCCGAATAATCACATTGTGATTGTGTGAGGGATTTAGATTAGTTATGGGTTCTTGCCAATACATCAACGTGTTGCATTTGCCTTTAAACCATACCCACTTCACTTTGTATGTTAAAACTTGAGATTGGGTTATGACCATAGAGTTCCTTCCTGGTCTGCCTATTATGGATATGGATCATGATCATTTCGTAGTTGGAAGCTGCTCTATGATCAGTGCAAAGTACGTCGTGTTGTGGGGTAATGTGGCCTCTAGATTGGCAGCCTGCTAAGACTTGCTGGGAAGACCACCAATTATGTGTAACTAGCACTAGTAGTTGTGACACATCCATTGATTGCTGATGTAGACAGCTCTTTTTACAGTGAGCCTTGATCAGAGGTGATGCCAGCGTAACTTCTATACAATGGGATGATAGCAATGTTCAATGTCTCTCCTCAAAGAAATGCTGTAGGTTGACCATACCAATGAAGCTGTGTGCACGAATCAAGCTGCCCATGAAGCAGAACAAAATGCCAGTCCTACACCAACCTCCAGCATGATCTATAAAATCTACAATCCCTTAAAAGATGCTTTAAGGATTTTAAACGATGACAAAAGGGGCATAAACTATCCGACTGCTTCCTTTTGGCATGGCGAACTTTGGAGGGCAGCCCTTGAACTACCAACAGAACAAAGACGCAGACCTTGTAGCTCAAATGGAAGACCATACACTGTGATTGACAGATCCATCGAGAATCCAGGTTGAATACCTCATACCATATGAGGGAAAAATCTCTAAAAAAAAGGCCATTTTGGCCTTTAACCCACTTTGGCCTTAAACTTCTCTTGCAAAGTATTTACAGTGGTTGAATTTAATGTGATTGTACATTTTTTTGCCTATAGAATATTTTTAAATTTGATTGAAAAAAATGATGTCAATTATTTAATATTTTGTCTGTCAAATTTTAAAATAGTTTTGAAATCTAATTAAAATAAAAATTAAAATAGTTTCGAAATCTAATTAAAATAAAAATAACGAGTGTAAAATAACTTAGATTTTTTTTCTCCATTTGTTTACTACAGCGAGTCTTTCTTTTAATATTTTCCTGTGCTGTAAACTGTACTATTGTGACAATATTTGCCCTGAGCTTATCATGAAAGAGACAAGGGGGTTACAAATTACATATCAATTTCCAACATTGGGCAAGATGTATGCACTATATGGTAGAGTAATAAAAGCTACGACACACCTGCACATATGTCACTAAATTTGCAGTGGCTTTATTTAGAGTTGGCTCCTGATGGTGAAGAGATTCTTTCAAAGTTGGTGAATGTCATGTTGATACTCTTCTTTCTCCTTAGTTTTTTTCAAATGTTCAATGGTGTACAATGTAATTAGGTAAATGTTTAATAATATTAATGGATTAGGTAAATGTTTAATAATATTAATGGTGTAAAATGTAATTAATTTAATTACATTTTTTTTCTTCATTATTTTTGGGTGAAATGTTTGATATATTATATTATAATTTTGGTTACTTAAAATAAAATAAAAATAACATTATTAAAATAAAATTTCTAAGTTATTATTTATTTTATCAATTTTTGTTGGGTAGTTAAGGTAAATTTGAAATAAAAATAAAAATAACTCTATATTAAAATAAAAAGTTATTATTTTTTTTAATTAATTTTTATTGGGTAGTTATGGTAAATTTAACTTGGTCAAGTCATTTTTTGAGCTTTGAGTTTATGAGAACCCATGGTATTGTCCATGGTGGTTTAATTCCTTTTGAGTAGATAAAAAGTTAAAAGGGATCTAGATTGGTATTAATGATAGACAATTTTACAAATTGTTTAAATTAAATGCTTTTTAATTAAATTGTTCAAATTTTTACTTTTATAATGGCGTTTTTATTAAATTTGGGAAAATACAATTTTTATTCAGTTTTCCAGCAATATGACGAAAATACAATTTTTATTAAATTTTCCAACCATATTGCGAAAATAATATAACTGGAAATACAATTCAAATTTCCAAAAATGCCAGCTAGCCGACTCATGAAGAAAAACCCAAGAGTTGGAAATAAAGCTCCGTCCACCCCCATTTAAATATGTATATATCACCGCTACGATTGAACTGTGCCGCACTCTCACGATTGAGTTGTATATCACCACTACAGGTTGTGCCAAGGAAGGAGTTGAGGAAAAAAGCGTCTGAAATATGAGATTGAAACTCGAAAATGATCAAGATAGACGTGCATGGACTGTCAAAAGTCCCCGAGAATAGATGATCTGAATGTCTATAGGAAGACGAGCACGATGAGCTCATCATAGGGTGGCCAACCAGAACAGAAGATCAGATAGTGCAAGAGAAGAGGAGTTGATTGCGTTGAAATAGGTTGTGCGAAGGAAGGAGTTGTTTCCATTGCAAAATCGATAAATCTGCCGCCAAGAACCAAAAGATCAAAACATCAGAGGTGGGTTTTGAATATTTTTATTTCGATTGAATCGATTTTCTGCCGTGAGACTTGCAGAAATGGCAAGTGTGGCACAACACGCAGTTGTAATTTAATTACATTTTTTTTTCATTATTTTTGGGTGAAATGTTTGATATATTATATTATAATTTTGGTTACTTAAAATAAAAATAACATTATTAAAATAAAAATTTTAAATTATTATTTATTTTATCAATTTTTGTTGAGTAGTTAAGGTAAATTTGAAATAAAAATAAAAATAATTCTATATTAAAATAAAAAGTTATTTTTTTTAATTAATTTTTATTGGGTAGTTATGGTAAATTTGACTTGGTCAAGTCATTTTTTGAGCTTTGAGTTTATGAGAACCCATGGTATTGTCCATGGTGGTTTAATTCCTTTTGAGTAGATAAAAAGTTAAAATGGATCTAGATTGGTATTAATGATAGACAATTTTACAAATTGTTTAAATTAAATGATTTTTAATTGAATAAATTATATATAAGAGAGCCTTCTAAGTCATATAAGGTTGAGTTTTTTAATTGAATTGTGTATAAATGTTAATATCTTTAAAGTTTTGAAATTTCAGTAGTGATTTTAGTAAACTTTTTAAAAAATAATTAAATTTTAATATTTAATAAAAATAATGAAATTAATATTAGTTAGACAAAATTATCATTAGATCTAAAAAAATTAGATTTAAAATTTAATATAAATGTTATATTTAATTATAAATTATTTAACAAGTATAATTTATCAATATATTTTAAATTAAAAGAAATATAAAGTTGAATTATAAATGATTTAATAACTTTTTATATTAATACAATGTGAATTTTAGCTATTTAAATCATTGCCTAAATCATTTATCAATTATTGAGAGAGGTCAAATCTTTTGAAGTGAAAACCTCTTTTTTAGTGCAAAACTTGAAGAAATGTTTGCATGCCAAAAAATTTGATCCCTCTCAGCATTTAATAAATTCAGAATTAAGATGGATCTAAATTGGTTTTAATTAGTGTACCATGTCATTGCTACTCAACAAGTATTGAATCTTATTTATAAATTAACATAACATTTATTCTTAGGCTTACCAATCTAGTTCCAAAATGACATTGGTATGTTTACAACATTTGATTGAGTGATTACACTTGACTCAATTATAAGGTAATATTCAACTATGAAAGACATAATTCCACTAGGAGGGTAGCTACCATTTGGTTCACTTTCCATATACTTCATGATAATTGTTCTTTTTGTGCAAGGTGTTGGTTCTCATTATTACCTTGATTATAAACAACATAGATAATAAATCATAAGACTAGTTCAACATATACCATTCATGAAATTTAGGGTTAGCATTGAATATAGTAGTAATATGTAAGCATACCCTTGTATGCTCCTCATAGTACAATGGTATTTCCCTTAGTAAATTTTGTGATTATGTTGGAGTCCTCAACAATAACTACATCCCTTTGCATAGTGTCCTTGAGGAACCTAACTCCTTGATACATTGTTAGTGCTTTTGCTTGTTATTAGTTGCTTGTCCCTATCTCTAGGGAAATTTTAATTTATAGGGACCTCTTCCACTTAGCAAAACACAACGCAAGGTCTTGATCTCCATTGAATCCATTCCCTCTAGTTCCATAGTGTTGGCATAAAGAATTTTAGCTACTGGTTGTTCTTTGGGTATCCCTAAAATTCGTATACCTTGGCTCATTGTAGTGATGAATCAGACAAGTGTATAATGTGATTTCAAGGACACCTTATCTCATTTGCAGTGAACATTTCTACCAACTCCATGCATAGGACCCTCTTTTCAATATGTTTTCAAGTCTATGTTTTGAATTTTTTTTAATTAGAAATGTAAAATTAGAAATTTAATTAATTATATGTTTTAATTTTATTTTATTTTTAAATTAAAAATATAAAATCATAAATTAAAATGGGTCAAATTACATTATAATGCACTTAATATTTATAATATGAATAGCCCTTTCCAAATTTATACTTTCCATCATATATTAAATATTATCCATTAAAATGAAAATAAATATTTACAAATTTTAATAATAACAAAGAATTTGGTATGTTTATATTTTTTTATTAGTGATTTTAAAATTATAAAGAATTTGGTATGTTAATATTTTTTTATTAGTGATTTTAAAATTATAAGCTACAATTTTTGAAATTATATTACATTTTTCATGTATTATTGTATATAATATTTATAAAATTAAATAAAATAACCATATATTTAATAAATTTTTTATTATTATCAATTTTATGGTTTGAAAATTTTCCAAAATAAAATATAAAATTATGATTTTAAGTGGTTCAAATTTCATTGTAATTCACTTGATATTTATAATATTTATGGGCTTTTCCAAGTTTATGTTTTCTACTTTATATTAAATATTATTGATTAAGATAAAAATAAATATCTACAAATTTAAATAATTGCATGGAGAGACTTTAGTCCAACATGAATGATTACATGGGAGACTTTAGCCAAAAGTGAATGAGATGTTCTAAGGTTATGTAATGTTGTTTAAACTTGTTAATTTAGTCAAATTACATAAATATAAAATAAAATAAAATAAAAGAAGAATTATAATTATTAATAATTAAACCATTTTAGATTCATTTTAACTCTAGATTTAGATAGCCTACAAAGGGATCAAATTTCTCAAGGTGCAAGCTTTTCTTTTAAATCCATCTCAACTCTAGATTTAGTCAGCATAGAGGGAATTTTTTTCCTGATGATAATGTTAGAGTTTGTTCTATTTGCATAGTTTGGGAAATCTTACAAAGACCCAGGATTTCACATGAGTGAGAGACAATTTACTTGATCTGGTTTATAAACATGTATATGCATCTCCTAGATGGGAAGGAGCATGTGGAGGGATATGGAGGTGAGCATGAGATTGTTTTGTGTGAGAAATCCATCACAACTTGTTAGGTTTCTCACTCTACAATGTTTTTATGTGCTTGAGTTTGTGCTAAAAGGAAATATAACACATGTTAGATTTTCTTTGACATTCAAATGTTGTTAATCTAGCACACCTTAGCCTTATTTAGTCCTAAAATGTTGTTGTGTTCTTGTGTTTGTGCTAGAAGGAAATATAGCACGTGTTAGATTTCTTTCAAATTTAAGTATGCTTGTGTTTGTGTTAGAAAATTTAACACAAGCTAGATTTCTTATACTCTACAATGTTGTTGGCAACGTGCATGTATTTGTGGTAGACATAAATCTAGTACTTGCTAGATTTCTCACTCTACAATGTTTCTATGTGCTCGAGTTTGCGCTAAAAAGAAATCTAACACATGTTAGATTTTATTTTACATTGTAATGTTGTTAATCTAGCACACATTAGACCTATTTAGTCCTACAATGTTCTTATGTTCTTGTGTTTGTGCTCGAAGAAAATATAGCATGTGTTAGATTTATTTCAAATTTAAATGTGCTTGTGTTTGGGTTGGAAGAAAATTTAACACACGCTAGATATCTTATACTCTACAATGTTGTTGGCAACGTGTTTGTATTTGTGGTAGACATAAATCTAGCACTTACTAGATTTCTCACTCTACAATGTTTTTGCGTGATCGAGTTTGCGCTAAAAGGAAATCTAACACATTGGATTTTCTTTTACATTGCAATGTTGTTAATATAGCACACATTAGACTTATTTAGTCCTAAAATGTTGTTATGTTCTTGTGTTTGTGCTAGAAGGAAATATAACGTGTTAAATTTCTTTCAAATTTAAATTTGCTTGAGTTTGTGTTGGGAGAAAATTTAACACAAGCTAGATTTCTTATACTCTACAATGTTGTTGTTGGCAATGTGCTTGTATTTGTGGTAGACAAAAATCTAGCACTTGCTAGATTTCTCAATCTACAATGTTTCTATGTGCTTGACTTTGCACTAAAAGGAAATCTAACACATGTTAGATTTTCTTTTACATTGCAATCTTGTTAAACTAGCACACATTAGACTTATTTAGTCCTAAAATGTTGGTATGTTCTTGTGTTTGTGTTAGAAGGAAATATAGTATGTGTTAGATTTTTATCAAATTTAAATGTGCTTGTTTTTGTGTTGGAAGAAAATTTAACACAAGTTAGATTTCTTATACTCTACAATGTTGTTGTTGGCAACGTGTTGTATTTGTGGTAGACATAAATCTAGCACTTGCTAGAATTCTCAATCTACAATGTTTCTATGTGCTTGACTTTGAGCTAAAAGGAAATCTAACATGTGTTAGATTTTCTTTTACATTGCAGTGTTGTTAATCTAGCACACATTAGACTTATTTAGTCCTACAATGTTGTTATGTTGTTGTGTTTGTGCTAGAAGGAAATATAGCATGTGTTAGATTTTTTTCAAATTAAAATGTGCTTGTGTTTGTGTTGGAAGAAAATTTAACACAATTTAGAATTCTTATAATGTACAATGTTGTTGTTGGCAACGTGCTTGTATTGGTGGTAGACATAAATCTAGCAGTTGCTAGATTTCTCATTCTTAAATGTTTCTATGTGCTTGAGTTTGCGCTAAAAGGAAATCTAACACATGTTATATTTTTTTTTACATTGCAATGTTGTTAATCTAGCACACATTAGACTTAATTAGTCCTAAAATGTTATGTTCTTGTGTTTGTGCTAGAAGGAAATATAACATGTGTTATATTTCTTTCAAATTTAATTTTGCTTGTGTTTGTGTTGGAATAAAATTTAACACAACCAGATTTCTTATACTCTACAATGTTGTTGTTGGCAAGGTGCTTGTATTTGTAGTAGACATAAATCTAGCACTTGTTAGATTTCTCACTCTACAATGTTTCTATGTGCTTGAGTTTGCACTAAAAGTAAATCTAACACATGTTAGATTTTCTTTTACATTGCAATGTTGTTAATCTAGCACACATTAGACTTATTTAGTCCTAAAATGTTGTTATATTCTTGTGTTTGTGTTAGAAGGAAATATAGCATGTGTTAGATTTCTTTCAAATTTAAATGTGCTTGTGTTTGTGTTGGTAGAAAATTTAACACAAGCTAGATTTCTTATACTCTACAATGTTTTTGTTGGCAACGTGTTTGTATTTGTGGTAGACATAAATCTAACACTTGCTAGATTTCTCACTCTAAAAATGTTTCTATGTGCTCGAGTTTGCACTAAAAGGAAATCTAACACATGTTAGATTTTATTTTAAATTGCAATGTTGTTAATCTAGCACACATTAAACTTATTTAGTCCTACAATGTTGTTATGTTCTTGTGTTTGTGTTAGAAGAAAATTTAACACAATCTAGAATTCTTATACTCTACAATGTTGTTGTTGGCAATGTGCTTGTATTTGTGGTAGACATAAATCTAGCACTTGATAGACTTCTCACTCTACAATGTTTCTATGTGCTCAAGTTTGCGCTAAAAGAAAATCTAACACATGTTAGATTTTATTTTACATTGCAATGTTGTGAATGCTAACATGTTTTTGTTTAGGTTAAAAGGAAATCTAGCTTGTGTTAGATTTTTTGTTGTTGTGTAATGTTGTCATTTGAAATATTTATATGTTTGTGTTATAAGTAAATGTAACACAGACTAAATTTTTCTCACCCTACAATGTTATGTGATTATGTTTCCATTAGAAGGAAATATAGTATGCATTATATTTTTTTCACCTTGTAATGTTGTTATTTGCAACGTTCTTGTGTTTTTTATAGGAGGAAATCTTTGTACACTATTCCATTCTTAGACCACATATTCCATATGAAGGGCCTTCTAATCATTCCAGGGTTTAACATTTTTTATATTGTAACAATAGTCTATGTAGGCATGGACTAAAACCTCATCGTCTCTAAAAGGCAAGGTCAAATGTCCGAGGAAATATTATTATTGCAATGTTTTTATTGACATTGTGTTTATGTTTTTGCTAGAAGGAAATTTAGCATCCACTAGATTTGCTTTACAATACAATGTTGTTGTTGGCAATCTTCTTGTATGCGATAGAATATAGTCTAGCATGGGTTACATTTCCTTTGCCTTGCAATATTTTTAATGACAATGTGTTTGTGTTTGTGGTAGAAGGAAATCTAGCTTGTGCTATATTTATTTTGTTTTGAAATGTTTTTCTTGGAAATATGAATGTGTTCGTACTAAAAATAATTCTAGCACATGCTAGATTTCTTTCACCTTACAATGTTTTTTTTTAACAATATCCATGCGTTTGTAATAGAAATAAATCTAGGATGCGAATATTTCTTTTGCTTTGCAAGATTCTTGTTGGCAATATGCTTTTGTTCGTGTTAGAAGTAGTTATATCAAATTTATATTTCTTTCACCTTGCAAAGTTGCTATGTGTTTGTCTTTGTGCTAGACGAATATCTAGAAGAAAATCTAATGATCGCCATAGTTAATGTTCTTTCATTGTGTTTTGCTTTTATTTTTTCGAAAGCAAACTAAGAATATACATGACTATAAGAGATAAATTTTGTGTATATATGATGTTGTTGTAGTCTCTACAATTGTTTTTATTTATTCACAATGTAATGTCTTTTGGAAATTTTCTTATGCTCGTGCTAGAAGGAAACCTAGTAGATATTTGCTTTATATTCACGATTAAAAGAACATAATAAATTATTTGGGGGTGCCCTTTTTCTAACCTTGATTAGCTACTCTTCGGGCCCTTCAGGGATTAACCATGGAAGAAATTGCTTCAACAACATATAATTTATTGGATGGAACCATTTGGTTTTTTATTCCAATTAATCATCATCAAATGCCATAAAATTAAAATATTATTGTTCTAAATTGAAAACCAACAAAACAATATTGGATGCAATGGTTACATATTGTCAAAGTCATGATCAAAACTTGAATGAGATGACTCTTACCACATTCAACATTCTTGAGCATTATGAAATTAATGATATCATATTTACCAATTTCTGCAACACGGTGGAGGGGTCTACTTATGTCAAAGGAACACGTAATACAAAGATAGAGTCCCTTTCTCAGCAAGCATGTGGAGTTCTTGACAAAATGATAAATGCATCAACAAGTGTTCAACAAGTTGATAACAATTTTGAATTTGGTTGTCATTTTGGGGGCCCTCATCTTTTGTCAACATTTTTGCACTCTTTTCCATGTCAGTTGCAACCAATTTTACATACTGACCTTGTTGTTTTGGATACACTTGCTTTGAAAAAAGAACAATTCCACAAGGGATTTTACATTGAATTTTTTCGATTTCTTATCGAAAAAATGAGTTGAATGACTTTACTACAATTCTCTTAGTAAAACTTTGGTTTTGTAATGATGTACGTCAGTCTTTGAGAATTTCCATAAAGAACTCCAAGTTCAACTATAAAATGATTAGTGGCATTTATGAATATAAGTCACAAAACAATTATAGTTATGATATAGTTCTTATTATACATTTCTATAATTCAGAATTAAAATTTTTGGAGGCTATAAAATACTCTCACACATTTGAAGACACATTTGATAAAAATGAGAGAGATTATGATTTCTGGATGGATTTAGTGGAAAAACACCAACAATGTAGTGATGCAAAAGTGGTTATTTCTCTTTATGCGGAGAAAAATTTAATCAAGGCTTGTTGTACATATGGAAGAAGAATTTCAAGTGTTGTGCAAACATGGCCACAAAGAACAATCATGTTAAATAATTACAAATCTTTTCAACTATCAAATCCGGTATCCATTTCCCGGATGCGGGTGGAGATCGGGCGGGATAGCCAGGTGTCGGCGGTGGCAAGTCACGTGGGCGGTCGTATGCCCGGACATGCCACGACGCACCCTGCAGCAGAAGCCATAAATACGATGGGAGACTCCGCATACTCGGCTTCAATGCTGGGTTTATGGCTGGTTCGATGCGCATTCATTATGCAGCTTGGTTCGAGGCATATGGCGCCCGTTATTTACGCTCCCCCGGTCGCCTGGACTCATACCTGCAAACATTCCACGCAGAGGTTAGTGGAGGAGATTCTGAGCACAAATTCTCTGAGGGATTCTGGTTCGAAGGTTGACCTGACGATGCCGCGGGAGAGGCCAAGGATGGGTAGTCGCAGGGGAGGTTCTCGGGGCCGCTCTGCCACCCAGCGCCCTGTCAATTCGCCCTCCTCCTCTGCAGAAATTGCATATGAGCACATTAGAAGCTCAAACAGACCTGTAGTTCGCGGAGCTATGCGTGGATGGGGAGAAATTCCGGAATGTGGGCATCTGGAGCACCCAGCTGTTCGTTATCGAATTCCTTGTACGCTGGAAAACAATACTCTGATAGTTTCAGTTATGGTGGAACACTGCAATAACCACAGAGGTCCTCAGGACAATCTGGGCGCGCCGGTGGTCGATATGCAGGTCCCTGCAGTCGATATGCGAGAGCCTCCCTCAACTCGCGCTCCCCCAGCCACTCAAATGGATGAAGCAGGCCCTAGCGTTCCGGTTCAGAGAGCGTTGAGCGCGGAAATGAGGGTCTCACAAAAGCTTAAAGGTCAGGTGAAGGATGGGGAGGTCTTGCAGAAGCTTAAAGGTCCGGCGAAGGAGGAGCCCCAGACGACCGATGAGGATTAGCTCCGCTGTCATCACGCTCAATGCTGCCAGGAAAGCAACTCTTTTTGCTCCATGTCGATTTACTGTGCTCTTTGTATTTCAGTCTATGTGTCGTCCATATCGGACTTTGTATCCACTATGTCAGTCCACCGTGTCAGTTTATCGGTTTGTCAATCCACCGTGTCAGCTCACATATCCACTGTGGCGGCTTCTAAGTCTACTGTGTTGAATCATTTTTGTAATGATGCTACTTTGAAGGTTTTTCATGAAGACAATCCCGCTGAAAATGCAGGGCCACAGCCCTGGTGTAACTGTGATGTAAATTTTGATTTTTGTAATATAAATTAGCATAGATTTACGGAGAAAAAAAAAATTTCCGGTATCCATTAACTTCTTGGAAAATTCGGGTACTACAATTCATTTTTTTTTCTTATAATACTTTGGATACTATTTTTTTCATATTTCTTAATTGTTAAAGTGTTTACTAAAATGACTAACGACAGAGATTCTAAAATAGAGAATGATGAAAGTGGGAAGAAAAAAATTAATCAACATAGTGCTTATGTTGTTGAGAAAAGTATGGAGATGGAAATAGGAGGAGGAGGAGAGGAAGAAGTTATCATACCAGGTGCATAATTTGTTTGGTTTTTTCTCTTGATAATTTTTCAATTTATTTAATTTCCATGTTCATAACATTTTTGGATGACTATTATAGGGAATTATGAGATGAATGAAATTAATCAAGACAATGACCATGGAACGATGGAGATAGAAATGGGTATTAATCATTGTAACTCTATCTTTTTTTATTTTATTATTATTCTAAATTATTGTGATTCATATCATTTCATATGTTGATTATAGTTGGAAATAAAGAGAATGCATATAATGACCCTGGTATTGTCCCACAAAACTACAATCAAGACCAAAATATTATTATGGATGATTATTTATGGTTCTTTTTTTGTATAGTTGTTTAATGCATTTTGTTCATTGTCACAATTTATAACATTTTTTTATGTTTATTATAGTGACAAGCAAACAGAACCAAGACATTGATCAAGTGAAAGTTAAACAAAACTTTAATCAAGAAAAAAATATAACATCAAGTACTTATAATTTGTCCACTTGTTTTCCTTGTTATTTAATGATTCTATTCATTTTCACCAATTCAAAATATTTTATATGTTTAATTTGGAAACAAATAAAGGTAACTAGGATGATGATGAGGTGCAACGCTACAAATATGAAGATAATGTCATATCAGATACTTATAACTTGTCTTATTATTTATCTTATTATTATTCAAACTCAAATGCTTGTAACTACCATAACTTTGTATATTTTTTTTTTATAGGAACAAATAAAAAGGATAAAATTAACAATCAAAGTAATGTTAAAGGTGTGTGTGTGTGTGTTTCCTTTTAAAGGTTGCATTACTAATGTTTTTCTTGGTATTGGTATTTGATTGAAGGTTTAATAAGAAGTACAATTGGTATTTGATTGAAGGTTTAATATGTTTACTCCAAGTCTTATCAAGATGATAAAAGAAATTATTGTTTCATCTATAAATAGTGCAAAAACCACTCAAGGTAAGTGTATCATTTCAACAATTTTTTTAGTAATTTTTGTAACATGAATAAAGTGGTTTGACTATATTATTTTCCATTGTGTTGCAGGCAAAATAACTGAAAAGAAACTAGTTATTTTTGAACTAAAGGACATGAAGCAACAAACAAAGGGCATATTGAGAAAATGGGAGCTGATGCTGATTACACAATAGAGCAAAAATTATTTTGGATTCATCCACATGCAAAATCATTTTTTGAAATGTGTTTCAAAAATGAATCTCTTAACATTGCAATTTGGATGACAACTTTGAAACAAAGCACAACAAGATTTTTAAAAAAGTTGGTTTCAGAAACATTACGAGATAAACTTGTGTTTAAGTGGATTGCTTTAGACTGTAAGCCACAAAAGGGACATAAGGTCATTGACAATCCAATGAAAGTTATACACACTAAATCATTGAAAAAAGTGTGGGAAATGCATATCCAATATGATGCAACCAATACTATTATAGTTGTTTGTTTAATTGAGAGAGTGAAAGAGAATCCAAAAGAAAATGTGATTCTTGCCCCTCCATTCATTGGAGCAAATCAAGGGAATAATTGGTTGATCAATGAGCTATGGAGAATATTGCGTAAACTCAACAAGGCTACGGATGTGCGAGCTACTTTGAAGGATGTTCAATTACATTTAGAAGTACCTTAAGATTACAAATGTTTATATCATGCTATTATATGTATGACATCATGAATTATTACTTTTATTTCACAACACTAATAAAAGAATTGTTGATTTGGTTTTTCATTACTAAAAATAAAATATTTTGATTTTGATTTTTATTTTTGGTGAGATGAATAGTCATTTAATGTTTTCATATCAAATTTCCCATGCTATATATATATATATATATATATATATATATATATATATATATATATATATATATATATATATATATATATATATATATATATATATATATATATATATATATATATATATTACAATGGATTACATTGTATGTAAAATTAATAGATAACAGGTCTATTTGTTTTAATTAGATCATTACAATTATTTGCTTTAAATGTGGTTTAAGTTATCGTTATACCTCTTAGAAATTAGTAATGTGAAGGATGACCCATTGCATTCTTATAACCCTTTTTATTCCATATAAGTTGAAAAATTATATTAAGTTGTATGTAGCACCAACAATAAACATACAATTTGTACTAAAAGAAGCACCAAAAAAAACTAAGGTAGAAACTCTATAAATTTACATATAATTAATTAGGTTTGAAATTTAAAAATTGTATTATATTGTATGTGAAAATTAATATATAATTAGTTTGTTTACTTGTACTAGACCTTTGTAATTATATTTTTCAATTGCAATTAAATAAATCGTTACAAGTCTTAAAATCAATGATTTAAATGGTGGGTCAATGCATCCTTATAAGACTTTTATTCCATACAAATTAAATAAAGGTATTAGGCTCTATGTATAAAGTAAACATATTATTTGTTTGTTCATTTTAATGGGGCAATTCTATTTGTATTTTGTGATACTTTGAACTCATTGTAGAATTATGTTTGCATACAAATGGAAATAGTTCATAATAAATATTAACATCATTTTTAAAATGATAAGTTTTTATGTCCTTAAGCAATGAAGTGTTGAAGTGGAGATATATTAATATCATACATGTGGTTACAGTGCAGATGCATATGGGAATTACTACAAGTCAAAAGATGTTGTTGATATTTGAAATGGAAGAGTATTCTTCCAATCATACATCAAAGATGAACAAAATTTTCATATTCAAAGAGAACCAGATTGGCAGTTTGGTGATAAGTCCTATTTTTTAAGGCCTTTTCAGTAAAAGGTATTAAAATATTGCTTAAGAAATTATGATGTCGAAATATGGACATTAAATGTCACTGACAAGTACATTCGAAAAGTACTTGAAAAATCAAATATTGATACAGAGGACTTTAAATTTGCATGGGACAGGTCTCATTGTCATTTGCAAACAAAATTGGAAGTAGGGAGAGCAAGACAATTTTATGAGAAAAAGTTGATTGATGTGTGGTCCCAATATGGAGATAATTATGAAGAATCAAATGTATTGCTAATAGATACATAAAAGTATACTTCTCAATTCATCAGATATCGATCAAACCACATCTTGATAAAATCATATACAGGAAAAGAGTAAGATACATGGCTTATGCAAGTTTTATTCCCCTTTCTTAAGACTTCATCTTATCAAACAAAAACATGAGTACATTCGAATGTTCAATAGAACATGTACTTCATTGTAGTTCATGGAGATAATTTCTTTTATAAATTTGTTGAAAAGTACATTCCAATTTTTCAATACATTTTGGACATAGTTTTTGTTGAATCAATTTGTATGATTTTATAATTTTTGAAATATATGGAAATTGTCAGTTATATTAATATGTATATTTCTTATTATTTATAAATGTTTTTGCAATGACTTTGTTGTATCGATTTTTTTCTAAGATGTGTGTGCACGCGCTCGTGTGTTCTTAAATGAATTGTTTGCCATTCAAATTATCTTACATGAACCATTGAGGCATGCTATTTTTAATGACTTATGTTTACTTATATGTATCAATAATCATATATAAATGTGAAATATAAGTTTTGAAATAGAACTCCTTGCAAACAAAGGTGCTATTCTTACTAAAGAAATTATAATAATTTACTTGATAAATGTTATGTGCATTATTCACTATTCACAATGCATTATTCATTATTAAGGCTAATGATAAATGTGTCATAGGTAAATGATTCAATTTTTTTGAAGCATAAGATATGTGATTTCTCAATCGATAGTTTTCATAAATTTATATGCTAAAATCAATTAATGGTTGTAACTGCAATCATATCATATTGAAAATCAACAAGGCACAAAGTCAGTTATTCATTGTTTACATATAAAATGCACTAATATGAATGCATAAACGTGATATGTAATTTTTTAGATAAAAATATATTGTAAATAATTTTGCATTTCTTAAAAAAACATATATATGATGATAATGATTGATAAGTGGATTATTAAGGTTTGATTACATACTATCATGGATGAATTATGTCATTGAACTTTTTGAATCATAAGGCATCTAATTTCATTATTTAAAGTCGTTTTTTTGTAAATGTGTATTTTAAATAAACTGAAATCATATCACTTGAGCTATAATTATATTATTGACTTGTACTTAGTTATGTCCATTAATATGAGTGTATAGATGTGATTTATAATAGCCATATACTATGATGTATTTTTTCGAAAATAAGTCTTTTAATTTCTTGATAATAAGTATTAAGTGGATTATTTAAGCTAACGGGTGATGACTCATAAGTGAATACTACTCGTTAAATTGTAGGGCATTCAATTTTTAACCCATATTTTTTTCATATATTCTTGAATCAACTATTTGTATATGCAATCATCTCATCTCATTTAATTTAATAAGGAACCCATTTATTGACTTTTATTTGTCTATCACATAATCTATTAAGATTGTATTAATCTCATATTGTATTGTTTTGAAACAAAACTCTATGAAAAACAAAATTCTCTTCTTAATAAAACATGGAATAATTAATTAACAATGTGTTAAGTGGACCATCTAGACTCATTAAAGAGATGGGTAAAAAATGATTGTATTTAAACTTTTTGCACCATAAGACATTGATTTTCCAATCCATATTAGCATTTTGTCATTTTCAATTTCTAAATAGTTTATTTGTGGTTTAAATAATTTCATAGAATCCAATAGGACTTGAAGAATTCTATTTGGCTATATGCATTGATAGAAGTTCATAAATGTGATGCAATTTTTAAATGTAACTCTTAATGTAAGTAAATATATATATATTTTACAAAACAAATTATAATTAATTGATAATGATTTTTAGGTGGTCTATATAAATCCATTATCGACTTTTATTTTCATATCATGAAGTTTAATCTAAGTGTGTAAATGTGGCACTTAAAAATAAAATAAAACTCCATGTAATATGAAATGCTTTTCCTAACAACACATGGAATAATTAATTGGTAATGAATGTTAAGTAGATTGTTAACGTTATTTCAAAGTACGGGTCATAAATAAGTGTACTTAAACTTTATGCAACATATGGCATTTGATTTTGGTAAATTTCAATTCTTAAATAAATTATTTGTAATTGAAATAATCTCATAGAAACCAACAAGACAAGTATGTATTAAATTATATTTAGAATGTGTATAAATGGAATTTATTTTTGAAATAAAAATCTCAATGTAAGTGAAAAATATATTTTTTACAAAATTAATAATTTAAAATTAATTATTTATGAGTTCTAACTGGTTTATTCTATTTTGAATTGACAACTTTTTCTAACTATGCATTATTAAATCAATTATTCCTATATGTAATCATGTCATATAAGTCAATAAGTCAAGAAAACATTAATTGATTTTTATTTAACTATCATGTGGTTTAATATGAATATATAAATGTGAAACTTCTATTTCTAGAATAAAAAACCATGTAAAGAAAATGAATTTTCTAATAAAACATGGATTAATAAATTCACCATGAGCATTAAGTAGACTATTTAAGCTCATTCAAGAGATGGGCCATAAATGGATGCCTTTAAACTTTTTACACCATATGACATGTTTTTCCCATCAATATTAACATTTTATAAATTTGAATTCTTAAATAAACTATTTGTACTTAAAATAATCTCATAGAATCCAACAAGACTCAAAAGTTATTTATTGAATTTCATTTAGTTATATGTATTCATATGAGTTTATAAATGTAATTTATTTTTGAATTAAAGCTATTAATGCAAGTAAAGATTTATCTTATACAAAACTATTTAGGATTAATTGATAATCAGCTTTAAGTGGTTTATTCAGGTTAGATGAATGCCTTTTAATACATATTCAATCTTCAAAAACAATATCTTAATGATAATTTATTTGTATTTACATTAAGTATTTAATAATCAAAGAACACGGGGACCTATATAAATTTCAACTAAAATACATGAGTTATGTTTCACATTTATTTCTCCCCCATTAAAAATGCTTATCATTTTCTCTTCTTAGTGAAAGTAATGGTCAAACATGATTTTCCATACAATTGGTTGACACTAAATTTACATCGAGACTATTATCGGTTTTGACAATGTTTACAAGGAGAGATCAATGTCCACACTACCATCAACTGTGCTAATATTTGAAAACCCTTGCCTCCACTACTTACAAGAAGTCACCACTAAAGTTTCTTGTTTACTTCAACTTGTGACACTTTCCATCATAATGGAATGACTTGAATACCCATTTAAGAAATCTCATTTGATGTACTTGGATTTGAGTGGAGATAGATCAATGGTACCTAACCTTCTTGAAATACCTATATCAACAATGTATAACTTTTATAGTGGATGCCTGCATGCTATGAAGATGAATGATGACTGCCTCATTAGTGCTTCATAAAGGCACAAAGGGACCGTAGGAAATTGAGCACAAGAACATTTTACTAAGGTTTTAGTAGACTAGTCTCAATGCAATGCAAGGGACACCTATCCTTGTCATTTACAATAAGATCCTCAAATCACCATCATTCAATCAACAAATCCCCCATAGGTTGGGGGAAAGGGGGTTAGAGTTGCCAGACATAAAATTTAAACATTGAGGAATCTAGCATGTTATCCATAACTATAATATCTGTATTGGATGTTTGACATACTAATATGATTTAGCTTAAATCAATTTCTTCTAAGAGTTTGATTTCACACTCCTATTGTGTATTGATACTATTGTACATAACAACCCCATGTTTGACCTATTCATGATCTCTAATTGGTTTGAAATTACTTGCAAATCATTTTAATGTTGAATCAAGTTAATATGGCGATTTACAAAAGAATGAATGTTTTTGAAGGCCTTGTAATAAAATACTTCCAAATTTAATGAAATATGTGTTAAGGGCATGTGGTTGATTTATGGGCTAATGTTTGAAAGATTGCTACAAGGAGAGGAGTTGGTGGGAGTCCTTCTTATGAAAAGTCCCTGCACTTCTTCCTCTATTTCTTAAGGTAGGCTTGAAATAAGTGATTATGGACATACGATACATGTAATATGAAAACCACTCAAAACACAACAATATTGAACATTTGCATGAGACATAACTTAATTTATTTTCAATATATTTTTGCTTTAAAAAAGGCAAGATATTCTACCATGATGTAATACATTGATTCACCAATATTGGGCACCAAACAAATGACTTGGACCATAGATGTTATGTACGATGACAATCATCCACTATAAGCTATGATTATTAACCACTCTGACACCCCTCATTTATGGTCACTCATTGAACATTCTCATGAAATTTGAGATCATTGGACATGGTTAACATGCTTTGGTTAACACAATCTAGTATGGTGTGAGGGTCTTTCCTACAATGCAAGCTTTCTAACACCCTTTACAACAACATTGCTTCACAAAAGGCATTTGACATTGATTCATAATTTTGCCTTTGTATATGAGAAAGAAACTAAATGTTACTTCTCCCTTATCCAAGATAATGCTCTTGATTACAAATTGAACAATGTATCATGACATAACCTTCCTCTCTTTGTGTGAACTTGCTCAATTAGCATCTAGATACCATGTGAGACAAACCTCAATGTATGTATCGTATTTGGTATTATGTCAATTATTCAATTTTTATGTCCTAATATTGTGTTAATGGCCTTCTAATGCATGGTTAGTCTTGAACTAAAATTTTGACATGGAAAATCCCAATTTCATAATTTTAGCAAGCAGAGGCACAATGTTGGGAAAATGTGTATCCATCTTGGTGGACAATGGGGCAAACAAAATTTTTATTGATGCACAGTTGGTGGAGTGTAGAGGCATTCATAGATTGATATATATCCTGAACAACGTGGGCAAGAGAGGATTCCCATGCTTCACCTTAGTTGTCTTCTTGATTTTTGGTTCGATATGTTGAGGATATGTTTGATGGGACAAATTTTGAGGATATGGTTGATGGTTTGATATTGAATTCAAAATCCTTTCTTGACCCTTTAGCTAAATAGGTGTCTCCTAAATTATCTCCAATAATATCCTATGAAGAGTCATAACATTTAACCTGGAATTATGGCTCACCATGATCATCTAATAATTAATTGAAATAGCACTAAACCCCAATTTAGGGATTGGGTGAATCATATGGTGGGACTATGCTAGTGGGAACCCTAAATAAATGACTTGAAAACCCCTTGATTTTCTACCTTGATGTCATTCATCTCCAAAATTTCTTGTTGGCTACACAAGTCCTAGAAAACATGACAAGGAAGGTGAGTGGGATTTGACAAGGACATTTGTTTGTCTTAGAATATCATAAAGTGCATCCACATGGATGAACATGGAATGGGAATTAAGGTCATAAAGTATACTAGAGTGTTAGACAAATAGGGTGCATCAAAATATTTTTGGAGTGTCCCAAAGGGCAATATACAATTCTTATCTCCTCTAAAATACAATATACATTTATTGTGGTGATAGTAACCACAAGATTCTTAGAACTAGTGGTATAGTGTTTGGTCATGAATGAATATGTGGAAAAGAAATCTAAAGCTTTCGACTCACTAGCATAAAATAGTTCATGGGGCCAAATCAAAATTTCAAGGGACATGTCAAGGATCTCTGGTAAAATGGGGTTAGTAGCCAAAGGATACCTTTCAAATAATTTAAGGAGAGTAGGGAATATTTAGAGGAGGTCAACTCAAGAAACCATAAGCAAGAAAAGGGATAAAGTGTCTAACAAATATGGTTAGAGTAGGCATCAAAATCCCCATCCTTGAATGAAATGGTGGTTTACACAGGGCTCATGAGAGAATATGGGATGGAGGGTAGATTGGCATGGTCAGAAAATGAGAGAAGGGTTTTATCTACTAAAGGAATATGGGATGGAGGTTATGTCTAAGTTCAGGGAGGCTTTTAGCTTTTTTGACAAGGATGGAGGTGGATGTATCACAACAAAGGAGCTTGGGATAGTAATGCATTCTTTGGGTCGAACCCCCAATGTATATTGGAAGTGGTCCAAATGTTTTATATTCAATAATCTAGTGCCAAATACAATAAACCACAAAAGAGTAGTTCTAATCTGCCTGTAAATGTAACATATTAAATACACCATTCCAAATTGATTTTACCAATGAGAATCAAAGAAATAGATGATTTTAGTCATCCATCACCTCCATACAAAGTAAAAAACAACTAGGCCCACTCTATCCTTTACGACACAAATTGTCCCATGCCAAGATGAAGCTGGAAAGACACATTTACTGATATTCTTAAGTAGAGCAAAAATATGAAGCCAATATATAGAGCTAATCTGAAGGACTGCTCGAACTAGAGTCAACTTGCCTACTAGGGAGAGCCTCCTATGTGCCCATGGTAAAAGTATACAGTGGATTTTCTCTGTAATTCAACTCCAATCCTTAATTACATAACAATTAGGTTGGAGCATAAATCTAAGATACTTAAAATCTGCATACAATATAGTGGAGATAACACCAAAAATATGATAAATCTCCAGTAACAATGCCTCATCTCGTTAACAATAAATCATATGAGATTTAATATTATTCATAAGGAGTCCAAAGACTGATCAAAAGAGGTCAATCTACCAAATAGTAACACATCATCAACGAAAATCAAAGGAGTAACTATGACTTGTCCACCTACACACATGCAACCAAAATTACCTCCCTTGTGAATTTTGTGACTAATTCTTCCAAAATCAAATCTTTTATTCTCAACGTATTCTTCTCGCAAAAGTTGTCATAGATATTTTGAAGTAGGCATATTGTCTACTAACGAATATTCTATAATTTTCCTCCACCATCCTTGTAGAAATTATGGTGTAGAGTTGCAACTACTCATGAATTTTTAATCAAAATCATAAGACACAAGCCTACTCTACTGCTCTTCGAAAGTTAACTCACAATTTACAACCAAAATTTCATACATGCAATAAGAAATAACACACATGCACACAAAATTTTTCCTAAGGAAAACAATATGCTAAAAACCCCAATGTTTGTTTGCATTAATATGATCAATAGAAATGTATTGCAATTTATTTTCTCAACTGAGCACAACCTACAAGTGAATAACCTGTCTCTCTGCTCACTAAGAAGCTCTAAGCCAGACTTAGTAAATTTCTACCTCTTCTTGAGCCCATATTTCCTTGCACAATTCCTTGAGAAATTAGGCCCCTATTATTTAGGAATTTTTACAAAATGGATTGTGAAATTCCCAAGGTTGATCATCTGACTGTATGCAACACCTGTACACTCAAGGCTAGTCTACAGTTGATGTTACACTACCTTGGAATCTCCACCACAGCTGGGGAACTCAAATTCTCCATGCATTAGCTATTTTGGGTTGATTGATTAGTTAACTAGATGATCACTGAGTTTGACTGAAGTCCCACTGCACAATTGGCCTTCCACTAGTTCCTCAAGCAGTTGGAACTAGTTTAACTGAAAATAACTTGAGATAAATGACTTTGATTACTACAAATTAATAGCCATACATGCTTAACTGAACTCTAACTTCTCCAACTCGAATTTACTGTGTAAACTTGGTGACATTAGCCATGTCACACAAGTTGCATCCAAGCTGTCTGTTGATGTGGAAATTCAATTTTTCTCAATTTAATCAAGGAAAAATCAAATTGAGAATTTCTTGCTACATTTTTTAAGACTCCCTCTCTGTAAGAAAGGGATTATCAACCACCCCTATCCTGCACCTAAGGAATTCAAACTTCCCTCTTGACAAAGATTTTGTCAAAATGTCAACATCTTACTCCTCTATCAGAATGGAGTGTAGCAACATCATCTGCCTCTAGACACAGTCTCGTAAATGGTGATATTGGATATCTATATGCTTGGATTGATCATGAAATATAGGATTCTCAGAGAGATTGATGCAACTTTGATTATCACAATTGGATCCATCATCTGACCAAATAGTCCAACAAGTATCTTTCTCATCCATATCGCCTCACATGTTTCTTGACTTGCAACCATGTATTATGATTTTGTCTAGCTAAGCACCGCATATATTTTCTTCCTGTCATACCAAAGAACAACCACAAACCCAACACTAAAAATTACAATTGATGTACTCTTTCATTCTAATGGACTTCGTGCCCAACCTGCATCTGTGAATCTACACAACTTCACTCCCTCTGCTCATCTATACCATAGTCCAAACTGGGTAGTGCCTGTGAGGTACCGTAAAACATGCTTAGTTGCCTTCCAAAATAATTTGGTTGACATAACCATAGTGTGTCTTAGCTCATTGACTGCACATCACATATCTGGTCATGTGTTCACAAGATACATGAGTGGACCCACTAGCTGTCGATAAATTGTAGCATCCACTTCACCTGAAGTGGCATCCTCCTTTCTCTAGTTGTTCATTATAGGTTCTTCCATGGGTTTACAACTCTCCACGTAGAATCTCCGTAGTATCTCATTTTCATGCTTGCCTTGAGAGACAAATAATTTCCGTAGTCTAACAAGCAGAAGGAATTGCCCTGAAAGTTATGGAAATTTTGGTCATATTTAGAGAAAATCCAGCAAGGATTTTTGTAAATCCAAGATGTAGTTGTTAAAGTTCAAATTTTTAACAGTCCTAGACATTTTTGATGCTGCCTGTTACAAAAAATATTGTCACCATGACTATTTGCAATTAGTATGGGCTCATCATCATCCATACTGTCCTCCTTGGCAAGTCTCATAGCTCAGCTCCTCATGTCAAGCTTCAAAAAAGAGAGAAAGTCCTTTAAAAACAATAAATCTCTGGTTCCGCACTTTCTCTTACTGTTTCCTATGGTCCCGCACCCCATGTTCATGTTACCTGCGAACCTTCCCACTCTATATCTAAAGGGGTGGGTGTGGACCCCTGTAAAAGTCAAAAAGGTGCAAGTTTAACTTCAAAAAACTTACTTGTGGTTGATTCTGGATGATTTTAGAAGGTTTCTTAACGTGGATGGTTCGCTCCTAGATGGTTCATGCATCTGAATATTAAAGCAGCTAATCCCTTGATGAGAGGAGTTATCCCTTTGAAGGAGGAGCTTATCCCTTTGAAGGTGGACCTAGTAACTTCCCTCCATTGCACTATAAATTAAGGCAGTGAGCTGCTTGCTGGAGAGGTTAGAAGCTGAACATTTCTAAGGGTAAATGCTGGTGAAATTGAGACTCCCTAGTTAAGCTTGAGAGGAGATATTACATACCTTTTGGCTTCATTGGGAAGTGAGTGAACTTGTCAAAGTAGAGGAAACTTCTTGTTGGACCCTGGGAGGAACTTGTACAACATCAAGGCACAGGTTGTAAAGTTCTTCTTTGATTTAAGTTAATACAATCAAACTCATTTTTCTCAACAAATTGTCTTATGTGATTTGTTTCATAAATTCCTTGATCATTATGATGGATATGCTTTATTATATTGGCTTTTCAGGTGCTATTTAATTTGTGTGCTTGTTTGTGTCTGCAGATTCTACATCAAGGAGCTCATTTGGATCAAAGGAGCTTGGCTTCTACAAACTTGCACTGGACCCAAGGTAGGCCTAAACACTTGTTTGCCTCTATTTATAAATTGCATATTTAGTGAAAGATAGGGTTTGGTTGGTGTGTTTGTCGCTAGATATCTTTAGATACTAGGGAGGTCGATCTTGTCCGCAAGAACGACTCATTCCGTGTGACAAAATGGTGACTCCACTAGGGACTTGAATTTTTTATTTTTCCTTTGCTTTTACTTTGGCTTGAGAAACTATCTTTGTTTCTAGTTTTTGGCTTGATGTGTGTGGGATTGGGTAGGTTTAGTAGATCTTGAATTATTTTTTGTTTTTCATACTTTTGGGAGAGGACCGCACCCTCTTCTTTTAGCACAGTGCGGACATACCCGCACTTTTGCTTTACACACAGAGCGGTACTGCACTTGGGTAAACTGGGGGCCTGCGTACCCTGTCAAAATTTTGAAAAACTTGAAATTTTCTCTTTCAGTCAGCTTAGGTTTTGTTTATATGTTTTTAGCCACTGCCCAGATCTACATGTATCCTGTTAGGAACTTTTCTTAGGTTAATTCCTTTGGCATTCCTGTTTTAAGCTTTTATCAATTGGGTGTTTTGAGTCTCTTTTTTGAGAAATTCTTAGTTTGATTTCCTTTGGTCATTACTTGGAGGTTTGTCTCACTCTTTTCACAATTCTACATCTTTTTGATTTTGTGTTAATCGCCTTTGAGTGTTTTTATTTTTTGATCTTTGGAACTCTCACCCAATTTTCTTGACATGCACTTGATTTGTTCTTAGATTACATTAGAATCATCTTGTGTTTTGAGAATTCTCTTGCATAGATCACATTTGCATAATTAGAATTCTCATTTTCAGAAAATGAATGAAAATGTGCATAGATTACATTTGCATACTTTTCAAGTGAATTGTGCATAGATTACAATTGCATAGTTTACATTCTGAAAAATCAATCGTAGATTTAGATCAGCTTTCTTTGATTTGAATTTATATATTTTTATTCTTGTTTTTAACACATAAAAATAAAAATAAAAACTGTTTTTGAATTGATTTGCATTAGTTTTTCTTGATGAAATTAGTGCATTAGAGAATTTGTTATATTTTCTCTTAGTGATCAATTTTTTTCATTGTTGGAAGTGAATGGAAACTCTCTCCTTACTTTAGTTAGGATTCATCAAATTGAAAAGATTACATTATCATATTCGATTGCATTCAGTTTTGGGTCGGGTCATAACACCATTGGTTTCATATCCATTTACCCTTTTGAGTAATAACAGCCTAAATAACACAACGCTTAATTAAAATTCATCTAGTAATTTTTACATTTTTAGGGCTCTTTCCACCAATCTAGCTTAGGCTAGTGTCTTGGAATAGGTTTTAGTTAACTCTCCAAGATAGTAAAACAAACAAGTAGTCGATCTTGCGGTAGGAAATAAATTCCAATTGTTACATCTATGCTCTAGGAAAGCTCATTTTAAAGGAGAAGCACGAGATCGTGTCCGAACCAGTGGGGTAATCAATCCTTCCTCATTAGGAACGATGCTAGATATTCACGTATTAAAAACGGTAAACCTCAGATTAACCATTGTCGAGGAGCCTGGGGTCACTTGTTGGTAAACCTTGGATTATGTCAAGGAGCCTTCATGGGGATTGAGTTTGTTACTTTGCCCTTGCATGCGTATCGGATTGTAGACTGTTCCCCCAGGTATATTTGTTTCTGTTGGTAACCATAATGACCATAATCTATAGGATTCCTTCCTAAGGTGACGGTGGAGGGAAGATCCCACTGTACCTGGAGCAGACGTCGACTAGACTCACTTGGATTTTCTGGGGGTTCTCTCCACTCGAGACGGTTTAGTGGAGAAACTTGTGCCAGTTTGTTCATTAAGCAGGTTGTCAGGTAACTGTTCCAACCGCCATTTCTGTATTGAATTCTGCGACGTTGGATTTCATCACCAACTAGTGTTTTCAGTATGGAAAGTTACTGTTTGTGTGTGGTTTGACTCCTAGATTTGATAGCGCGTGTTAATTTGTTTGTTTTTACTTTTAGAGACCATAGGTGTGAATTGTGAATTTTAATTGTTAGGTGTGAATTGTGAATTGTTAATTTTAGTTTTAAATTGTTAATAAAATTCACTGAAGTTGAATATAATGGCAACTGTTTCAGAACTTACCAACCAAGGAACCCCTCTTAATGAGAATCCTAGTACTTTTCCTTACCTTGGAAATGTTGGTCCTCCTTATATGGCTACTTTTTCATTACCTGGATTTACAATAGGATTACCAATATGGTTATTTTCAACTTCGTTGGCCCCAAATACTCCAATTGTTCCACCTCAACCGAATGCTTCACCTCAACAGAGTTCACCATCTCAACATCACCAACCTTCTATTGACCCTTTACCTTCTTTGCCTAATTTTTCTTCCTCCATTTCTTCCTCTTCGCTTGGTAAAAGCCTTGACGCTAGTAACCAGGTGGCTAAGAAGAAGAAGAAAGGGAAGAAGAAGAAGAAGAAGAAGAAGAAGCAAGATAAGAAAGAAGTCAACCAACCAACCATGGCTGTAAATGTTAGTTGTGTTGAGGAAACCTCCAACATGCATCGTAAACCCAAATACCCTTGCAGGCTTTGTAAGGGTGACCACTTCCTTATCAATTGTCCTGGTATTCCAAAGGTCTTGGAAGTATGGTCACGAAAATCTCATCAACTTTCCATTGATCCATCAACCAGTGATAGTCAGGTTCCTAGGAAAAATGGTAAAGTTAGGTTTCCTTGTAAGTTATCCAAAGGGAGTCATCAAACTCATATTTACCCTCACATGGATGAAGCCTCAAAATTGTTGGAAAACCTTACTCTTCCACAACAAGAATTTCCAACTGGTTACTGTAAACTTTCTCCCAACCTACCGTCAACTGACGGAGTGATTGATCTAATTTCAAGTATAGTCAATCACACTCTTCCATTGGAGAGTGAAACTCATATCACTCAGGTTGATGATCCATTAGTTGATCAAGTGGTCGATTCAATTTCACATTCGGTCGATCCCACTCTCCCTTTAGAAACTAAACTTCATACTGCTCAGGTTCTTCTTGTTACATCAGATTCTTCTATGCTGGGGGGCATTTCACTTGTTTCTACAGAACCCCCTCCAAGTATTGATGTCTTTTCCTTTGATTGGAATAGATTGAAAGAACCTCGTCTTCCTTCCTCCATCCCTTTCCAAATCATTGTCAAGACTGGTGGTAGGGACATACATCGCACACAGGTAGATGAAGGTGCTTCTGTTAGTATTTTATGCTCAACTGCTTGGAAAGCTTTGGGTTCCCCTTAGCTTGCACCTATTACGCAGAATCTGAAAACATTTAACACAACCATTAGTGAACCTTTAGGGATCCTTCCTATGTTTTCTATTACCTTGGAAGGTAAAACTATCTGTATTGATCTTATGGTAGTTCGAGGTCCCTTGGATTTCAATTTACTCCTCTAGCGAGACTATGTTTATGCAATGAAAGTTGTCGTATCGACACTCTTTCGCGTGATGTCTTACCCTCACAATGGAAATATTGTGACTGTAGACCAGCTTTCGTTCCCTAGTTTTTTTCAACTACCAATAATATGACACCCCTAAATGTTCCTGATTCTAAAGTGGTATCTACCCCACCACGGGTTAATTATGTGGCAACTGATCCCATGATTTCAGTTATCGATGTACGTGAGCCTCTCACTGTTTTCTCATCTTCCTTTGATTTAGATCCGGTAATTGACATGGAAAACTCTATGGGATTACTTGAACGCGATGTTCTTATCCCTTTCGAGTCCCTTGACATGTGTTCCTTCCAGAGAACTATTCTTCCTTCTAATGAAGACCTCTTGGAAGCCATGATCAAGGTGTGTCCATTGACATGTCTTTCTTCCAGTTGGAAGCCATGATCAGTAGATGCGAGGATAGTTTGTTCTCGTCTCAACCTCGTTAAAAAATGAAACTGGATGTTGCGAGGATAGTTCATTTCCTGTGTCAACCTCGTTAAAAAATGAAATAGGGTGTCTGAGGACAGTTCCTTTTACTGAGTCAACCTCATTAAAAAATGAATCAAGTAGATTTTAGGTTATATAGGTAGATATGAGCATAGTTCCTTGTCTTGTGTCAAGCTCATTTTCAAACATGAAACAAGGGTTTAAGGATAGTTCCTTGTCTTGTGTCAAGCTCGTTAAAAAATGAATCAAGGTTTTTTCAGCATAGTTCCTTGTCTTGTGTCAAGCTTGTTAAAAAATGAATCAAGGATTTTCGAGCATAGTTCCTTGTCTTGTGTCAATCTCGTTAAAAAATGAATCAAGGATTTTCGAGCATAGTTCCTTGTCTTGTGTGAAGCTCGCTAAAAAAATGAAACAAGGATAGATTATATAGGTAGATTGTAGAAAGTAGGATTTCGAGGAAAGTTCCTTTAACCGTGTCGACCTCATTAAAAAATGAATCAGTGAGATTGAGGATAGTTTGTTCCCATCTCAACCTCGTTAAAAAATGAAACAAGGAGTCATGAGCATAGTTCCTTGTCTTGTGTCAAGCTCGTTAAAGAATGAATCAGGGTTTTTAGAGTATAGTTCCTTGTTAGATAGATTGTAGAAAGTAGACTTGAGCATAGTTCCTTGTCTTGTGTCAAGCTCGTTAAAAAATGAATCAAGGATTTTAGAGCATAGTTCCTTGTCTTGTGTCAAGCTCGTTAAAAAATGAATCAAGGATTTTAGAGCATAGTTCCTTGTCTTGTGTCAAGCTCGTTAAAAAACGAATCAAGGATTTTAGAGCATAATTCCTTGTTAGATAGATTGTAGAAAGTAGACTTGAGCATAGTTCCTTGTCTTGTGTCAAGCTCGTTAAAAATGAATCAAGGATTTTAGAGCATAGTTCCTTGTTAGGTAGATTGTAGAGAGTAGATTTGAGCATAGTTCCTTGTCTTGTGTCAAGCTCATTAAAAAATGAAACAAGGAGTCTTGAGCATAGTTCCTTGTCTTGTGTCAAGCTCGTTAAAAAATGAAACAAGGGTTTTGAGGACAGTTCTTTTCGTGTGTCAACCTCATTAAAAAATGAAACAACTCCCTTTTCGAGTTGAGTCTTTTCAACATCCCAAAAGTGAACCTTCATTCCATCCACCTTGTTGAATGCAATGAAGCTTGCGGGGCATGTACCTCATTTTGCGTCATTATGCTGGGGGAATGGGAACTTATAACAAGCATAGTTTTTCGTTTCAATCTTGTGTAAACATGAAACTGAATCCAAGCAGAGTTCTCTATGGTTCAAGCTTGTGTAAAAATGAACCCATACCCGTTTTACATCTCGTGATTGCCTTTTTTCTCCGCTAAATTCTGTTAGATGAGCCTTGGTTGTTTTCATTCCATCGCCACCATCTCTTTGGCTGATCATATACTTTCACTTGGTTGTTTACACTTCCTAAGGGACTGCATCTATGAGTGGTTTTATTAGCCAGCCTCTTAACCATTACATGTTTTGAGTAGTTCCTTCATTGCCGGAACCAGTTGCTACCCTTTATACCACTCGTTCCTCTAGGACGAGTACTCTTTAAGCTCTTTTCTAACTCATAAAATATGAAAAGATTACAGAGCTTTTCCTTTTTAAACTCGCTAAAACAGAATTAAAAGGACGGTCCACTTATAGCTCTTTTCTGACCGCATAAACATGAAAAGATTGCCAAATTTTTGTCGTTTCAAATTCGATATTGGTTATAAAACGACGTGTCATTGATCACTTTTTACTTTTGGATCAGAGACACTAATTATGAAAATTAATCCTTGGTCGTAATGATTAAGCGGTTCTCTCGAGTATTATTTTAGACTTTTTCGGGCTTTGGAGACACAAATTTATGAAAAAGGACAACCATGGAGTTTTCTTAAGTTTTTTCAGACTCTCTAAAATTGAAAAACGCTGAGTTTCTCCTATACTGGACTCGTTAAAATTTAATAGTAAAGGACCTATTCAATTACAAACAGGAACGGAGCACTCCTTCTTAGAGTTCAAATTTAAACTAAGTTGGACTCATCCGAAGGATGAGCTTATAATCAAGCAAATGTTATCCTCCTCAAGCTTGTCAAAAATAAAGAGGTACTTGCCAGAAATGGTGGGGGAAAAGAGAGAAAAATAAGCCTGTTTGTCATACTTTGTCTCAGAAAAACCTTGTAACCACTCTTGAACACGACACTTTTCATTCACCTGGGTTGGGAAATCCTTTGCCTAACAGTTGATCAAACCATTTGAAAGTCTTCAGCCGGTTTCTGGGTATTAACTTTGGGTCAATTGTCACCAAACCATCTGTTGTGTCATTATGTGTTCAAGAGGTTCGTGCAAATAAGCCATTCATATGCAAAATATCTGTCATCCATCTTGACCATCCCTGAGTCGGTCCTTGCAACAATATTTCTTCAACCTTGATCTATGATTTCGTGTTGTGGGCTTGCCTACGATGGATCGCTTTCTATCGACTTCAGCTCATTATCTAGAAAGATGATCTAGAAATCGTCAGTATCTTGGGATCTGCATGCCTCAATGGCAGGTTTCTCGCCTTTGACGACAGGTTGCATCATTGGTCTTCGATTGAAGGACTCCGTGACATGTTAGACATCAACACATCTCATGGATTCTACTGAGTACTTTGAGAGCCATTGACATTAATGGTGGTTGGTAATCAATACGCCAGAGATTGTGATACATAACCTTGAGGGTTTATTGGCGGGAGTTCCAGATTACCAGGGGATAGAGGAGGTCCCCATAGCATCTCAGATTCACACAGTGGGGGTAGAACCCAGGATGCACCGCCTTTTGAGGCGGGTGGCACGGGCAGTTGTATGCTACAGAGAGCATAACCCACCACAGTAGACATCTAGGTCTCATTTCTCACTGATGTTTTTTGAGGGACACGCGTCTCAGATGTACTGAGGACATCGGCCTTATCTTAGACATATACACTTATTTTTGAGCGCCTTAGTGCGCCACACGATATATATATATATACCGATTTTGGATGGATCTTTTGCATATGATGATGTTTTTATATGCTATGCAAATGTCTAACACAAATGTGATCTAATGTATCAGTTGCACAACATACGACCCACATATTTTAATTTTTTAATGAAAGCTTAAAAGCACACACAACACACATGAAAACTATGCTTGAAAAAGGATTTACTTACATATGCTTATTCTATGGTCTTATTATGCTTTCTATGCCTTCTTGTATGATGTTTATCTATTACGCAAATGTCTGTCTAATACATGGTTTGCCAATGCATCAGTTAACATATTTAATCGTCCTGGAATGTGTTCATATGTGATGTAATCAAAATTCCTCTCTAACAATCTTACACGTAAATACAACCTTAGAATGCGTTGGTCTCTGACGGAATATCGCCCGTTGAGTTGATGGACGACAAGTTGAGAGTCCAGGTTCACCACCATTGCATGAATGTCGAGATCAACTACTTCGGCTAGTAACTCAATTACAGCACTGTATTCGGCAACATTGTTAGTGGTACGACCCAAGCATACACCTTGAAGGTCTATCAACTCTCTGTGAGGATCATAGATCGCCCATGCTGCAGAAGACAAATTGCAAGTGCTACGGCAGGCGCCATCAGCGAAACCAACATAAGGTGCACTGGACATCTGCACAAGGAGCAGAAAACACAATAAGAGGCAAACACGCCTTCATACCAAAGAAAAACGTGAAATCATGCACACATAACACACTTGCTAAAAACACACGTATGTACAAACTAGGTGCACGAAATCATGCATAGTATTTTTTCAAATAGAGCCCGTTGCGGGGCTTGTCGAGAGGATTTCCTTCGTAGTCGATCAGCTCATATGCCCCCTTTTGCAGAACTCTCTTCACGATATAGGGGCCTAGCCACATGGATTCGAGTTTGCCTGCCCCTAGCTTATCCTTAGCTTGATCATAGAGGAGTACTAGATCTCCCTCAACAAAGGAACGAGGTTGAATGGTGTTGTCGAAGTGAGCCTTAACTCTCTTCTTCTGTCCTTCGATAGCTAGAGAAGCTAAGCGACGGGTCTCGTCTAGCCGTTCTAAATAAAGAAGTCGTTCCTCCACCAGAGTGGTGTTGGGAAGCAACTCGACAGCTAACTTTAACGAAGGAATCTCACACTCAACGGGAAGGGTGGCCTCCAGTCCATAAACGAGCTGAAAAGGGGTGAAACCGGTGGCGTCCTTCATAGAGGTCCGGTAAGCCCACAAGGCGGGGAATAGCATCAAATGCCAATTAGACTTGTGTGTACCAACGGTACGTTGGAGCATTGTGATCAAGACTTTGTTCACAGCTTCAACTTGGCCATTGGATTGAGGGTAGTACGGCGTCGAACTATCTTGACGCAAGCCTAGTTGGGTCGTTAGTTCCATCATCATGTGATTACGAAAATGTTTTCCGTGATCCGTGACGATAGCATGGGGGACTCCAAACTGAGTAATGACATGATTAAACAAAAACTGCGCCGCTGTGTGACCGTCTTCATTCAATGTAGGCATCGCTTCGGCCCATTTGGTGAAATAATCCACGGCAACGATAATATACCCATGCCCCCCGGCCGAACGAGGGTTACAGGATGTATAATCGATGCCCCATTTGGCAAACGGACCTATGGTAACAATAGGGTGCAGTGGTGCAGGAGGTGCACGCATTTTCATTTGGTAGATCTGGCATTCATGGCATGCACGGACGGCAAGGATGCAATCCTTGAAGATAGAAGGCCAGAAATAACCAGCACGGAGGATTTTCTGGGCGGTGGCATATCCGGACATGTGGCCGCCACAAGCACCGGAGTGGCAGTCATTCAACACCCGCTCAGCCTCCTCGAGAGTCAAACATCGGCGGAGAACAGAATCAGCGCCGAAGCGGTACAGGGTATCGCCAATGATGCGATAGGGTTGAGATTGATGACAAATCCTCCGTCGAGCGTCTTTCGATACATTGGGACGGAAGGAAGACGTCTGCAAGTATACTATGATGTCCCCATACCAAGGGTCGAGGGTACTGATTAGGAACAACGTTTCATCCAGGATATGCTCTTCCAAACGAGATGGTGCAGAAGGAGATGGCAAAAAATAGAGCAATTCTGCAAAGACCAGAGACTTCTTAGACTTGGCAGCAGTAAATTCCAAGTCAAACTCTTGGAGGATTACGATCCATTTCGAGTACTTGCCCCCAGCAGCTGACGCGACAAGATGTATGTCATTGGGTTGCAGTCAGAAATCACGGTCGTGGTGCGCAACTGGATATAGTGCCGGAAACGTTGGACGGCGTAGACAACTGCCAATGCCAACTTCTCGACATAAGCGTAGCGAGTTTCCGTATCCAAGAGGTTGCAACTAAGGTAATAGATAACGTGCTCATTGCCATCATCATCATCCTGCACCAGAACCATGCCGATGGTGGTGTCAGCGGCAGCTAGATAGAGAGTATAATCACGGTGGTAGTTCGGAGGTCTTAAGAGTGGAGCCGAGACAAGGAGGTCCTTGAGTCGCTCGAAAGACTCCTGAGCGATGGCATCCCAACGAAAGGGTGTGTCTCACTTTAATAACCGTGTGAAACCCTTAGCCACCTCGGCATAATTCGGAATGAATCGTCTAAGAAAATTCGCTTTGCCCTGCAAGCTCTGCAATTGCTGCAAAGAGGTAGGGGGAGGAAGATTCAGGATGGCCTCAACTTTGAGGGGATCCAGACGGATGCCTTCTCGGGAGACGATGAACCCGAGCAGTCGGCCTGATTCTACGCAGAAGACACACTTATGAGGATTGAGCCTAATGCGGTAGTGTCGACAGCGGAGAAAAATTTCGCAAAGATGAGAGGGATGGTCTTGACGCTTGGCTGAATGAGTTGGGAGGTCATCTAGGTACGGCTGTACAATGTGACGAATATCATGAAAGGCATAAGACATTGCACGTTGGAACGTGGCGTCGGCATTCTTGAGACCGAAAGGGAGCTTCTTATACGCAAAAGTGCCCCAAGGACAGATAAAAGCCATCTTATGTTAATCTGTTGGTGCAATGTTGATCTGGTTATAGCCAGAGAAGCCATCCATAAACGAGTAAATTTCGCTTCCTGCACACTCATCAATAAGCTGATCGATGAAGGGTGTAGGGAAGTTATCCTTCGGACAGGCACGATTGGTATCACGGTAATCAACACAGACTCGGATAGCACCCTACTTTTTATTCACAGGGACTATATTAGAAACCCAATCCGTAAGTGGAATGGGGTAAATAAAACCGGCCTTGAGAAGCTTTTCGACCTCTGCTTTGATAGCTACGGCCTTTCGCGGGTGCACAGGACGTAAGCGCTGACGAATAGGCTTAGCACCTGGATACGTAGGTATTTCGTGCACCACTATACTAGGGTTGATGCCGGGCATTTCCTCATAGGACCATGCGAAGACATCACGAAATTCGCGAAATAGAGCAGTGTAGAGTTGAACTTCCTCTGGAGTGCAAGTGACTTCGATATGAATGTGCTCGACAATCCCTAGTTTGACAGAGATGTCGATAGGTTGGGTTTGCGTGATGTTTCCCATATTTCCCTCAGAAGACACTTGATAAAGCTGAATAGGTGCTTGGAGGGGCGGGGATGGGACGCACGAAGCAAACCGCTCGAGACATGCGATCATTTCCGGATGGGGAGGGAGAAACGAAGAGCGGTGGTGGTGATCTGACCAAGGGAGCTCGTCGAGAGACATTGTCTCTATGATGGCTTCATCGGAAGGAAATATTTCCTTCAATGGATCCGAAGTAGCCTCATCTCCTAGCCAATGGAAATGAACATATGAATCGGGAACACTGCTCGGGAGATCAGGTTCAGCAGGGGGAGCCGATGCAGCAACGATTTCGACATAGTTGAGCTCGGCAGGACTCAACGGCATCATATCACCCCAAGAATCTTCCTGATTCGCGGGAGGAAGAACCCACGGATCAGAGTGTACAGAGATCATGTTAATAGGGGCGAGATTCGGAGGTGGGAGGGGAAAGACTCCCATTAAAGTGGGATCTTTGAAAATTTCAGCACCCATGCTCTCGAATGACTTAGAGGTATGCTCCACGAATGGCACATTACCTTCAAAAGAAGAGGCGAAGAAGGAGAGTTGGTCCACCGTGACAATCTTCCCCTGGTGAGGGAAATGAATGACACGGAACAGGGAGGAATCCACGGCTTGCATGGCGTATGTCTAGCTCCGTCTGAGGAGGAGGTTGTAGGTAAGATTGGCGTCAACAACTTCGACCTCCACTTCCACCGTCTTCCCTTCCAAAGAGATGGGCAAGCGTTGGAGGATACCGTAAGGACGGGACTCTCTTCCATCGAAGGCTTCTAACGTGGTAGGAGATTGACTCAAAGTAGGAGAACCAATAGCCTTCCAGCAAGCAATAGACATGATGCAAGTTGAGGCACCTTCATCAATGACCATACGATGAATCGTTTTGCCATTGATGATGACATGTATAAGGAAAGCGACTTGGTGAGGCAGTGTCTGTGTAAAACCCTCGAGATCAAAAGAAATCAAATCTGAATCAACCGGGTCGATGCCACCAATAGCGGATAGCAAGGACTTCCTCTGGGAGGGGCAGCTCTGGAGTACTTCTAGAGCAGACATAGCAGACGGAGCCTGAGCTAAGTCCTCAACAATTCTATAATGCTGGGCAGCACGAGCAATAGGTTTGTAAGACGACTTCCGGAGTACACCTTTTGGAGGGGGTCGGGGGATCGTCTCAGCGCTGGGCCTTTCGATGTGGAGAGGACCAGAACTGGATGGAGGAGCGCTGGAGGGGACCTCCGGCTCTTTCCCGGCATGAGATGGATATTCTTTTGCTCGAGTAGAAACATGGATGGGGATCGTCCCAGCCATGAACACTTGAGAGCCGAACGAGGAAGAGGGTTGAGACGAGTCTGCCACCATTTGGGTCTGCTGGGAAGGGAAAGGTTCTTTAAGCACGGTAGGAGTCCCAGGAGCACCTTTCAATAATCGACTAACTTCGGATCGCCTTGGGCAGTCCTTAGTGTAGTGATCCTCCTCACAGATGAGACAAGGATACTTAGGTTTTCGTTTAGCTCCTTCATCGGGTGGAGGTTTAGGGGAATCCTGTTTGGGCTGTGCGGATTTATCTTTAGCTTTCCCTTTCTTTTTCCCTTTTGAGGATTTATCCGCTACAGTGGACTGAACGGCATTTACCTTGGAGGTACTTCTAGGATTAGATTGGCTCTGAGAAGCATTTCCGTTAGAAGCGTTCTGTTTTTGCTTCCCAGGGTTCGCGGCCGATTTCTTTGATGACGAGTTTACAGAGCCAATGACTCCATCAACAGATGGTTTTGGCGGAGCCTTGGGTTGTCCAGGCCTCGGGGCGTCTGGCAAATAATCATATAAAGTACCCGACTGAGAGTATACTAAGTCTAGGTACTGAGCACGCGCGATAGCTTGCTCTTCAGTTACACAAGCTCCCATGGCGATGTCTTGCGCAATTGCAGGGACAAAGGAAGTTGTGAACCAATCGGTCAGGAGTTGATCAGGAATCCAGAATTTGATCAAGCGACGACGCCTTCTCCATTCATGTATATGATTAGATATATGCGTAGCCGTGTCCTGTTTGGGAGACGTAAGGAGATGTGTCCCTATCTCATACCGAATGGGTAACTGAAAATGAGTTAAGAATGCCATAGCCAGCAAGTTGAAATATTGAAACGTGCCGCGATTCAGCTCAATATACCACTTAGCGGCTGAGCCGGTGAGAGTTCTCTGAAAGAGGCGGAGCCGGATAGAGTCATCAAGCCATGAGTTCGATGAACACCAGAGGTGATAGGTCATGACATGGGCTTGAGGATCTTCACCAGCTTTGCCATCAAATTTTGGACAATCACCGGGTATTTTAGTTGGAACTAGTGGCCAATACGGATTATGCAGAATGGGGTCATTCGTTAACTTGGACACATCTTGAAGTTCCAACGTCACTAAGAAAGGCAACTGAGGGTTAAAGGACATTTGCGGCTATGGGAGAGAGGCAGTACCGGGGTTCCAACCAGGTGGTGGTTGCCCCCACGGACTCTGTCCAGATGGGCCTGGCCCAAAAGGGCCTGGTCCATAGGGACTTTGCCCGTAGGGGTTCTGTCCATATGTATTCTATCCATACAGATTTTGTCCATATGCAGACAGTTGACCCTGGGTCTACCCCCCAGCACCCCATGAATTAGCAACTTGACTCGCAGGTGCAGCGTACTGATAATTCTGGTAAGGAGTGACCTACATTTGTTGATAATTTTGATACGGGGTAAACTGAGTTTGCCCCTGGGGTTGCTGGTAGCCATACACTTGCTGAGCTCCATACTGAGCCTGATAAGAAGGCTGCGCCTGGTAAGAAGGTTGAGGCCGTGGCCCACCTTGCATTTGATAACCCATTTGAGTTTGGGGCCCAGAAAGATGTCCTTGAACAGGTTGGGCTGGGACCATCTGGCCGGAAGGTTGGCCTGGTTGGGTTTGGGATGGACCTGTTTGCCCAGAAGGATGTGCTTGCTGGGTGCCAGGTTGTCCTTGAGCAACCAAGGGTTGTCCTTGCGGAACAGATGGTCGAGCAGGCTGGACGGCCGGTTGACCTTGAGGTTGGCCAGCCTGTCCAGAAGGATGATTAAGACGGGCGGTGGGTTGGCCTTGCTGCGTAGAAAGCTGGCCCATTTGCCCGGAAGGATGCATAGACTGAGCAGTGGGTTGGCCCTGCTGTATGTAGGGTTGCCCCCCTTGCCCAGAAGGATGACTAGACTGAGCAATGGGTTGGCCCTGCTGTACGTAAGGCTGCCCCCCTTGCCCAGAAGGATACCCCTGTTGGACTGCCGGTTGAGCTTGCGGAATAGATGTTTGTCCAGCTTGTCCAGAGGGATAACCCTGCTGGAGACCAGGTTGGCCTTGTTGGATGTAAGGTTGTCCTGGTTGTCCAGATGGGTAACCTTGCTGGGTACCGGGTTGCCCCGGATAACCAGAAGGTTGACTCTGATAGGTACACGACGGACCACTAGCGGCCGAAGGTTGTCCCTGATAGGGTTGTCCTTGTGGGCCCCCAGATTGTCCTGGGCAAGACTGGCCATAAAGTGGCTGCCCTTGGGGGGTTTGCACATAAGGTGGCTGGCCTTGATTCGGCGGTCCTTGAAACTGTGCAGGGATTGCTTGGCCCCCATGAAGAGAGTGAGTACTAGAGTCCCAAGCAATGGATAACAGTACCGAAACCTCAACGAAAGGTTGAAGTGGCAAGGTTTGAGAGTATTGGAGGTATTGACCGGTAGAATCGTAATAAAAGAGTGGACCTTGCGCGTTCGGATCCTGAATAGGTTTCCCATAGGCATCATATGGACCCCCTCCTGGAAAAGGACCAGAAGAGGATGGAGCACTATGTGCAGGGTGGATGACTCTAGGCGAGAGTTCCGGCTGGCCACTACTCACTGGACCGTGAGGGGAACCAGCACCAGTGTTCGAAGATGATGACGCTGTTACAGCACTAACGACCGGAGTCGAGTATGCTACACAAACAGTTGGATTCGTGGGAACTGAGGTAACAGGTGTAGTATGGGGTCGTGAAACGAAAGGTCCTGTGGTGGGAGTGATCTGAGGATCCCACATAGTCGTAGCAGGAATCCTGGCAGCTACTCTATCCCTCAACGATGAATAACGCGGGGGGAGTGGAGAAGTAGCTGGGATAGGAGTGTCAACATTCGACACCACAGGTGTTTCACCTGTGCTGGAAGATGTCTCATCCATGTGGGAGGTAGACATCGGAGACAAGACGCTAGGGGGAGTAAAAGGAATATCGTCCTCGTCAGCCTCCCAGATAGGGTTCCAATCTTCTTCGTAATCTTCGTCGCCCAGGACACGAGAGTTGATAGGTTGGATACTCGGGATAACTAGAAGAGTATCACTTACAAATGGTACCTCAGGAGCAGCAGAAGATGGAGAACCTTGATCACTTGGAACGGGAGTTGACGGGTTAGCCAGGATGACAAAACCCCAAACAAGACCTAAAGGAATCTAACGATAAAGACCTTACACAAACTAACGCATACATAACGTCTAACCAGGTGATGTTTAATGTGGCCGAATAAATTTTTAAGACACAAGAACTAAACTTGACCTTTTCATGTTCCAAGAGTTGAGAAAAGGACGAAAATATGACTCTAGTCTCCTTCGAATGTTTAATGAGCACGAAGTGACAAGACGCTCACTGGCACCTTTTCTTTTAAGGAGTCCAAAAAGGATCAAAAGTGACTACTCTAGAGACTCTAGGGAAAGGGTTTACCAAGCAATCCGTAAAACTGCTTATACACCTTGGCAATCGTATGAGAACCAAGGACTTTCCGTACTGCAGTCAATCTTCCCGAATGCTGTGTTCGGTGCATTACGGTTCGCAAGGCGGAAGACTTGGCTTCCTATGGATCAAGGATAAAAGCCTAGTGGGGTCTCCCTATATACGCGACAGTACGTGGGAGCACAGTCCGTGTTAGACCACTATCGAGTCACAGAAGGAGGAATCACCCAACCGTAATGTGAAACAATAGTGACTATGTTTAAAGACGCTGGAACACGTCCCTAGCCTAGACGTCTAGATGTTTGCGTTAAGTTCCAATGCGTTTTTAGGTTTATTCAGTTTATTTTATGGTTGATCTTGAATTAAGTTTCGATTTCAGGCCCTATCGTGTGATCTCTCACAATTACCTAGATGCAAACTACATGCCAAAGAATACCATTTCGTTCGATGAATTCTAACTATGAGAGGGTTAAGAGTTTTCAACCAAACAAAATGAACTCAATCAATCAAACAATCTAATGCAGCTAATGGCAAAGAAATGAAACTTTTTCTTTTGAGAACACAAATCAATGAAATGCTCTTTTTCCATTAACTATTGAATGCAAAAGATATTAGTTCGATTTCTTTTTCCAATGGCACGATGCACTTAAAATGAATTTTGAGAGACAACAACACTGAGTAAAGAGAAATCAAATCACTCAATGAAAAACACAACAAGCGTGAAAAGAGCCGATTGAACCCAAGCAACTGTGATCCGTGTCTGGGTAGTGAAAAGTAATTGAAACAATCCGAGGACTGGTTCAATGACAATCACCTAAACAACCAAGCAAGGAAAGCAAAAAGAGGAAGGTTTTCGCAAAAGCAAAGGCAAATAGTAACGAATCTTTGTGAACGAGCGATAAAACAAAGTCAATCCAGCGAAAACGGGATGATAACACCAGGTCACAGGACACAAAACAAGATTCGTCCGACAAGACTTCGCAAGCAAGTGCTTCACAGTTCAAACAATAGAAATCAAGTCATAAACCAGGTAGAAAGAGTAGGAGATAGTCAAACCAACAGGCTCAGGAGGCAAAATTGAAACAAATTCAATTCTACAGGATCAGCGCGGGTGACCCGCAGCAACAAAGCGCTGACCAGAAACCACGCGTAGCAACAAAGCGCTGTCAGCGCGGAAGTACACGGCTTAAGCGCGCTGGTTCGATTTCAGAACCGTCGCGACTGTTTAACGTACAAGCGCGATGACCACGAAGTCAAAGAAACAGCTATGCACTGTCAGCGCGACTGTTTTGATATAAACTGCGCTGAGGCTAAAAAACAGGTAGAATCAAGCCAAAAGCTCCCAAACCAAGGCAATAACTCTTTAAACAATTAAGACACCTCCCAGACTGAACCAGGAAGTCTAAAAGCAGAGAACTAATCCCCAATCTTTGAAAAGAGAGTAACAATCAAACTCAAAACAAGAATGAATAAAAAGAGGCAAAGGCCAGCTCCCCAGCGGAGTCGCCAAATTGTTGGAGAGGTAAATCCCCTCTACGGATAGAGGCGATCCCTACTAGCCTAGAATGGGTCTAGCAACAATCAGTCAATGCTACTATGCAAGTTCCTAATTGCAAATAAAAGATAGGCAATGAACACCTACTTGGATTCCAACGCTATTTTTTGATGAAGAGATGTCGTTCTCGCTCCTTCGCTTTGGCCGGTCACGATCTTCCACGATCCCCATAGATAGATACCTACACACACGAAGAGAAACACAAACACAAGCGTGAAATCTAATAAATGCAATTATACATCAGTCAGAAAGGATGTAATTCACATTAACCATTACAAAGACAAATGAGAATGGAACCATAACAGTAGTCATCTATTATTAATCAATAACAGAGAAAGGTACAACCAAAGTTCGGACGTTGAGCCCTTCTCAAGAGGGTCCAGCCAGCAAGTCTCTTAAGCATTCACCCTTGGAGGTAGATCTCCCAAGAAAAAAACTCTCTCTCACACAAGCAATACTCACAATCTTCCTTAAGCTCTCTAGCAAATCCACACTTGTCACACCAACTACCTACTAGCAGCAGCACTCTAAGCACTATGAATTCCATACTATCCAAACTAGCTGCTCATGGCCATGGTAGAGGCTTAAATAGGAGAAGGAGTCTCCATGAATGATGAGAGGATGAGCTTATCTCCAAGGAAGGTGGCTCAAATGACGAACAGACATGCCATAGAAGGGAGGGCGACATTCACAAGGCCAACAACCAGGTCTGGAGTCATCTGGAAGGCTGGCTGTTAGAACAAGCTCACCCAAACTGGATCAGCGCGGGTGTATAACTGCACTGGAGCACTGACATCGCATCTAAATAATGGAGAAGGTTGTGTCAGCGCGACTCAATACAAACATAGGATGCGCTGGCTCATGAAATTTGACCAGCGCGGAAAACCCGTGTGCTTCCGCGCTGGCAGCGCATTCGTTGCACTATGAGGCGCCAGTCAGCGTGGAAAACCCGTGTGCTTCTGCGCTGGCAGCGCATTCGTTGCACTATGAGGCGCCAGTCAGCGCGGTTATTTTAATAACAGTCGCGATGATGGAATAAACTTTGGAAAAGTGGGTCATTTGGCCAGATTAGAGAGCATGAGCATGATTAATTTGGTTTCATGACACAGTAGGGAGACTGGCAGAGAGACAGTGACAAATTACTGTGTAACAGTGGTTTCTCTCACACTTGTTAACAATTTACATCATTGACTGGTAATCAAGTGGTTTCTACCATGTTCGACTTCAACACATTTATTCACATGGATAGAATTGTACTATTTCAAGAAGTAGAAATCAAGACCCTGGATCTAGTTTCCGCCATCCAGGCTGCGAGGAATTTTGTCTTCATTATACTGTGGACTAGTCATAAAAACATGGTTGTGCCCATACTGTGTCTACATGTGTCTATGCTTATGATGTATTGCAAGATCATTCCTGTACCATAGCAGTAGTTAGTTTGCTAGTTAGTTTTGATCTAAGTATGGGAATGCCTACCTCAGTAATGATATGATCTCATATATATATATTTTGTATTGAATGTTTCCAACCAGGCTCTCCACAAGATAATCCTCGAAATGATAAAGTACTTCACTCTTCTTAGATGATATATGAAACTCTTATCTACTACAGACTTCGCACTTTAGGGGGCAATCTATTACAAAAAATATTGTCACCATGACTATTTACACTCAATATGGGCTCATCATCATCCATACTGTCCTCCTTGGCAAGTCTCATACCTCAGCTCCTCATGTCAAGCTTCAAAAAAGAAAGAAAGTCCATTAAAAACAATAAATCTCTGGGTCTGCACTTTCTCCTACTATTGCATGCGGTCCCGCACCACATGTTCATGTTACCTGCGGACTTGCCCGCTCTGTATCTAAAGGGGTGGGTGCGAACCCCTGTAAAAGTCAAAAAGGCGCAAGTTTAACTTCAAAAAACTTACTTGTGGTTGATTCTGGATGATTCTAGAAGGTTTCTTGATGTGGATGGTTCACTCCTAGATGGTTCATGCATCCCAATATTAAAGGAGCCAATCACTTGATGAGAGGAGTTATTCCTTTGAAGGAGGAGCTTATCCCTTTCAAGGTGGACCTAGTAACTTCCCTCCATTGCACTATAAATTAAGGTAGTGGGCTGGTTGCTGGAGAGGTTAGAAGCTGAACATTTCTAAGGGTAAATGCTGGTGAAATTGAGACTCCCTAGTTAAGCTTGAGAGGAGAGATTACATACCTTTTGGCTTCATTGGGAAGTGAGTGAACTTGTCAAAGTAGAGGAAACTTCTTGTTGGACCCTGGGAGGAACTTGTACAGCATCAAGGCACAGGTTGTAAAGTTCTTCTTTGATTTAAGTTAATACAATCAAACTCATTTTTCTCAACAAATTGTCTTATGTGATTTGTTTCATAAATTCCTTGATCATTATGATGGATATGCTTTATTATATTGGCTTTTTAGGTGCTATTTAATTTGTGTGCTTGTTTGTGTCTGCAGATTCTACATCAAGGAGCTCATTTGGATTAAAGGAGCTTAGCTTCTACAAACTTGCACTGGATCCAAGGTAGGCTTGAAACGCTTGTTTGCCTCTATTTATAAATTGCATATTTAGAGAAAGATAGGATTTGGTTGGTGTGTTTGTCCCTAGATATCTTTAGATACCAGGGAGGTCGATCTTGTCCGCAAGAACGACTCATTCCATGTGACACTTACGAATCCATTTCCACCATCAAAAGCATGATTCAAACTCCGTGTATACAAGATTTAAAAAAAACATTCCCAGATTCGGGTGACTTTTGGCCGTCCGGGCAATTCCTCTGCCTCGTTAGATGACTCCCAAATAATTACCCATCACCTTGTCATACTTCCAACCTAAGAAAGTAATGCATGAGACCCATGTCCTTCATTTAAAATTCCCTTGCAAGGTCCTCCTTGCAAGATATGATCAATGTCTCATCACTAGTTAAAATAAAATTATCAACATATAAGACAATAATAAGAAATTTACCTTCTATCCATACGTGATGAGGTTTACATCTGGTTCACTTATGGTGAAGCCCAAACTGGTGAGATAACTATTGATCTTGGTGTACCAAGCATGAGGTGCTTGCTTGAGATCATACAGTGCTCACTTGAGTCAGCACACATGAGAATCTTGATCAAATGTCTCAAATCCTTTTTGTTATTCTATGCAAACCTCCTGCTTAATAACCCCATTCAGAAATTTTGTTTTTACACCCATCTAGTGGATATTCCACCCCATCTATGTAGCGATACCAAGAATTGATCTAATGGATGAGTACCTTTCTACAAGAGAAAATGTCTCCTCATAGTCAATTCCCTCCTTGAGAGTACACATTAGCCACAAATCTTGCCTTATACTTCCCTATTCTTTCATTTGTTGTTTGCTTCACCTTGAAGATCCATATCAAACCCACTATTGATTTATATTTTGTTCTTGGGATCCTTTCCCAAACACGGTTCTTTGTAATGGATTCATATTCCTCCACCATTGCATCAACCCATAGAGGTTTCTCTATTTCTTCCTCAAAATAGGATGGCTCAATCTCTATAAGCTCAGTCATAAGAGCCATGTTGCCAGTGTACCTCCCACGTGACCTCCTTTGCTTACACAAATTTGAAGGATATCCCACATTCTCCCTCGCATCTTGCACAAGTCTATCAACTTCCTTAGTTCTTTTTCTACCTTCTCTAGAGGTTTTGCTTTAGTGAATGTCTCTACTCTCTGCTCCACAATTTTGGGTTGCTCTAGAACTTCCTGAGGTTAGTCTTTTTGAGCTAAAATCTCATTTTTTGGTCACATCTAAAGCTCCCTCTCAAGAGAGCACCACATAGGTAGATTTTTCCTCATCAAAATTTGCATCCCTTCACACAACTATCATTATGAGTGATGGCAAGTACACATGTTAGTTATGGGGATTTTTTGTGTAACCCACAAATACCCCGAATTTTTTTGTTGCCTAAAGCTTATTCTTTGATTCTTTCTTCCCGAGAAAGCCTCCTCCAGTGTAATATCATGCCAAGAATCCGATGAGAACTTCAGTTCTGCAAACAAACTATTGTATTGCATGCCTCAACCCACAAATGCAGAGGTAGGCCTTGGTCATGCAACATCACCCTTGTTGCTCCCAAAATGCTATGGATATTTCTCTCAACCACCCTAGTCTGATGTGGGTTGTGGGGTGTTGTCAACTCTCATCGAATGCCTTCTTTCGCACATAAATTTTTAAATTCATTCAACACATACTCACCTCCATTATTGCTCTAGAGAGCCTTCACCTTCTTGTTGGTTTCTTTCTCAAATAGTGCCTTGAATTCTATGAACTTGGAGAATGTCCCATCTTTCTTTCACATGAAGAGATCCAACACTTATGTGAGAAGTCATCAATAAAAAGGACAAAATATTTGTGTCGGGTAGTGGAGGCTATAAAGAAAGGTCCACAGACATCAAACTGGATCCTTTCTTGGATTGCATGTGCTTCGTTATCACAATCATGAAATGCGTATTTTATCTACTTCCCCAAGGTACATCCTTTGCATACATCTTGTTGCTCAGGTGCTCCTTTAGGGAGGCTAGTGGATATTTGTTGTATAATATTCGAGGTGCCATGATGCAAATGGCCAAGCGTTATGTGCTAAAGTTCACCTACATCATGGCCCTACACTTTCTCCTCCTTATTTTTTAATGCAGCACAATCTTCCACATCTAACTTATATAGATTCTTCCGACAAACCTCTATCTTCTTCACCTATCTCATGGCTATGTGTCTCAGGAATGTTTTTCCTTTGTTGAAGATCATGTCATAACTATGGTATTCCAAAACTACAACAGAGATGAGATTTTTCTTTAGGCCTAGAACAAACATGACATCATTGAGCCTCAGAGGGGAGCCTGACTCCCTCTAAAAGTTGATTGTACCAATACTGGTCACGTTGTACATTCGATCGTACCATAGCTTGATGAGCATATGGAGATCCTTCTCCTCCAAGCCACTGAAAAGTCTGTACACCCTGTCATGTGGAACAATGCACCTGAGTCCTAGTACCACACACTCCCCATCACTATGTTGGACATGCATGCGATAAGGGTAAAGTCAAGGTCAAACTATGAATCCAAGGCTTCACCTGTTGCTCCTCCTAAGGTCTTCTCACTTGCCTCTTTCTGTGGGCACTTCGTGGCATAGTGCTTGTATTCGTGATAATGGAAGCATTTAATTGTTGACAAATCTTTCTTCTTTCTTCCTTGGTTGGATTCTGGTTTGGTTTGATATCTCTTCCCCTTTTCTCTTCTTTCCCTTTCCAACCAATGCAAATTTGTCTTCATCCTTGCCCTTGGATGAGGTCCCATATCTAGTATTCTACCTTATTTCCTCTTGTACCAAATAGTACCATAAGTGTCCCTAATTCGGTAGTTTCTCCCTCCCATTCACTTAATCTTGATAGGTATGCCAACTCCTGGGAAGGCCCAGAGGGGATATTCTTACCAAGTCATCCTTTGAAAGAGTAACAAAAACTCCTACAAGCTCATCATAAACTTGTGTGAACATCCTCAGATATTGCAGTGTAAAGTCATTCTTCTACATCTTGATATTTCAAATTTTATCCTTGAGCACAAAATTTTTGTGTCACTACTATTCTGGAACAGATTTGTGAGTGCCTACCACATTCTATAAGGATTTTATTTCCCATGGAGATTCCTGACAATTTGGTCTTGTACTCCCTCCAATATTATTATCGACAAGTTGGCTACAAATTTGTTCCACTGAGCAAGGTTTTGGGCATCAAATTCTGTTGGTTTTGTAACATCTCTCTTGATGTATTCTATCAATCCATTGTCATCGAATACTTCCTCCAGGTGATCCTTCCAGTCAATCAAATTAGAGTTTCCTTCCAAGGAATACTTTAGCCTCAACCTGTTGAAGGTCATATTTTCAGTTCTTAAGAGGTCTTGTTGCATTGAACTGCAGATTCGAACCTCCTATTCTACCTTTGAGATAGTAGTAGGTCAAGCTACCAATGCTAGAGCATCTAAAATAATTGTTTTGGGGGTTTTTGGTTTTAGTTTTGGAAGACCAATGAAAGAAGACAGATGTAGAATTAATGAAATTAATCCTTTGGGGTCTATTAATACTTCAGCAAAGGGCTGCTATAAAGCATTATACAGTGATATAGATCAAAATAGTGGTGAGTAGAAGACAACAAAAAATATGATTATCACAGTTTCCAAACTGTAAAACAGAACAATCATAAGTTGGAAAACCTTCTGAACTACGTTCAAAAGATTCAAGGCTAAGCTTACACAAGATGTTGATGATTTATTGATTAGAGGGGATTAGCTACACAAACAGTTGCATTAATCCATTCTCTTAATAGATGATCACTTCAGGAGCTTATAGGAATCAATTGAAACTCTAATTGTTCCTACCTAGATATCTCTGTAAGTCATAAGCATATGAAGAAATAACACAATGATTGAAAACTGGAAAAACTTACAGGATAACACAAACTATGCAAGACCATATTCAGAATCCTTTGCTTTGTATTAAGGTTCCAAAAAGACTGATTACATCAAATGTACAGCAAAAGCTTCCTTCAAAGGTGGCTTCCAGGTTCAAAGTAGTATAAACAGTCAAAGACTTTTACAAGCAGTGAGCTATGAATCTTGAACTCTGAACCCTTTTCAACTCTAGAAAAGAGTTATTTATACAATAATAAACTTAAGAAATATCCTAAAACTGATTAAGATTTATTCTAGGAAAGGAAAAGATCTTCATGCAAGAAGATAGGGGTAGCTGTTTGAACTGCTTCTTGTTGTCCCCTTTATTCAGGCTGTGTTGGCTTTGTTTGTCTAATATTTTTCCCTTTTGGCTGCTTTGTTGTTTGTATCCTCTACGCTGGCATATTTCTTCATTTTAATCTTTCATCTGACTTCTTTAAACTCTGTAACTCTCTTTTGACCTGGCTGAGTGACCTTTACTGCACTCCTTTTAACACTTACTATGCATTTAGGTTTTTACTGTGTTTTTCAACAGTAAACCACTCACATTTGTCTTCCAACTATTTAGCAGGCTTTTTGTTTATAAGCCTGAAACAACAGTCTTCCCTGCAAAACACAGAACTTATTAAGAAAAACAGAGGTGACAAAGGAGGTCTTCAATGGATTTTTTGAGCTTTCAAAGGATATCGGAAGGAGTCTGGGGCATATCAGAGGTGAAAACATGATTTAATGGCCGCAGAGGCATTTTTGGGGCTGCGCTGTATAAAACAGGCAAACAGAGAAAAATGGCGTTAAAATGCGTTTAATGGAAAAAACAGTCTTCTTTTACATTATCGGGCAAAGGTGAATAGTGCGAGAGAGGGAGTATGGAGGGATTAAATATGGCAGGAATGGTTTAATCATGGTCAAAATGTGATTAGCGGCTTAAATGAAGGCTTTGGGTCATTTCCATGTTTAAATCGAAAAAATGATTTAACACAGAAAATCATCGCAAAACACAATATGTGGACTTGAAATTTTATTAATGCTGGCGGATAATGGCATCGGGTCCGGGTCTTATATCGCATATCGCAATCAGAGTTAGGTGGGGAGCAGGCCTATCACAAAGGCATGTGATAAGGCCGGATGCGATATGGTGGTGAACTGCAATATATATATATGGTCGGGTCCGGGCTCCTATCAGATGTCAGAAATCACAGTGGCGGGAGGTATATGCGATAAATGGGACTGTGATAGAGGGACAGATGCGATGTGGCATTATATTATGATATATATCAGCGTCGGGTCTATATCCCATCACAATCAAAGATCACAATGGGCAAAGTTTTATGGTATAGCGGGAGGCTACGATGAGGCGGATGTGATATGTTATGAAATATGACATATAACTGGTCAGGTCTGGACTTCCCTTCGTATATCGCAATCAGGGTTCGCAATGTGGGGAGGTTAATTTATATAAAGGACTTTCAACCCACCGATATTGCGATGTGATATTTATATAAAATACATAGTTTTTTAATAAAACTATAGTATATGGATGTTTAAAGGGTTGCGGATCCTACCGATGCGATATTTGTGAAATACTTAGTTTTATAACAAAACTAAGGGTTTCAAATATTTTAAATAAAGGAGCTATATTATATGGGAAAGGGAAAATATTAAGGATTTAATACTATATGTTAGTGTTAATATGAGATATATCGAAAAGAGGAATAACACTAAGTAAAATGCCTTTTTGGTTTATTTGCCTTTAATATATGCATTAATACTTAGGGAAAGCATCTCTTTATGGGTTTTTAGGGTAAAAGGGGATTTAAATGGTAAAAAGGGTTTTTACATAGTAAAAAGGGATTTTGATGGTAAAAAAGGGATTTTGTATGGGATCTTTACTTTTCTTAGGTAGAAAGGATTTTTACCTTAGGAAAAGGGATTTTTAATGGAAAATGAATGAATATGGATATATGAAGGTAGGAAGGGGAAATTAGTGAATATAGGGATGAATGGGGATGAATGGGAAGTTAATTAATTGATCAAGTAGACCTTCATTTGCCTTGTATAATTGCCTCATGAGCGTAGAAACATGATAAATGTGCATTATGTCCAATCAACCATTAAACTTCTGCAACTTTTCTCTACTTACCCTTTGCCTATCCTATCATTTTTTCTTCACTTAACGGGTGCATTTAAGCTACCAAACCCTTATCCTTTCTTCTTATTAAAAAAAAAAAAAACTATCTAAATCTACCCTTACAACCTCCAAGGGCTCAAATTAAACTGATGAGAACCTTATTATTCTCTACCTAACTACTTATCTGCCAAGATTAAACAGTTTGGACACACCTTTATTTATCCGAATTAGATCCATAAAGAATAATCAACAGAGCCATGGTTCTACCAGGTCGGGACAAACATCCAAGAATTTACAATAGCGATCAAAAACACCTCTAAACCAGTGGCAGTGGCAGCCATCGTGGAACGATGAGGACCTCGGTCAAAGCGCGCTAACTAAGGCCCATGAAGACTGCACAGGAGGGGAAATTAGCCCCTGGGATGCCCGTATCAGGAAATAGAGGAGTTTTTTGATGCGCTATTATTGCTTAACACTAATCACGCATCGCTAGGCAAAAACCCTCAAAATGGGGAAGCCTCGAGCACTCGGTCGCATGGGAGACAAAAAAACCGTGGGAAAAAAGGCTAAGCACTAAAGGTGAGACTCGCTCCAAAACCGACGATATTGATCAGGGGCATCCATGGGCAGTAAGCAGTTTTGATGGAAAAGGAGTGATTCCACTCAGCGCCTGGTGCATGGCAAGCGGAGGAGAGAGAAAACCACTGCTCATCACGCGCTAATGGTCGAGCTAGTCAACCACGCAGGACGAGAGAATGGCGTCGGACCTGGGGGCTCCAGATCTAATGGCTGAGGTCATGCCGATGGAGAAGCTAGATTTAACGAGGGATTAAGCCGTGATTTAGAATACTTTGAAGTCTGGATTGACTGCCACGATGGCAAAGACTCATTCCATGATGTAAACGAAGAAATGAACTGACGACGCAGGCTAGCACAATTTGCAGGAGGACAAGTGGCCATCCGTGTGAGCCTGATGATGACGCTGAGAATAGGGAACTCCAAGCAGGAAAATCAACGAAGGTGGAAGAGGAAGTGAATCGCCATGAGATCGAGTGGCTTTAAAGCCGTGAACAGAGAAAAGAAAGGACACAGAGGAATCGGGAACCTGGAAGAGGAACACCATATACCGAAGACAGAGAAGAGAAAAACCAGTAAGGCAAAAAGCAAAAGAAGATAGCAAGGCCGAGCTGACCAAAGGCAGCATCAAGCACCAGAGAGCTTGAGAGATTCAAGCCATCGCTGAGAGGATCTGTCAGACCAAAGAGGTCAAAGAGCTGGTAAGGAAGAGAGTCTGTGTACTCTACTGGCTTGGGGAATCCAAGAACCACCCTGCCAAGCCACTCTGTTCCAAGAGACTCATATTGAGCTCCTTCATTGTAATTCTCTGCTTCAAGACATAATAAAAAGAAGGCCACACTTGAGAGTTGGACCCGAGATGTAGCCCTGGAGGATAGGGTGAAATCCCTATTAATTTATTGTGTTCATGTCTTTGCTTACTATATTTCTCTATTGTTTTCCATTTCAAGTATCTGTGTATTGCAATCTGATCGATCCATTGCTTAAATAACATAGACACCCACACCAACATATGAGTTTGTAATACCTTTAACTAATAATTATTTAACTGAGGTCACTCATAGGGTGATTATCAGATAAAGTTTTATCAGAGCTTTAGGCTATAAGGTTAGACAAACTTATGTTGGTTTAGCTGTTGAATTCTCACTAGATCAAAGCTCAAAGTAGGAGAAGGAGAGTTGATTGAAACTAATCCTGAAATTGGGAGAGTCTATCCTCGAAAGACAATGTCAGAGGAAGGTTCTGTGGGGCCAGACATTCAATTCATAGAGAGTTTCCTTGTAATAAAGTGTATGGTAGAAGAAATGTATAGGGACTTCAGAAAGCATAAGGATGAAGATTCATGGAGTTTTAAACAAGATAAAGAAGAAGAAGAATTTCATAACCGTGACCACTCAAAAGGAAAAGGGAAAGTGGAAAAATTTCTCGCACCTTCTAATATCCCTATGTATAATAAGAAAGCCTCTTTGATTAAGTGAGATGTTAAATTTGACTTGCCTATATATGATGGAGAGCTCAATGCTGAAAAGTTGGACAATTGGATTAGACAAATTGATGTGTATTGCAGAGTGTAGAACATCGACTCAGACAAGAGAAAAATTCAGCTGGGAAGCCTATGCCTAGGAGGCACTACCTTGGTTTCGTGGGAAGGAAAAACCCAAGTTGACATGAAAAGACATGGTAAGACCATCTCTATCTGGAGTGACTTTGTTTCTGCAATTAAGAAGCAGTTCTATCCATTGGCCTACATGCAACAAGCCATGATGAGTTGGCAAACTCTTCAGAAGTTGAAAGGGCAAAGTGTGCAAGGGTACACTCAGGAATTTAGAAAGAGAGCATTGATTCTAGGGATCTCATTAGACTCACCAAAGACTCTTTTGAAGTACATTGATGGTCTACACAGCTACATGAGACATACCATCCTCATGTTTAATCCCACTAATATAGATGAGGTATATGTACAAGTTGCTCATCTAGAAGCTAGAGAAAAGAATGGAAATCCGGAAGCTGGGGGACCATCCCAACCCACTACAAGCAAAAGCAAGGAGAAAAGAAAGCAGAAGTGGAAAGCAAGGAAGGCTAACATTGCATAGAAAGGCAAAGCTTCATACACTCACTATAAAAAGGATGGGCATGATGATGAGCACTGTTGGATTTTGCATCCAGAGTTGAGACCTAAGAAGTCCGAGGACAAGAAGAAGAAGACTGCTGCAGCTATTCAGAAAGATTTGGGGTTAGACTCGAGAGATAAAACAATCATTACATCCACGGGTATAAAAGGTTGTCTGCTTTAGAGAATGCTGAAATCAAGAGGTAGGTGTAGGAATTGCTTAAGAAGGGGTTTATCAGACCAAGCACATCACCATGTGGGTCACCAATAGTTTTGGTGAGAAAGAAAGATGGCTCGTGGAAAATGCGCATTAACTACTGAGCACTGAATAAGATAACAATCAAAAATCGTTATCCCCTTCCTCAGATAGATGATCTTTTAGATAAATTAAAGGAAGCTATTTATTTCACCAAGATGGATTTGCACATTGGATACCATCAAGTCAAAGTTGCAGAGCAAGATGCATGGAAGACTGCTTTCAAAACAAAGCAAGCATTGTATGAGTGGCTGGTTATGCTTTTTGGCTTGACCAATGCCCCTGCTACTTTCATGAGATTAATGAATGATGTACTCAGACCTTTTCTTGATGATTTCATTATTGTGTACTTGGATGACATTCTGATTTTTAGTAAAACATGGGAAGAACACTTAAAGCATGTTAAGAAGACATTAGATGTCTTGAAAAGAGAAAAAATTTATGTAAACTCTCAAAATGTGAATTTGGCAAAACATCTTTAAATTATTAGGGTCATATAGTAGGGGGTGGTGAATTGAAAATAGATCCCTCTAAAGTGGCAGTCATTGTAAACTAGCCTAAACCCATGTCTGCTACAGAAGTGAGAAGCTTCTTAGGAGCAACACAATATTGGAGGAGGTTCATCTCTAACTTTTCCTCAATTGCAGCTCCCTTACATGCTTTGACAGGATTGAATAAGGTGTTTCAGTGGGGAGGAAAACATCAAAAAGCCTTTGACACCTTGAATGAAAGGATTAGTACAACACTTGTACTAGCACTGCCTGATCTACAAAGACCATTTGAGATCTAAATAGATGCTAGTGACTATTCCATGGGAGCAGTGTTGACACAGCATGGTAAACCCATATGTTATCATTCTGAGACTTTTAATCCTGCAGTAGTTAACTATCCCACATATGATAAAGAATTGTATGCATTAGTTCAAAGTGTGAAAAAGTGGAAACATTACTTAATGGGCAAAGAGACAGTAATACATCCTGATCATCAACCACTTCATTATCTACACTCCCAAACTAAGTTGCAACAATCAAGACATTACAGGTGGATGGGTTTTCTACAACAGTTTCATTTGGTCATCACATATAAAAATGGCATACATAACAAAGTTGTAGACATGTTGTCTAGACCCGTTATAAATGCATCTACTATACTTAAGCATAATTATATACTACATGAAAGATACATTGAACAATATGCTCAAGATGTAGATTTTAAAGATGTATATGCAACTTTGAGTCAAGGAAAATAGGTAGAAGAATTGGATTATCATATGAAGGACTGACTCTTATATCATTGTGGAAAACTCTGCATTCCACAAACAGAGAGAGTAAAGATAATTAGAGAGGCACATACTTCTTTGATATCAAGTCACTTTGGGGTAAGTAAAACAACTGCATAGTTGCAAATATTTTGTTATTGGCCGAAAATGAATGAGACCGTTTCTAGATATGTAAGAGGGTGTGCTATGTGTGCTAAAAGCAAGCCCGACAATAGAAAACTAGGCTTGTACACTCCATTACCAGTTCCTTCTCAACCTTAGGAAATTGTTTCCATGGATTTTGTTGGAGGACTGCCTAAATCTAGGAAAGGTCATGATTATCTGTATGTGGTTGTGCATAGGTTTAGCAAAATGTGTATTTTGAGACCTTGTAATAAACAAATTATAGCTAAACAAACTACAAAACTATTGTTTGAACATGTATGTGTTCATTTTGGATTACCCACTTCTATTGTATCTGATCGAGACACCCGATTTGTGGGGAAGTTTCGGTCAAGTCTGTGGGAACTGATGGACACCCAACTGAAGAAAAGCACAACTTTTCATCCACAAACTGATGGCCAAACAGAAGTAGTTAATAGGACAGTGATCTAGTTACTCAAAGGATATTGCATCAAACATCATAAGCTTTGGGATGAATAGTTATGTTATGTGTGACATGCTTGCAATAGAGCAAAACACTCTTCTACACAGAGATCTTCTTTTGAGACCTGTTTTGGTTTCATACCAAGGTCTCCCCTGGATTTTGTCTTTGCTAAAGATACCACAGTTGATGGACACAGTGATGTGGACAAGGCAACTAGGTTCATTGAGCAGATCCAGGAGATCCACCAGGCAGTACAAGAATAGCTGGAAAAGAGCCAAGCCAAATATAAGGCAAGGCATAACAAGCATCGGATGGAGCATAGTTTTCAAGTTGGAGACCAGGTCTGGCTATATATCAGCAAGGATAGGATGCAACGTGAAGGTAAAAAGCTAAAGCCTATCAGATATGGACCTTTTAGGATACTTGAGGAGATTGGTGAAAATGATATTCGCCTTGATCTACTAGCTTACATGCACATCTAATCAGTCATAAATGTAGATTGCTTGAGATTGTTTGAACCTTCAATGATTGAGGATCCGGAAGAGCAAAGTCAATTGCCTTCTATTGATGACCTGCTACCTGAATATCTGAATGAATTGTAGGAAGACACAGTCTTGGATAGGAAGGTGAGGACAACGCACAGAGGAGATGTTGAGTACCTTAGAATTGGACTCAAAGGTTCAAAGCCGAGCAATGAAAAGTGTATTGAGATTGGGCATGTGAGACAGAAGTACCCTCACTTAGTTGATGCTTGAAAGAAAACCAACTTTTGGTGGTCCAAAACATTTTCAATGGGAAGGTCGTGATCTGAATTGGATCCATAGAGAATAATTAGCAGAGCCATGGTTGTACCAGGTCGGGACAGACTTCAAATAATTTACAACAGTGATCAAAAACACCTCTAACGAGTGGGAATGGCAGCTAGCATGGAATGAGGAGGACCTCGGTCAAAGCACGCTGACCGAGGCCCATGGAGACTGCATGGGAGACGAAATTAGCCCCTAGGAGGCCCAGATCAGGAAACAGAGGAGGTTTTTGATGCTTGATTAGCACGAATCGTGCATCTCTAGGCAAAAACCATCAAAATGGGGAAGCCCCAAGCACTCAGTTGCACGGGAGCCAAAAAACCATGGGAAAAAAGGCTAAGCGCTAAAGGCGGGACCAGCTCCAAAACCGACAGTATTGATCAAGGGCATCCATGGGTGGTAAGCAGTTTTGATGGGAAAGGAGCGATTCCACTTAGCGCCCAAAGCATGGCAAGAGGAGGAGAGAGAAAACCGCCACTCATCGCACGCTAACGGTCGAGCTAGTCAACCGCACGGGATGAGAAAATGACGTCCAATCTGGGGGCTCCAGATCTAATGGCTAAGGTCATGCCTAATGGAGAAGCAAGATTTAATGAGGGCTTAATCCGCGATTTAGAAGAATTTTAAGTCTAGATTGACCGCCACGGTGGCAAAGACACATTCCACGACATAAACGAAGAAATGAACCGACGACACAGGCTAGCACAGTTCGCAGGAGGACAAGAGGCCATCCCTGTGAGCCTGATGATGACGCTGAGAACAGGGAACTCCAAGCACAACTGCAAGCAGGAAAATCTACAGAGGTGGAAGAGGAAGTGAATCGCGATGAGCCTGAGTGGCTTTAAAACCATGAACAGAGAACAGAAAGGACACAGTGGAATCGGGAACCCTGAAGAGGAACACTGAATACTGAAGACAAGCAAGAGAAAAACTAGTAAGGAAAAAATTAGAAGAAGATAGCAGGGCCGAACTGACCAAAGGCAGCGTCAAGCACCAGAGAGTTTGAGAGATTCAAGCCATCCCTGAGAGGATCTGTCAGACCAGAGAGGTCAAAAAGCTAGTAAGGAAGAGAGTCTGTGTACTCTAGTGGCTTGGGGAATCCAAGAACCACCCTGCCAAGCCAATCTATTTCAGGAGACTCATATTGACCTCCTTCATTGTAATTCTCTACTTCAAGACACAATAAAAATAAGGCCACCACTAAGAGCTGGACCGGAGATGTAGTCCCGGAGGATAGGGTGAACTCCTTATTAATTTCTTGTGTTTTTGTCTTTGCTTACTGTATTTCTCTGTTGTTTTCCATTTCAAGTGTCTGTGTATTACAATTTGATCGATCCGTTGCTTAAATCACATAGACACCCACACCAACATATGAGTCTGTAATACCTTTAACTATTAATTCTTTAACTGAGGTCACTCATAGGGTGATTCTCAGATCATTTATTCTCTAACTATAACATCAAATTTAAAGCATGAAGCAGTTAAGATTAAACAGTTTGACTGTCATGAGTTGTGGAATTTAAAACAATTTGCACACAAACATTATTTGTAGAAATAGAGTAGTGGCATTTAGACTTCCTCACTTTCACAGTTTATTTGTTTTCTTTCTACCTAACATTTTCATTTTTCCTTGATTTTTTTAGAGCATCTAACCTAACATTTTCTTTGATATGGACATCATCATCAAGATATTTTCTTTTTTTAAACTAACATTTTATTCACTATTTTTATGTCCATATCCTAACTTAAGACGCTACAACATTGGCTCCATCTGGGGACTGCTTTCTCCTATAGAATGCAGAGGACCTGCAGATCCATGTGCCTTCTCCTTGGGCTATGGAGTCCTTGATATAAGAAAATCACACTGATATCTTGTAAGGGAAAAGAAAACTGGAGTATTTACAATGAAAACTATCTCAACTTCCTTGTACTGAATGTAATGTTTGAGAAACCTTCCATTTACAGGATAAGTGGAATATTTCCCCTCTAGATTCTACAACACAAAAGTGTTGTTACCCTTTAGTTCAGCAATTTCTAATGGGCCAAACTAGAGATTGTCAAATTTTACATGCTTTCCTTTCTCTTCTACCCTGGCATCCCATCTTACAACTAGATCACCTTCCTTAAACTCCCTTTCCGTAGCTCTTCTATCAAACAAGACCTTCATCTTATTCTAATATTTCTGCAATTTATATTGAACTTCATCTCTATTTTCATTAAGCTCAATAATCTGATTGATTCTTCTTGAAAAATCTTCAGGTTCATTTGTTGCATCTTGCTGAAAATTTTAAAATACAGAAATCCAAATTGGTAGGGAAAATTGCTTCTTTTCCATAGACTAACTGAAATGGAGATTTTCCTGTTGACCTCTTTGGAGTAATCCTGTTTGCCCATACTACATAAATCAAATTTGAATCCCAACTCTTCTTATCATCAGCTAGTGTCTTGTTTATTACCTTTACCAAACTCTTGTTTGATGATTCTGCAAGGCCATTACCCTGAGGGTAATATGGAGTTGAATTATGTAACAAAATCTGATATTTCTGGCAAAATTCAATCATTCTAACACTAGAAAGAGTTGTTGCATTATCAGTTACAATTTGAGTTGGGCAACCAAACCTACATACAATACTCTCCTCAATAAACTTATTACTACTCCATCAGTAGCATTTCTGACTGGAATTGCTTCCACCCATTTAGTAAAGTAATATGTTGCAATTAGGATCCATATATGTTGATTACTTGAAGTGGGGTGAATCTCTCCAATAAAATCTAATCCCCATTGAGAAAAAGGTGCTGAAACTATTGATGGAACAAGTGGAAGAGTTGCTAATTTCTGTTTCCTGGGAAACATTTGGCAAGGAATACAACCTCTTACCTTTTCCCCTACTTGTAAAAATAATGTGGCCAATAAAATCATCCCCTCAGAATCTTGTATGTTGTTTCTCTCCAAGCATAATGTCCTCCACAAAATCTTGTATGAAACTGATCAATGATGCCTTCAGTTTCTGATTCGGTTAAACATAATAACAAAATGTTAAGTGGATCTTTCCAGTATAAATTTTCATTAATAATGCAGTACTTGACTGATTTCAGCTTGAGGGTTTTACACTAGGTTTTGGAGAATGATGTTGGACACTCAAAATTGAATAAGAAATTTACAATACCTTGATACCAGTTTGACAAAAAGAATTTTTCATTAATGTGTATAGGACTGATATGCTCTGAAGGTGAAGGTTCTTGTGGATTCTCCTCTTCTGCAAGGACAGAAGCTTCTTGTGTATTCTTCCCTTGAGACTGAAAGGAAGGTTCTTATGGATTCTTCCCTTTTATTTCTAAAACAATATTGATTCCAAGTACTTTGCAGTTGGATTCAGCTAGAAGCTTAGCTAATCCTTGACCTTTTACTAGCTTGGTAGTCTTGATAGTTAGATCAAACTCCAGAATTTGAGTGATCCATCTACCTCTTTTCCCATCAGTGTCTGGTTGGGTTAAAAAAAATTTGACAACACTATTTGGGACTGTCATGCAGAAAGAGTCAATTTTGCGGACAAAACCGACCTCCCTAGAAGCTAAGGCTTTCTAGTGACAAACAAGACAATCAAGCACTATCTTTCCCTAAATATGCATTTAAAATAAAAGCAACCAGGTGTTCAAGTCTTACCTTTAGTCTAACGCTTTTTGTAGCAGCCAAGCCTCTCCGATCGAGATGAGCTCCTTCTCCTTGAAGCCTGCATTCACTAACAAGGAAACGATTACATAGCACCTGAATAACTCATATAATAAAACATATTCATCATAAATACCAAGGAGTTTATGAAAAAAATTATATATAACAACTTGTTGAGAAAAATGAACTTAATTGTATTAATTGGAAACAAAAGAAACCTTACAACCAGTGCCTTGGTGTTGTGCAGGTCCTCCCAGGGTCCAGCAAGAGTTCTCCTCTACTTTGATCAGCTCACCCACTTCCAAATGAAGCTAAGAAAGGATTGGAATCTCTCCTCTCAAGCTCTATAAGGGAGTCCTAATTTCAGCAGCATCTACCCTTAGGAATGTTCAGCTTTCAACCTCTCCTCCCTCTGGCCCAATGCCTGTATTTATAGTTCTTTGGAGGAAGTTAATCAGGTCCACCATCAATGGGATAAGCCCCTCTTTCAATGGGATATCTCCCCTCTTGATGGGATAACTTCCTCTTTCATTGGGATGCATGAACCATCTGGAGGCGCTCAATCCACGTCAAACCATCTTCTAGAATGCTCTAGATTCGACCACAAGTAACTTTTTTGAAGTAAAACTTGCGCCTTTTGACCTTTACAGGAGTACGCACCCACCCCTTTACAAACAGAGCGTACAAGTACGCAGGTATTACGAACTTGAGGTGCGTACACGCAGGTAAGGGTAAGAGAAACTGCGTAACCAGAGTTATATTGACTTTTTAAAGACTTTCTCTCTTTCTTGGAGTTTGACATGAGGAGCAGAGGTATAAGACTTGCCAAGGAGGACAGTATAACAATTGATGGAGCCATACTGACTGCAAATAGTCATGGTGACAAATTTTAGTGTAACAGATTGCCCCCTAAAGTGCGAAGTCTGTAGTAGATTAGGGTTTCATATCATCTAGGAAGGGTGAAGCACTTTATCATTTTGAGGATTATCTTGTGGAGAGCCCAGTTGGAACCTGCAAATATTCAACACAAAATACATATATGAGATCATATCATCGCTGAGGTAGGCATTCCCATACTCAGATCAAAAACTTTAACTAACAAACTAACTACTGCTCTGATATAGGAATGATTTTGCAGTACATCATAATCATAGACACATGTAGACACAGTATGGACGCAGCCATCTGTTTATAATTAGTCTACTATATAATGAATACAAAACTCCTTGCAGCCTGGATGGCGGAAACTAGATCCAGGGTCTTCATTTCTACTTCCCGAAATAGTACGATTCTATCCATGCGAATAAATGAGTTGATGTCGAACATGGTAGAAACCACTTGATTACCAGTCAATGATGTAAACTGTTAACAAGTGTGAGAGAGACCACCAGTGATGTCAATGGTTCTCAAAGTACCCAGTACAATCCATGAGATGTGAATGAATGTGTTGATGTCGAACATATCACGGAATCCTCCGATCGAAAGTCAATGATGTAAACTGTCGTCGAAGGCGAGAAACCTGCCATTGAGGCATGCAAATTTCAAGGCACTGACGATTCCTAGATCATCTTTCTAGATAATGTGCTGATGTTGATAGAAAGCGATCCGTTGTAGGCAAGCCCAAAACACGAAATCATAGATCAAGTTGAAGAAATGTAGCTGTAAGGACTGACTCAGGGATGGTCAAGACGGATGACAGGTATTTTGCAGATGAATGGTTTATTTGCAGTGACCTCTTGAACACATAATGACACAACAGATGGCTTGGTGATAATTGACCCAAAGTTAACACCCGGAAATCGGCTGAAGACTTTCAATGTGGTTTGATCAACTATTAGGCAAAGGATTTCCCAACCCAGGTGAATGAAAAGTGTCGTGTTCAAGAGTGGTAATAAGGTTTTTTCTGAGACAAAGGATAACAAATAGGCTCATTTTCCTCTCTTTTCCCCCACCATTTCTGGCAAGTACCTCTTTATTTTTTTACAAGCTTGAGGAGGATAACATTTGCTTGATTATAAGCTCATCCTTCGGATGAGTCCAACTTAGTTTAGATTCGAACCCTAAGAAGGAGTGGTCCGTTCCTGTTTGTAATCGAATAGGTCCTTTACTGTGAAATTTTAACGAGTCCAATATAGGCGAAACTCGGCATTTTTCAATTTTAGAGAGTCTAAAAAAACTTAAGAAGACTCCAGGGTTGACCTTTTTCGTAAATTTGTGTCTCCCAAGCCCGAAAAAGTATAAAATAATACTTGAGAGAACCGCTTGATCTTTACAACCAAGGAGTACTTTCATGATTAGTGTCTCTGATCTGAAAAGTAAAAAGCGATCAAGGACACGTCGTTTTATTTCCAATATCGAATTTGAAACGACAAAAATCCGGCAATCTTTTCATGTTTTTACGGTCAGAAAAGGGCTATAAGAGGACCGTCTTTTAATTCCGTTTTAACGAGTGTAAAAGAAACGCTCAGCAATCTTTTCATGTTTTAGGAGTCAGAAAAGGGGTTAAAGATGACTCTGATGTTTTTGTTTCTAAAAAATGATAATTTTCCCTGAAAATCCTTTATCCTGCACAAAAACCAACACATTACTCATACCTGTTGAAGATAGATAAAAATACTTTGAAAAATACCTTTCCATGGTGAAAAATAAACAAATTTACCATTTATTTACCCAAAAAACCTATAAAAAGGGCTTTTACCAATTCATTTTTACCATTTTACTGTTGAGGAGAGAAAAGGGGCTTCTAGCAAGAAACTTCCCGTGGACATTGCGGAGAATCCGACCATCGAAATTGAACGCTGTCTCTTCCAGGTAATTTTGAACATCCTCCTCTTCAATTTCATCCGTTTAGAATTCTTTTTTAGGCCCTAGATTTCATTTTTTGGAGGTTTTGGGGTTGTAAAGACCACCTCTTAGCGTACGCAAGCACCACACTAGGGACCCGCGTACCCCGACATTTTCTCAGTTAGAAAAATGTCGGGAGTACGCACCTTGCCTTAAGGGAACCTGCATACCCACGCTCTGTTCCTAAAGGCAGGGTGCGTACTCCGCGCAACAAGTTTTTAAACCCTAAATTCTCCAAAATGGACCAAAATGTTTTGATTTTATGAACTCTAATGGATGTTTTTATGGTGTGTAGATTGTTCACCATGCTTGATTGGCACGAGAGAGAGCACGAAGATGTTGATTTGGCCGCCATTAATCATCAATTGTCAATTGATGCTTTGAAGGCATGTGGCCTTTATAAATACTGGGCCATACCTGGCATGAGGGCCCAAGTGAGATTTCTAGAGTGGCTGGTAGAAGGATGGAACGTTCAGGACCAGTGTTTTTATATTGGAGGGCACAAGCTCGAGATGGAGCCCACAGATATCTACTTTCTCACTGGTTTGCCTAAGAGAGGCAAACACTTGACTCTGTTCGGGACTAGGCCGGGTGGCCAGTCCATCGCTAGTCTCCGACTAGAGTGGTGTAACACTCAGACTCAAGAGAAGGGGATAGAGAGCAAAACTATATCCCGCCCTGAACTTATGGTGATTGCCTTTACAGTTACTAGACTTTGCGGGGCTGCCGCTTTACACATTGCCACTGGATCCGACATGCGGATGGCGATTGATTGCTATCGAGGTACCATTTTTAACTGGTGTGATGCTGTGTTGGCCAATGTAAAAGGCCAACTGACTAGAGCCAAAAAAGGACAGCTGAAGACTTTTGGTTATGGGCCTTTAGTTGTGAGTTTTGGCTTAGAGAGGGTTCCGATGCTGATCCCACACCAGCTCACTGTTGGTGTTGGGCTTCCTCGAGAGCCCAAATTGATGCGATGGGTTGCGGTTATGGCCCGTCATCCTTATGAGGGAGCGGAGGTTGTCCGATTTACTCCGGAGTACTTTCACTGGTTAGAGGACCAGGTCTTTTCTATACAGGATTTTCCTTATGCCGGAGTTGATTTTCGTGGAGATCCAGACATGGTTCTTCCACCGGGAGAACAATGGGATGATACAGGTAACTTAATTTTCCACAAGTTTTTTAAACTATCTATATTTTTTTTTGTTTGTGTTTATATTGTCTCAAAACTCATAGTAATAATTTTCAAAATGCAGATGTAGGCCCACGACGTCCAGCCAATCTCCGGCCTTTCGAGAGGAGACTACCAGTTGCAGCGGCACCGGCCCCACAGTATGAGGCCACAGAGACTTTAGCTGAGTTGGAACATGACCTAGAGCGTCTTACAGTGGATATACCGGAGACTACCATAGATGATATTCCTATCAGGTTTCAGCGCTATGTAGTCGGGGTCCCAGGACCTTTTAGGAGGTTCTTGTGTAGGGTGGCCCGTGCAGTGGTGTCATATAGAGATCATCACCAGTGATTGGATGGTCGTTTTGTAGACACGTGATATTTTGGTTTTCTGTACTTATCATTTTGGCCGATCATAAGGTGTTTTTCAACCTATGATCGAAGACGATGTATTTTTTGACACACTCCTATATATATATATATATATATCATTATTACCGGCTAATCTTGTTAAACATGTGCGATGAAATGTTTTTAAATTTACATGTATGATTATTGCAAATGTCTATTTAACATTCGAGAAGCAATTGCATCTACTAATGTATTTAAAAACCTTGGAATATGTTGATATTCAATGTAATCAAACTCACGTTCCAAGAGACGCACTCTCAAAAATAACCTTAATAACACTGGATTTCTAGTGGCATACACTCTATTAAGCTGTAATACAACAAGTTAAGAATCTAACCTCACTATCAAACTCCGAATCCCAAATGAAATAGATTCAGACAATAACTCAATCACTGCATTGTATTTTGCACTGTTGTTTGTTGTTTGACTGAGGCTCACCCCATGCATAGATACTAACTCGTTAGAGGGCGAATAGATAACCCAAGCTGCGGAAAAGATATTCCGTGTACTACGACAAGCACCATCAGCAAATCCAATGTATGTTTGGAGAGGCATCGACATCTGCAATATCAAGAGTAAAACCATGATAAGCCAGAATAACGATGAAAACACACTCTCTAAGCTAAGCACACTGTCTAAACTAACAAACACACCAGCTAGAAAGAAAAACTAACCTAACCAAAAATTCTCCATACCCATCTTTTAGGCATAATACCTCTTCAAGTAAAGACCATTTCTGGGTTTACTTAAAGAGTCCCCGTCAAAGTCTACCAGCTCATAGGCCCCTTTTTCTAGCTTTCGCTTGACAATATAGGGCCCATGCCACATAGGACCGAATTTTCCAGCACCTAATTTATCATTAGCTTGATCATACAATAACACTAGGTCTCCTTCCGAAACATTTTGGGGGGTCACATTTCGATCATACTGAGCTTTCATACGTTTTGCGTGAGTCTCGATCACCAATGCAGCATCACGTCGATTCTCATCTAATTGAGCTAAGTATAATAAACGCTTTTCCTCTTCGGAAGTAGCTGGAAGTAACTCGATGGCCATTTGCAGTGACGTGATTTTGCATTCAATGGGTAGCATAGCTTCCAAACCATAAACTAGTTGGAAAGGAGTGAACCCTATTGATGTTTTCACTGAGGTTCGGTACGCCCAAAGTGTTGAAAATAACATGTTGTGCCAATTCGACCGATGAATACCAATGATTCATCGGATCATGATAACTAAAACTTTGTTGATGGACTCAACCAGATCATTTGCTTGTGGATAATAAGGAGTTGAACTATCGTGATGCAAACCAAGCTGGCCTGTAAGTTCTTTCATCATAATGTTTCGAAAATGGCGCCCATGGTCAGTGATTATCGCTTGTGGAACACCAAACCTAGCAATTATATGATTGAACACGAAAATTGCATCTTTCTTTCCGTCTGCCTCGAATGGAGGCATCGCCTCGGCCCACTTAGTAAAATAATCTACCGCAAGGATGATATATGCATGCCCCTCGGCTGAGTGAGGGTTACATGTAATAAAATCGATACCCCATTTGGCAAAAGGACCAACGGAAATTATAGGGTGGAGAGGAGTAGGTGGAGCGCACATCTTTCGATCAAACACTTGACAGTTGTGGCATTTTTGGACCGCAGTAATACAATCTTTAAACAAGGACGGCCAGAAGTAGCTAGTGCGCAATATCTTTTGGGCTGTGGCATACCCAGACATATGACCGCCACATGCTCCAGAGTGACAGTCATTTAGAACCCTTTCAGTCTCTTCGTGAGTTAAGCAACGTCAAAAAATAGAGTCCGCCCCACGGCGATAAAGAGTATCTCCAATAATTTTGTACTGTTGGGACTACAATCGAATTTTCCGACATTCCGTCTTTGAAACTTCGGGCCGAAAGGATTGGGTCTGGAGATAGACGATGATATCCCCATACCACGGATCTAAAGTGCTGATTAGAAAAAAAGATTCGTCTGCAATGGGCTCCTCTGCCACAGTTTCCGTGTTAGCACGCGGGAAGTCACACATTAACTCTGCAAAAACTAAAGATTTCTTAGACTTAGATTTCTCAAACTCCAAGTCGAACTCTTGTAGGATAATAATCCATTTAGAGTACTTGCCCCCTAGCAATTTTTTGGTCAAAATGTAAATCATAGGGTTGCAATCCGAAATGACTATAGTTTTACAGAGTAAAATGTAGTGACGAAAACGTTGGACAGCTTGAACGGCTGCCAATTCCAATTTATCCACATGTGAATATTATAGCTCAGTTGGATTTAACGTCCGACTAAGGTAATATATCACATGTTCCGTTCCGAATTCATCTTCGTGAACTAAGACCATTCCAATGGTGGAATGAGCAGCAGCGAGGTACAAAAAGTAATCCTGGTTGTAGTTGGGAGGATGCAGCAACGGTGCATGGGTCAACGCGTGCTTGAGTGCATCAAAAGATTTCTGAGCTATCTCATTCGAAGTGAATTGAGTGTTCTGTTTCAACAACCGTGTAAAACCCTTTGTAACCTCGGCGTAGTTAGGAATGAATTGTCATAAAAAGTTTGCTTTCCCCTGCAAACTTTAGAGTTGGCGAAGACTCGAAGGAGGAGGCAATTTGATGATAGATTCTACCTTCGAGGGATTGACACGAATGCCCGCTTTCGAAACTACAAATCCTAGCAATCGTCCCACTTCTATACAGAAGACACATTTGTGTGGGTTCAACCGAATATGATAATGCCTACACCTCATGAAAATTGCTCGTAAATGGACAAGGTGATCAGCTCGATGTAGCGAATGAGCAGGAAAATCATCGAGATAGGGTTGCACAATGTGCTTGATGTCATGAAACGCATAAGACATCGCCCTTTGAAAAGTTGCTCCGGCATTCTTGAGCCCAAAAGGCAATTTGCAATAAGCAAATGTCCCCCATGGACAAATGAAAGCCGTTCTCGGTTGATCGGCAGGTAGAATATTGATTTGATTGTAACCGGAAAAACCGTCCATAAAGGAAAATATTTCGTTGTCGGCACAATCATCAATGATTTGATCGATATAGGGTGTTGGGTAGTTGTCCTTTGGATAAGCTCGATTAATGTCCCTATAATCGATGCATATTCTTATTGTTCCCTATTTTTTGTTAAGCGGGACAATATTCGATACGAAATCCGTTAATGGGATCGGATAAATGAAACCTGCTTTCAACAGTTTTTCAACTTCTGCTTTAATTGCAGCAGCTTTTCGTGGGTGAATCTGACGCAAACGTTGCCGGACGGGTTTAGCGTTCGGGTAAGTCTTGATCTCATGGACAACAATCGCGGGATCAATTCCTGGCATTTCCTCATAGGACCAGGCAAACACGTCATGGAATTCTTGAAATAGGGCCTTGTATGTGTGAATTTTGTCATCTGTACACGAGACACCTATATGAATGTTCTCAACAATTCCAGGCTTAACTGAAATGTCAATGGGAATAGTTCAAGAGATGTTTCCTAAATTCAGCTCTGAATCAGTATGTTTCATTGGATTCTGAGCTTCTTTGACATATTCAGCTGTAAATATTGATGAGAAATCATTTTCAAAACGATCATCCTCGGGTAAAAACGAAGATCTGTGATGGAGATCTTCCCATGGTAAATCGTCTACACACAGGACTTCACGAAGTTTCTCGTCAGATGAAACAACTTCGGGAAACGCTATTAACTCTGAGGTTGATGTGAAAAGTGATTCTTCACGGACCACATTCATTGAGTCGATTTTGGTTGAACGCAGGTCGGTAAAAGACTACACGGCTTCATAGGAAATTTCATATGGACTCAAAGGCATAGCATCACCAAATGAGTCTATCTCAGATTCAGAAGGAACAATCCAAGGATCATCATAAACAATGGTGTCTGATGTAATCATATGAATGGATGAAAACGAAGACAATGCGTTGATTGGAGGAAAAGGAAAAGTTCCCAGTAAACCAGCATCTTTAACTAATCCTACTCCAACAACCTTGTATGGGATAGTCGTTTTATCGACATGCTGAATACTCTCTGAAGAGGCTGGGTCAGATGAAAAGTAAGCCAGCTGGTCTATTGCCACGATATTTCCATTATGTGGAAACTTTATTACTCGGAAGACCGATGAAACGACCACTGTCATAGCGTAAGACCAACTTCGACCCAAGAGAAGGTTGTAGTCTAGAGGGGCATCAACCACTTCCACATCTAGACTTACGGTTTTTCCTTCAACCCCTATAGGCAAATCCTGTAGAATGCCAAAAGGATGAAACCCACGGCCATCAAAGGCCTTAAGAATTGTCAAGGATTGATTTAGTGAAGGAGAACCAAGCGATCTCCAACATTGTATCGACATAATACACGTGGAAGCTCCCTCATCAATTACAGTCCGATGAATAGGCCTATTTTTGACTATCACTAGGATCTGGAAAGCCATTTGATGAGGCAAACGTGGTGTACTATTTTCTAGATCAAAGATTATTAGGTTCGGGTCCTGAACATCAACAACTCCTATAGCCGACAAAAGTAATTTACGTTGTGCTGGGCATGAGGGTGAAACAACTAAGTCCTCAACAATGTTATAATTCTGGGCCGCTCTCGCATGGGGATTGAAAGTAGACTTTCGAAGTATACCCTTGGCGAGCGGTTTGATTACTAAGTCTGGATTAGGCTTCTCGATCTGTAGTGGATCGGAGTCGAGAGCTGAGGTTGATGGATTAGAATGAGAAGATTCTGCTTCTTTTCCATCAACAGGACTTTTACTACCATAATCTTGAGATCGAGTCGCAATCCTTACATGAGACATCATCAAAATGGGTTCTTCATTGGCACTCGAGGAAGAACCTATCATCTTGCTATCCTGCTTTGGAAATGGATCCTTCCAAATAGCAGGAGTTTGGGAACCTTTGACGATTTTCGCAACCTCTGCTCGATGAGGGCAGTCTCTTGTAAAGTGTTCCTCTTCACAAATAAGACATGGATAACGAGGTTTACACTTTTCATCATTGGATTCTGCCTTTTCTGTTTTCTCCTTTGGAGTTTTGTCTACTTTATTCTTCTTCTTCCCTTTCTTCTTCCCACCGGATTTTGATTTAACTGTAGATGACTCTACAGCGTGAATATCGGCGGAGAGTTCAGCAGAAGAATCTCCTGTCAGGGAATCAGGCAAGCTTATGATAGGAGAAGAATTCTTGGAAGACTTCTTCTTACTTTTAGTGTTCACCGTACCAATCATGCCATCAGTAGCATGAGATCCCGAAGGAGCGGCAGCGATTTGATTTGACTTGGGAAGATCAGGGATCTTTTCGTGTAACGTACCTGACTGAGTATAAACTAAGTCAAAGTACTGTGCTTGAGCAATCACTTGCTCCTCAGTAACTACTCCGGCCTTAGCTACATCTTCAGTAATCTTCGGTAACAATGATTTAACAAACCATTCAGCTAAGATCTGGTCCGGGATAAAAACTTTCACTAATCGCCTTCGACATCTCCATTCATGAATATGATCGGAAATATAAGTGGACATCGATTGTTTTAATGAAGTTAGTAACTCCGTGCCATTATCATATCTGACCGGCAACTGAAAATGAGTTAAAAACGAGGTAGCTAACTGACTAAAATTATAAAAAGAGGCCCGTGGTAACTCAATGTACCACTTGGCCGCAAGACCAATGAGATTATGCTGGAAAATACGTAAGCGGATCGAATCATCCGAGATGGAATTAGAGGCACACCAGAGGTGGTAAGTCATCACATGATTCGACGGGTCCTCTCCAGACTTACCTTCGAACTTGGGTATGTCACTGGGCAACTTATTCGGCATTGGCGGCCAAAACGGAAGATAATTTATTGGATCGTTCGTTAGGCGCGACAAGTCTGGTAAATCCAAAGTTGCGATAAACGGTAGCTGCCGATTAGGATCCCTAAAACTCTGGGTCACGAGACCAGCCCCAGGAGGAGGATATCCAGGATAACTTGGAATAGGAATCACGTTCGGGATATTGTATCCTCCCGGAAAACCAGGATTAACCGGACCGTACTGGGGTTGCTGTGGTTGTTGATAAGTGTACCGAGGATACGGTTGATACTGGTAAACTGGCTGCTAGACAGCAGGACTGAATTGGTATTGTCCCTGGTACGGTTGATAAGTGAATTGTGGTTGACTTGTGACAACTGTACTTAAACCAGGTTGTCCTACAAGCATCTGAACCGTAGTTTGAATCGTGGATCGAGACGATGGTAAAGATGTCCGAGGAGTAGATACAGAGACAGTAGAAACCAGAGCTGTCGATACTCCAGAAGTAAGTGGGGTAGATTGAACAGATGTTGCGGCAGTTGCAGCAGTCGTTTGAGATGGAGTACGAGGCGAAATAGGCCTAGACTGAGAAACTACCGAAGGTACAGAAGTTTGAACATTAGACTGAACTGGTTGCTGGGGTGAACCGAAAACTAAGGGTTGTCCAGTTTGAGATGACAACTGTACATTTGGCTGCAACACCTGTTGAATTTGCGATGGATTCCACACTATGTTCATTCCGAGGTATTGACCCATAACAGGTTGAGGATATTGAGATCCATAACCGGATTGAGGGTAGGATTGATAATTGAAAGGTACATTTCCCATACCTTGAACATAAGATTGACCTTGGGGTGGTTGGAAACCTTGATTCGAGTACTGACCTTGGGGTAGATACCCTTGAGGCATGTACTGATACTAGGGTTGACCTTGAGGTATAAATTGATACTGAGGTTGACCTTGGGGTACATATTGAGGATAGGGTTGACCTTGAGGAATGTACTGCACCATGGGTACATACTGTCCTTGACGTTGCCCCCCAGACACAATTTGTGTACCTTGAGGTTGCCCCCCAGACATTAATTAAGGCTGCCCCCCAGGCGGTAACTGGCCACCTTGAGGTTGAGAATTGGGAATAGAACCTGACATCATAATAATGTTTTCTACGCTCAACGGTTTATTACCGTTGTTTCCATTTAATAACCCATGTTCAATGGGTTGAGGAGATGCTCCCGCAAAAGTACCAGAAAGTGACTGATACCCAGAGGGAACAGAAGGACCACCATACAAAAAAGATTCAGGTGATTGAGTAAACATGGACGACTGACCAGACATATTTAGAGGAGTATAAAGACCTTTAGGTGGATAAGGAGCACGAAGTGGTGAAAAACTTAACCCTGAGTTGTTCAAATAATTAGTTAAAGAAAGATACCAAGTAGTACTTCTAGGTGGACTGTAAAAAATGGATTCACGCTCCCTTAGATCAATAGTATGTTGATTTTCAGGGATAGGGATGCCTATTTCTTCTTCTAGAGCAAGTTCTTCAATAGCTATCAAACCAGAAGGAAGATTTTCGATGATGACTCTTTCTACCCTAGGTGAATTAGGAGCACTAGAAGTTGGAGAGACTAACCCCGATGTTGGAGTAACAGGTTCAGATATCTCAAGTTCTTTGCCTATATCACTAGTAGATGAAAAACTACCAGCAAGTTCGGAAACCGAAATAGCTTCAGGATTATAACCTGTTTCTAGAGTTTGGTAATCAGGATGAACAACCAACGAAGACTCTCCTTCTTCAGGTGACCCTACTTTACTGCCACTAGCAGTTATGAGGACTTTCGAACCTTCGTAATGACCCAGGATGTCTTCAGGAGGTTGGCCCCGAAGTCTACGGGACTTCCTCAACAAATCGGCCACGTTACAATCTCAGGAGACTGGCCCCGAAGTCTACGGGACTGTCTCGGTAATTCAGCCACAGTTAAAACTTTTAACTACTGCACACGCAAACAAAGTAAAATCTCAAAGAAAACTGCCTAAAGTCTCTAAAGAACCAAACAAATTCGAATCACACGCCTAAAGAATATAGGGCGTCAAACCACACACAAACAGTAACCTTCCGGACCAAAAACACTAGTTGGTGATGAAATCCAACATCGCAGAATTCAGTACAGAAGTGGCGGGTGGAACAGTTACCCCAGCAACCTGCTTAATGAATAGACTGGACCAAGCTCCTCCACTTTAACCATCTCAAGTGAAGTGAACCGCCCAGAAAATCCAAGTGAGTCTAGCCGACGTCTGCTCCAGGTACAGTGGGATCTTCCCTCCACCGTCACCTTAGGTAGAATCCTAAAGATAATAGTCACTAAGGTCACCAACAGCAATAAATATACCTGGGGGAATAGTCTACAATCCGATACACATGCAAGGGCAGAGTAACAAGCTCAATCCCATTGCCGGCTCCGTGACAATAATCCAAGGTTTACCGACAAGTGACCCCAGGCTCCTCGACAATGGTTAATCCGAGGTTTACCATTTGTAGTACGTGCATATCTGACGTCATTCCCAATGAAGGAGGATTGATCCCCTCACTGGTTCGAACATGATCTCGTGCTTCTCCTTTAAGAGGAGCTTTCCCAGAGCATAAATGTAACAGTTGGATTTATCCTACCGCAAGATGAGCTACTTGTTTGTTTTTACTGTCTTGGAGAGTTAATTACTCTCCTACTCCAAGACACTAGCCTGATCTATGTTGGTGTATCAGAGCCCTAGTAAATAAAAGTTACTAAGTTAATTTTACTTTAAGCGTTAATTTTTATGGCTTTTCTTTAAGACAAAAGGTAGCGGAGATGAAACTGATGGTGTGTAGACTCGACTCAAATCTACTAAAAAGATGCACCTAGGATGAAACAAAACAATCTTTCCTTTTCAATGAATTCCCTAGCTAAGAGAGTTTGAGAATGCAAAATTTATAAAGACAACTTTCTTCGCAATGAAAATCAAAGAAACAATCTCTTTATCCTTTCCAAAGCACACAACACATGACCACTAATTATTTCACGAAAACTTCCTTTCTCTTTTCAAAGACTTCAAATGCTACTAAAACAAACTTTTTTTTTTTTCCAAAAGAGATTTTGTATTTTTTTCTATTTTAAAAAAGCATATAAAACTACTTAACAAAAATCAATTTTAAGATCTATGAAAATCTAAGAGAAATTTACCTAAAAGCAAATCTAAGAAAAATTTACCTAAAAGCAAATCTAATGAGGTAAAAGCCTACAAAATATAATTCCAGGATGTTTTACTCGGTTACAATTCAACCAAGGACTAATTCATGCAGAATCATAAATCAGTCAAAAACAAAAATAAAAAGCTTTTGTTCTTTTTCTTAAGAATGAAATTCACAGCTTAACCAACAAGTCTTCTCGAAATTCCGCAAAGAGACAACACAAAGGTAGGTTTCTCACAAAGGTGGATTTTACGAAAGGTCTGACTCCTAAGAAGACTGAAAAGACCAGGGATATCCAAGGTTTTTACAACTTCTAAAGCCAAAGTCACTACAAGACCAATGCAAAAATCAAACCTAGGGCTAGAACTTCTATGAACTTCACTAAAACCCTCGATGCTAATGAAACAAGCTTAGATGAAAACTTCTGACAGGTAACCAGTGGATCTGGGCAGCAATAAGTAAACTATAAACAAAATCTAATGGGTAAAAAGGAAAAAAATGGAAAATTTCTAAACTTTTGACAGGGTACGTAGGCAGCCTGTTTGCACAGGTGCGGCCACGCTCTGTGTACAAAGCAGAAGTGCATACAGGTACGCACTGTGCTTAACACAGAGGGTGCGTACTACTCTCAAAATCAAGAAAAATGAAAGCTAACTTAATCCTAAGCTATTCCACCCAAATTCACAGTCAATCAGTCAAAAACTAGAAAGAAATCAGATTTTCTCAAATCAAAGTATCAATCAAAAGAGAAATCAATCAAATCCATGAATTCCCCAGCGGAGTCGCCATTTTGTCATGCGGAAAGAGTCAATTTTGCAGAAAAAACCAACCTCCCTAGAAGCTAAGGCTTTCTAGTGACAAACAAGACAATCAAGCACTATCTTTCCCTAAATATGCATTTAAAATAAAAGCAACCAGGTGTTCAAGTCTTACCTTTAGTCCAACGCTGTTTGTAGCAGCCAAGCCTCTCCAATCCAGATGAGCTCCTTCTCGTTGAAGCCTGCATTCACTAACAAGCAAATGATTACATAGCACCTGAATAACTCATATAATAAAACATATTCATCATAAAGACCAAGGAGTTTATGAAACAAATTATATATAACAAATTGTTGAGAAAAATGAACTTAATTGTATTAATTGGAAACAAAAGAAACCTTACAACCAGTGCCTTGGTGTTGTGCAGGTCCCTCCTAGGGTCCAGCAAGAGTTCTCCTCTACTTTGATCAGCTCACCCACTTCCAAATGAAGCTAAGAAAGGATTGGAATCTCTCCTCTCAAGCTCTATAAGGGAGTCCTAATTTCAGCAACATCTACCCTTAGGAATGTTTAGCTTTCAACCTCTCCTCCCTCTGGCCCAATGCCTGTATTTATAGTGCTTTGGAGGAAGTTAATCAGGTCCACCATCAATGGGATAAGCCCCTCTTTCAATGGGATAGCTCCCCTCTTGATGGGATAACTTCCTCTTTGATTGGGATGCATGAACCATCTGGAGGCGCTCAATCCACGTCAAACCATCTTCTAGAATGCTCTAGATTCGACCACAAGTAAATTTTTTGAAGTAAAACTTGCGCCTTTTGACCTTTATAGGAGTACACACCCACCCCTTTACAGACAGAGCGTACAAGTACGCAGGTATTATGAATTTGAGGTGCGTACACGGAGGTAAGGGTAAGAGAAACTGTGTAACCAGAGTTATATTGACTTTTTAAAGACTTTCTCTCTTTCTTGGAGTTTAACATGAGGAGCAGAGGTATAAGACTTGCCAAGGAGGACAGTATGACAATTGATGGAGCCATACTGACTGCAAATAGTCATGGTGACAAATTTTAGTGTAACAGGGACATAAGCAGTAATATGTGAGTGTAAGATATACATTCTAAAATATTTCAGGGCTTGAACAAGGGCATAGGCTTGCTTCTCAATGATGTCATACTTCAGCTCAGCATCTCTCATAACCTTGCTGAAAAAGGCTATGGGTTGGTCATGGGAATCTTCGTTTTTCTGTAAAAGAATAGTAGCGAGCGTTGTTTTAGAGGCAAAATACAAAACACTAAATGGATTAGTATAATCAGGGCTGGCTAAAGTGGGAGCTTCAGAGGTAGCTCTTTTTATTTGCTCAATTGGATGCCCAGAAGAGGGAGTCCATTAGACTTCATAATCCTTTCAGAGCATGTCTATTATATCTTTCACTATCACTGCATAATTTGGAATAAATCGCCTTAGAAAATTAATCTTGCCCAAAAAAGCTTGAATATCCTTTCTTTTTCTAGGCAAGGTCAATGTTTCTATGGCAGATACTCATTTGGGATCAATTACTACTCCTTCCTTTGAAATTATATGGCCCAACAGTTTTCCTTCTTTAACAACAAACAAGGACTTCTTTGGGTTTAGTGATATTCCAAATCCTCTACACTTGTCAAAAACTTTCATCAAGTGCTTTAAATGTTTCTAATCAGATTTAGAAAAAATAGTTATGTCATCAAGATAAATAACCACAAATTTATTTACCTAACCCATGAAAGTGATGTACATTACTCTCTAAAATGTTGCTCTAGCATTGGTTAAGCCAAATGGCACCCTTGCGTACATGAATATACCCCAGGCTGTAGTAAAGGTTGTCTTCTCTCTGTCTGTTGTATCAACGCACCCGTTATAGCCTAAGAAACCATCAAGCATAGAATGTCTTTGTGCTTCTGAAACCATTCGCAATAACTGATCTATTTTGGGCAAGGGATAATTATATTTTAATGATGATTTATTCATATTTCTAAAATCCACACAGAGTCTTATTTCTCCATTTTTCTTTCTAACAAGAACTAGATTTGCAACCCAGTTAGAATATCTAAGAGGAAGGATGATCTGTGCATCTAACATTTTCTTAACTTCTCTTTCTATAATTGGTAGAAGAGTAGGATTTATTTTTCTAAGCTTCGACTGATACAGTCTCGCTTCTCATTTCAGAGGAATCTTATGTTGTATTAAACATGTGTCATAGGTTTTTAAATCAGCGTAAGTCGACACAAAAACATCCTTATAATTTTGTAGTAATTTAAAATACTGAGCTTTGATTTCTAGGTCTAGAGATGCGCATAATTTGATGTTTTTAATATCTTCATCAGTTCCAATGTTAATCTCTTCTATGTCATCTTCTGAAGAAATAGACTGCGGGTTTTGGAAAACATCATTCTGATCAAATAATTTTTCTAAAGGAATGAGTCCCTTTGGAATAAAATTATTTGATAATTGAATAATGTCATGATTAGCAATCTGGGCTTTAAAATCTGAAGTATCATTTCCTTCTACGTTTTCATTTATTTCAGTTGTATCTTCATCAATTTGTAGAAATGAGAAATCATCTACTACCTGCAGAAATGATTTCAGCTATTCATCATCTTCAAATATTTGCCAATGTTTCAGATTATCAAGGATAGATGGCCTATATTTGACTTGAATCTGATAAAGTACATCAGTATGATCAGGGATTTTAAAAAGGGCTAGCAGAGACAACTAAGGCATCTACATGAATGTTCTGATCTCTAGGAATATGAGTCGAATTAAAAGAACCAAATAGGTTTTCAACTGAATCCCATACCTCATTTCGGTAGGACCAAAGTCTAGGGTGCTTGGTCTGGAAAAAATGCTTTACTTGCTTAACAATAAGTTTAGAATCGGTAAAAACACTTAGGTTCTGAACTTTTAGGATTTTGGCTAGCTACAATCCTAAAAGGAAAGCTTCGTATTCAGCAACATTATTGGTCACTTCAAAATCTAATTTACATGATTGTGTTATATTTTCCTTTTCAGGTGAAATTAAACTACTCCAATGCTTGCCCCATATTTCATGTAAGATCCATCAAAGAACAGTTTCCAAATATCAGTTTGGTTTGGTTCAGGACTTTCAACTACTTCTTCAATCTTAACCTGAGTTTTATGTTGGCTTGAAGTGAGCTGAAAACAACCAAAGTCTTGATCTATTGCATAAATTGGATGGTTCCTTGGTTGGTCAGTCTTACAAATAGTATGTGCAAATCTTACCTCTCTATATAATCTTAACTGCTCTCCTCCATAAATAGGAATAGTAGAATATGACATGTCCATCTGTAGAGTTCCCCCTAGTTTGGCACAACATGACCTAGAAAGGAGCATTCCAAACTTGGGAGGGATATCTGTAACAACAATGTCAAGTACTACACTTTTGACTGGAATTTGGGCAAGGGTAACCACTAAATCCTTGATCAATCCTAAACAAGGCACCCTTTTGGAATCAAAGGTGTACAGGTCATGGTAGGATTTAGTGACATCGAGTTTCAAATGGTCCATGATCAATTTTGGCATAAGGTTGTGAGATGCTCTTGACTCAAGCATACAATTATATAACATGGAATCATTTTTTTTAAGAGTTACATAGAAGGGAGGTACTATCTCATTTATCATGTCTGAACTATGGCCAAAGACTACTACTGGTTTTTCATATTGGAGACTTATGCCATCACCTTCTGCATCAATTGAGGTATTTTGAATCCATTTAGTGACTTGGCTTTTGTAGCCAGGCTTTTTTAGAAAGTTTTGACAATGGAATTGGGATCTTAACCCTTTCTAATTCTTTTTCAACATTAAATGCAGTCAAAATGTTTTTACCAGCTTGGGAAGTATCAATTGACTGATCTAATGGCTGAATAAGAGTTGTTTGAGCTTCAACAGTTTTGGTACATGGTTCAATCATTGAATCTTCCTTTGGAGGTCTCCCAGGACTACGCCTGGGCCTAAGATCATATCTTTTGTTTAATTCTGCAATTAAAAATTCAGAAAAAACATGATATTTAGATACCTGTGCAGCTTCCTGATCCTTTTGAACATGATTCTGTTGTGAGAGAAGAATGATGGTTGTTTGATTGGAAGAATAATCCATACTATTAATATCTTCAGTAATTGTCATAGTATTATCATCACATTGTTGGACATCTATTAATAGAGGAGTAGGAACGTGTTGATCATTCGTAGGTCTCTGAAGAATTTGTAGTGGTTGGTTTCTTTTATACTAACTTTGATTTTGGTTTGGAGGTCTAGCAACTATTTTCTGTATGGTCCTAGGTTGGGTCTCAATATTTGAAATCCTATTTGATAGGTTTCTAAGAGGAGATGTTATTTCGTCTATTTTTGAGTCTTTTGATTTAGTCTTAAAGGAACTAGAGGCTTCTTGAACAGATTTAACTTTTCTTTGGACCTTTTCTTCCTTAAGCTTTAAAGAAGTGGAGGCTACCGTATGTGCTTCTATTTGTATAGTGCTTGTTTGCTTATCTTCAAGAGTTATTGAAGTTCTCTCTTGTAGCATAACAACAAATTCATCATCGAAAGCTTTAGATAATCTAGACTTAGTTGCTGCTCCAAGAGGCTTACAATCAGCAGGCACTTTGTGATAGAGTTTGTTGAATCTTTTGATAAAATCTGCAACTAGTTCACTGAAGTTCCTTTTAAGCTCTTCAAATTCTGTGAGGAAGTAAAGAGGATCCTTTTTGACACCCCATTGATTTTTGAATATGGTAGTAAGCTCTTCCAAATTCCTAATTGAAGATGTTGGAAACTGCCTAAACCAAATCCTCACATTTCCTTCAAGTGACTGTACAAACAATCTCATATAAACATGTTCTTGCTCAATATTCATATTGTCTACAAAATCTAGGAAGGCTTGAAGATGGTCCTCAGTTGAGGGACCAGTTTCTCCATTGTACTTGGGAAGGTATTTTAAGTATCCAGGTGGGAATGCATCAAGGTTATTAGGTAAGACTAAGGCAGCATATCTAGCATGTACAATTGGTCAGAAAGCCATGACAGTAGGTGGTGTATGAGGTGCTTGAGGAATATGAGGTGTTTGAGGTATATGAGGTTGTCCAGGTGGAGTATGAGGTGTTTGTGTGGATGTAGAGGATGAAGAAGAAGTAGAGGAAGAAGATGGTGTTTTAGGAGTTGGTGAACTAGTTGGAGGTGAAGGAGGAGATGAAGGAGGAGATTTCCTTAAAGACTTCAAAATATATATAATATCACCTATAACTCGATCGGGTTCGGCTATCATAAGCCATATGTATATCAGCCCCGGTACGTTGTAATGCCCCAACACGATATGTTGATGCAATAAATCGCAATCTTATATTGCATATACCCCTGGGCCATTTGTAAGCACTCCTATGTAATCGTCGATGCTGATTCTCCGATCTGATCATCGGTGATTGGCGTATTGCATGATCGCAATCACTAATTCTAGGGTCCTGATATCGCATATGGTCTTTCTTCTAACTCGATTGATCGGATCGGTGGATCGAGGTTTCTTCCACCTCTACTTAAGTCCTTCCCTTTTCTTTTCTCCGATGAGATTTCCCGTTTTAAGGGTTTTTTGCCAATTTTCAAGGGATTTTTCCTCTTTTTCTAAAGAACACAGGGCATCTTCTTTCTGTGATAATTTCTGCATCCTAAGTCCATTTTCTCCCATTCAAGTTGCAGTAGATTCAGAATGAAAAGATCTCTGCAATGGGGCTAGTTCCAGGAACTTCCTTGGACTTTCACTTTTCCTTTGTGAGGCACTTAGACTTAGAAGTCTATCTAAAATCCATTTTGGATCATGCCTTACCACTAAAAGAAATTTTGGTCTCCAAGAGACTGATATACTAATCTAAACAGTAAATGGGAGTGACTCACCCTCTTCTTTCAGCCTCCCTACACTTGCCTTACATAGTGCCTTTGATCCAAAGTTTCTGATCACTTCCCTTCTTAGATGGGCTGGTCTCATTGGGAAGAATTGTCCTCCTCCTTGTCTTCCTCCAGAACTCCTGCTTAGATGGTCACAGAAGGTATTTTTAACTTCTCTACCTTGATCATTGATCCAAGGTGGCTCAAACAAATGTGAATTACACCTACCCCACAAAATTCTCATTTGTGCCTGTTTGAAAAGCTGTCAACAACAATTGTTAACAACAATAGAAATACAGACAACAACTGGATGGCCTAAACTCCTGCTTCAACAAAGAAACAGATTTCACATCTTGTGAACACCTCCATGTCTTACATATGCATACAAATTATGGACTAGATAACAAGCCCACAAAACATGCCTTTAAAACAAATGACCCTTCAAGTCAAGCATGTAGAAAAATACCATTAGGACTCTTTTCAAAAGATGAAACATTTCATCACTATCTCCATCTTGGAGACCAAATTAACTTTCCTTAAGTCAACATTACATACATGTTTACAACAGAGCAATCAACCCTTCAAGTTAATTACATATACATGTTCAAAAACAAGGAAATCATTAATATCCCTGTGTTCATGCACATCAAGCTCATGCATGCATTTCATCCTTCAACTTTCGCTTAAGCACATTGTACTTTCGAAGCTGAAAAGAAATATAATGTTGCAACAACAAAGTGAGTCTCCTGCCCAACTTCTCCATTCAACTACTTGGTAAAATCCTGCAACTTGCATCTCATTAACAAAGAAATGCAAATAGATGCATCAATAGACATGCAATCATAATTGGATAAGAACTCTAACCATTCCTTACCAATCCATTTCAAAGGTACTACCTTTGTCTGCACATCAGCATCAACATGTGAATCATCTTGAGACACATCATTCATGGAATCTTCCTTTCCATTTCTGCAATCTTCTCTTTCCACTTTCTTCAGCTTTTATGAAAGCATTGCTGGATTCAGAGTCCAACATCTTTCAGCAAGATGTCCCTGCTTATGGTAGTAAGTGCAACACACGTGCATCATCTTGACAGCATGATTTGCCTTATCCTATGGACCTTTGGCTGCTTGCTTCTTTCCCTTCAAAAGTTTCCTGTATGTGGCCATTCTCCTCCAACATCTAGAAACATGATGGTTATCCAAACCACAAAAGGAACATGCAATTCTTTTCCCATGCCTATGTGGAAATTTTCCATGCTTTGAAAAATCAAAAGGAATGTGTTTAGAACCAGATTTATACCTGCCTCTTTCACCTTTATTTCCTTCATGAGGAGGTGAAGGAAATGAAGAAGTGGCTCCCTTTGGAACACCATCACTCTCTTCAAGGATGTTAGAGTTTCCACAACTCTCTATTTCAAGTGTGTGCTTCTGAACACCTGCATCCTGCAAATGATTTTTCAAGCCATTGCATTCCTCCTTAATACAATCTTCATACTCTACAATGCAACTCCTTCTTGGGGTTGTTACACTAAAAAATGTCACCTTGACTACTTACAGTTAGTATGGCTCAAATCAACAGTCATGCTACCCTCTTAGGCAAGTCTCATGCCTCTGTTATCCATCTCAAACTCAAAATAGAGAGAAAGTCTTGTAAAAATCATGTTTATCTCTGGGGTCGCAGGTTCTCTCTAGTCTTACCTGCGGGGACGTGGACCTTGTTCACAAAAACTGCGTCCATAGACGCTCTGTATGTAAAGGGACAGGTGCGTCCCTCTGTAAAAGACAAAATGCGCGAGTTTTATCTTGAAAAAGTTACTTGTGGTTACTTCTAGAACATTCTAGAGGTCGGTTTGATGAAATGGATTCGCCTCCAGTTGGTTCATGTATCTCTATTAAGGGGAGTCTTATCCCATCAATAAGGGAGCTATCCCACCCAAAGAGGGGGATGATCCCATTGATGGTGGACCAGAATAACCTCTTTACAGCACTATAAATAAAGGCATTGAGCCAGGAGGAAAGGAGGTTGGAGCTATACATTTTCTTTGGGTAAATGCTGCAGGATTTAGGTCTTCCATTAGAGCCTTTGTGAGGAGAGATTGTCTTCACTTGATTCTACTTGGGAGAGGGTGAGCTTTGTCAAAGAAGAGGAAAACCCTTGATGGACCCTGGGAGGAACTTGCACAACACCAAGGCCAGGTTGTAAGAGTTTCTTTGTTTCGTTATTAATACAAACTGGTTTATTTTTCTCAATAGCTTATGTTAATGAGTTATTTCATGTGTTCCTTGGTCTGCATGTTGGATATATGTTTTATTATATGAAATGCAAGTGTTTGGTAATTGTTTGATTGTTTGTGGTTGCAGGAATTGACTTGAAGGAGGAGCTCATCCGGATCGTCAAGAACGGACTTCAACAACAGCGTTTTGGAATAAGGTAAACCTAAACACTTGTAGTTTTCATGTTATAAAAGGTGTATTTAGAGAAAGATCACTCCTTTTTGTCTTGTTTGTCATTAGAATGTCTTAGACTTCTAGGAAGGTCAGTCGTGTCCGCACCCCTGACAGTTTCCGTGTGACAAATTGGCGACTCCACTGGGGAGCCATTAATGAGAAAGTCTTTTCCTTTATATGAATTTGGCTTTGAGAAAATCATTTTTGTTTTCTGGTTTTTGACTGTGGGAATTAGTATTTGGGTGGCTTAGCTTTAGATTTAGTTAGATTTGGTTTTTCTCTATTTTTCCAGACGGACGCACCCTCTTAGTACTGCACAGTGCGTCTTTGGACGCGCTGTTGCCGTCTGCACAGAGCGGGGCCGCACCTGTGACAACAGGTTGCCTGCGTCTTCCTGTAAAACTTGAGAAAATTCCATTTTTGCTTCAAATTGCTCTTAGATTTTGTTTTTCCTTAGTGTTTTCCGCCCAGATCCTTTAGTACCCTGTCAAGAATTTTCACCTAAACTAGTTTTGTGAGCTTTGAGTGTTTTAGTGGTTTTCAATGAAGTTTTGACCTAGGGTTTGATTTTTGGAAAGGCTTTGTAGTGACTTTGCTATTAGAAAGTTGTCCAGCCTTAGATATCTCTGGTTAGTCAACCTTCTTAGAAGTCTGGCCTGTCGTAAAGTCTCCTTTTGTGTGCAACTTGCCATTTGAGTTGTGTTGGGTCAATTTTCGAATTACTTGTTTATAAAGTATTGATTTCCATTTTAAAAAAAGAACAAAAAGATTAGAATTTTGTTTTGGCTAGATATTGATTCTGCAATAGGCTAGCCCTTGATTTGATTGTAATCAAGTAAAACACCTTAGAAATAATCATTGTTAGTTTTGACCTCATTAAGGTTGCTTAGGGTAAATTTACTTTTAGTTTGCTTATGAGTGCATTTTCATAGATTTTAAGAGTTATTAAGATTGATTTTTTTTTTGTTTAAATTAGATTTACTTGCTTTATTAAAAGAAAAATACCAAAACATCTTCTTAAAAGTCTTGTTTCAAGTAGCTTTTTGTTTTCAAAAGAAGGAAAGAGTTTTTTCGTGCATGTAAAGAGAAGTTATGTTTTTATGCTTGGAAAAGACAAACGAAATATTTCTTTGATTATTTTCAATTAAAAGGTTGCTTTTATAAAGTTTGCATTCTCTCAACTTTTTAGTTAAAGCAATTCATCGAAAAGTAAAGTAGTGGATAAATCATTCTAGGTGCATTTTGTAGTGGTTTCGAGTCGAGTCAACACACCACTAGTTTCACTTCCATCACCTTTTGACTTAAGAAACAACCTTAAAAGTAACGCTTAAATTAAAATCAATCTAGTAATCTTTATTTTTCTAGGGCTCTGAAGCACCAACATAGCTTAGGCTAGGGTCTTGGAGTAGGTGAGTACTTAACTCTCCAAGACTACAAAACCAAACAGATAGTCTATCTTGAGTAGAACAAATCCAATTGTTTCAGTTACATTCTGGGAAAGCTCCTCTTAAAGGAGAAGCACGAGCTCGTGTCCGAACCAGTGAGGGGATCATTCCTCCCTCGTTGGGAACGACGCCAGACAGTACGTATTACAAACGGTAAACCTCGGATTAACCATTGTCGAGGAGCCTGGGGTCACTTATCGGTAAACCTTGGATTGTTGTCAAGGAGCCGGTAAGGGGATTGGAGCTTGCTACTCTGCCCTTGCGTGCTGTTGGAGCCTAGACTGTTCCCCCAGGTGTAATTGTTGTGATTGGTAACCTTAGTGGCTATAATATCTAGGATTCTACCCAAGGTGACGGTGGAGGGAAGGTCCCACTGTACCTGGAGCAGACGTCGGTTATACTCACTTGGATTTTCTGGGGGGTTCGCTTCACTTCGAGACGGTTAAAGTGGAGGAATTTGGTCCAGTCTATTCATTAAGCAGGTTGCTGGGGTAACTGTTCCACCCACTATTTCTGTACTGAATCCTGCGACGTTGGGCTTCATCACCAACTAGCATTTTTGGTCCGGAAGACTACTGTTTGTGTATGGTTTGACGCTCTAGATTATTTAGGCGTATGCTTCAAAATTGATTGGTTCTTTAGAAGACTTTAGGTGGTTTGATTTGAACTTTTTTATTTTGTTTTCGTGTGTTGTAGTTAAAATCTTTAATTGTGGCGGAATCACCGAGAAGGTCCCGTCGAATTGCGGGCCAGTCTCCTGAAGTTGTGTCTGTGGCCGAATTGTTGAGAAGATCCCGTAGACTTAGGGGATCCCCTCCTCGAGACGACCCAGGTCATTTAGAAGGGTTAAAGGTCCTTGTAACTCCTCCTAGTGGCAGTAGAGTAGGATCACCGGAAGAAGGAGAATCTTCCTTGGTAGTCCATCCGTATTACCAAAGTTTAGAAACAGGTTACAATCCCGAAGCTGTTGAAGTTTCCGAGCTTGCTGGTAGTTTTTCATCTGCCAGTGAAACAGGCGAAGAACCTGAAATTTCAGAACCTGTTACTCCAACTCCTAGTGTTCCTGATTCACCAAGAATAGAAAGAATTATCACCGAAAATCTTCCTGTTGGATTAATTGCCATAGAAGAACTTGTTCCAGAGGAAGAAATAGGCGTTTCTAATTCTGAAGATCTAATTACCCTTGATTTAAGGGAGCGTGAATCCATATTCTACAGTCCTCCTAGAACTGAACCTTGGTACCTTGCATTAACCAATTTGTTAGACAACTCAGTAGGTTTTTCTACACCTCGTACTCCGGTTCCACCTAGAGGTATTCATTCTCCTGTAAATATGTCTGGTCAGTCATCTGTGTTTTCACAAAGTCCTGAATCATTTTTACATGGCGGTCCTTCTGTTCCTACTGGGTATCAATCACTTTCTGGTACTTTTGCGGGAGCATCTCCTAAACCTGTTGATCATGGGTTATTAGTTGGAAACAGTGGTAATGTACCATTGAGTATAGGTGACGTTTATATGATGTCAGGTTCAACTCCCATTAACCAACCTCAGGTGGCCAATTACCGCCTGGGGGGCAACCTTCGTTTATACCTGGGGGGCAACCTCAAGGTACTTCATTTGCAACTGGGGGGCAACCCCAAGGGTATCAACCCCAGCCTCAATTTGTACCCCAAAGTCAACCTCAGTATCAGTATCCGCCTCAAGGATGGCAACCTCAAGGATGGCAACCCCAAGGGTATCAACCCCAAGGGTATCAACCTCAAGGTTACCAACCTCAAGGTCAAGGTCAACCCCAGTATTCGTATTTACCTCAAGGTTATCAACCTACGGGTCAATACCCTAGTCAAGGTTATCAACCACCTCAAGGGCAATCATATGGGACTGCACCTTACAGTTATCAACCCTATCCTCAATACGGCTATGGCTCTCAGTATCCTCAACCTGTTACGAGTCAATACCCTGGAATGTTAACATGGGATCCGTCACAGGGTCAACAGATGTTGCAACCAAGTATGCAGTCGGTACCTCAAGCAGGACAACCTGCAGTTCCTGGTCCATCCCAGCAACCGCAACCTGTCCAGTCAAGTGTTCAGACCCCTGTAACTTCGGTAGTTACTCAGCCGCCAATTGCACCAGGTACTCCACCTCACACGGCTGTAGCAACTACCGCTTCATCTACCATGTTTACTTCCGGAGTATCGGCAGCTCCAGTTCCTACTGTCCCTGTTACCACTCCTCAGATATCTGTACCGTTGTCTGGACCCACGGTTCAAACCACAGTCCAGATGCCTGTAGGCCAACCTGGTACTAGTACGGTTGTTACTACTCAACCTCAATTTGTTCAACCTCCGTACCAGGGACAGTATCAACCTGGGCAAGCTGCCCAACAACCGGTTTACCAGTATCAACCGTATCCTGGGTACAATTATCAACCACCTCAACAACCCCAGTACGGTCCGGTTAATCCTGGTTTTCCAGGAGGATACAATATCCCCAATGCGAATCCTGTTCCTAGTTATCCTGGATATCCTCCTCCTGGGGCTGGTATTGTGACTCAGAGTTTCAGAGATCCTAACCGGCAGTTACCATTTATTGCAACTTTAGATTTACCCGACTTGACGCGCCTAACGAACGATCCAATTCAATATCTTCCGTTTTGGCCGCCAATGCCAAATAAGTTGCCCAGCGATATACCCAAGTTCGAGGGGAAGTCTGGAGAGGATCCGTCTAATCACGTGATGACTTACCACCTCTGGTGTGCATCAAATTCCATCTAGATGATTCTATCCGTTTACGTCTTTTCCAGCGTACACTCATTGGTCTCGCGGCCAAGTGGTACATTGAGTTACCACGGGCCTCTTTTTACAACTTTAGTCAGTTAGCTACCTCGTTCTTAACTCATTTTCAGTTACCAGTCAGATACGATAATGGTACTGAGTTATTAACTTCGCTAAAACAATCGACGTCCACGTACATTTCTGATCACATTCATGAGTGGAGACGTCGAAGGAGATTAGTGAAAGTTTTTATCCCAGACCAAATCTTAGCTGAATGGTTTGTCAAATCATTATTACCAAGAATTACTGAAGATGTCGCTAAGGCCGGAGTAGTTACTGAGGAGCAAGTCATTGCTCAGGCACAGTACCTTGACTTAGTTTATACTCAGTCGGGTACGTTACATGAAAAAATTCCGGATCTTCCCAGGTCAAACCAAATCGCTGCTGCTCCTTCGGGATCTCATGCCGCTGATGGTATGATCGGTATCGTGACTACGAAGAGTAAGAAGAAGTCTTCCAAGGCCTCCAATACTCCAATTATCACTTTGCCTGATTCTCCGACAGGAGAGTCTTCTCCTCCTGAACTTACCGCCGACATTCACGCTGTAGAGTCATCTACGGCCAAATCTAAAAACGGTGGAAAGAAGAAAGGAAAGAAGAAGGCTAAAGCAGACAAGGCTCCAAAGGAGAAAACGGAAAAGTCGGAAACCAATGACGAAAACGTAAACCTCGCTATCCTTGTCTTATTTGTGAAGAAGATCATTTTACGAGAGACTGCCCTCATCGGGCCGAGGTAGTGAAAATAGTCAAAGGTTCTCCGACTCCTGCTGTGTTAAAGAATCCATTCCCAGAGCAGGAAAATAAGATGATAGGTTCTTCTTCGAATGCCAGTGAAGAACCCATTTTGATGATGTCTCATGTCAGGATTGCGACTCGATCGCAAGATTATGGTAGTAAGGCTCCTGTTGATGGTAAGGAAGCAGAATCTTCTCACTCTAACCCATCAACCTCAGCTCCTGGTTCCGATCCACTACAGATCGAGAAACCTAACCCGGACTTAGTGATAAAGCCGCCCGCCAAGGGTGTACTTCGAAGGTCTGCTTTCAATCCACATGCGAGAGCAGCCCAGAATTACAACATTGTTGAAGACTTAGCTGTTTCACCTTCAGCAATGTCGGCACTCGAAGTGCTGCAATCATGTCCAGCGCAACGAAGATTGCTTTTGTCGGCTATTGGAGCTGTCGATGTTCAGGACCCGAACCTAATGATCTTTGATCTAGAAAATAGTACACCACGTCTCCCCCATCAAATGGCTTTCCAAATCCCAGTGATAGTCAAAAACAGGCCTATTCATCGGACTGTGATTGATGAGGGAGCTTCTACGTGTATTATGTCGATTCAATGTTGGAGATCGCTTGGTTCTCCTTCATTGAACCAATCCCCCACCATCCTTAAGGCCTTTGATGGCCGTGGGTTCCGTCCGTTTGGTATTCTACAAGAATTACCTATAGGGGTCGAAGGTAAAACCGTTAGTCTGGATGTGGAAGTGGTTGATGCCCCTCTAGACTACAACCTTCTTTTGGGTCGAAGTTGGTCATATGCTATGACAGCGGTCGTTTCATCGGTCTTCAGAGTCATTAAATTTCCACATAACGGTAAGATCGTGACTATTGATCAGCTGACATACTTTTCATCCGACCCAACCTCTTTAGAAACTATCCAGCATGTCGGTAAAACGACGATCCCTTATAGGGACATTGGTGTAGGTTTAGTTAAGGATTCCGGTTTACTGGGAACTTTTCCTCTCCCTCCACTCAATGTAGACCCTTCATTCGCAACAATTCATATGATCACGTCAGAAAACATTATTTATGATGATCCTTGGTATGTTCCCTCTGACTCTGAGCTAGACTCACTCGGTGATGTTATGCCGTTGAGTCCGTATGAGATTGCTTATGAAGCTCTTATGTCTTTTACCGATTTTCATTCAACCGACCAAATGAATGTGGTCAGTGAAGAGTCACTTTTCACCTCACCCTTAGAACGGATAACGTTTCCCGAAGAAGTGTCATCTGACGAACAACTTCGCGAAATCCTAAGTGTAGATGATCTACCATGGGAAGATCTCCATCACAGATCTTCGTTTTTACCTAAGGATGATGCATTTGAAAATGATTTTTCATCTATCTTTACCGCTGAATATGTCAAAGACGCTCAGGATCCAACGAAACATTCTGATTCAGAGCTGAATTTAGGGAATATTTCTCGTACAATTCCCATTGACATTTCAGTGAAGCCCGGAATCGAGGAGAACATTCATATAGGTGCCGCATGTACTGAAACGGAAATCCAAACTTACAAGGCCCTATTCCAAGAATTCCGCGACGTGTTTGCCTGGTCTTACGAGGAAATGCCGGGAATTGATCCTGCCATTGTTGTTCATGAAATCAAAACCTACCCGGATGCTAAACCCATTCGGCAACGGTTGCGTCAGATTCACCCTCGAAAGCGGCTGCAATCAAAGCAGAAGTCGAAAAGCTGTTGAAAGCAGGTTTCATTTATCCGATCCCGTTAACGGATTGGGTATCGAATATTGTTCCCGTCAATAAAAAACAAGGAACAATAAGAATCTGTATCGATTATAGGGATATCAATCGAGCTTGTCCAAAAGACAACTATCCTACGCCTTATATCGATCAAATCATTGATGATTGTGCCGGAAGTGAGATGTTTTCCTTCATGGATGGTTTCTCAGGCTATAATCAAATCAATATTCTACCTGCCGATCAACCAAAAACGGCATTCATTTGTCCATGGGGGACATTTGCTTATTGCAAATTACCTTTTGGACTTAAGAATGCCGGGCCACTTTTCAACGGGCGATGTCTTATGCATTTCATGACATCAAGCACATTGTGCAACCCTATCTCGATGATTTGCCTGCTCATTCTTTACAACGAGCTGATCACCTTGTCCACCTACGAGCAATCTTTATGAGGTGTAGGCATTATCGAATTCGGTTGAATCCCCACAAATGTGTTTTCTGTATAGAAACAGGTCGATTGCTGGGATTTGTTGTTTCAAAAACCGGCATTCGCGTCGATCCCTCGAAAGTCGAGGCTATCATCAAATTGCCTCCTCCTTCGAGTTTGCGCCAACTCCAAAGTTTGCAAGGGAAAGCAAACTTTTTACGCCGATTCATCCCGAACTACGCCGAGGTCACTAAAGGTTTTACACGGTTGTTGAAACAGAACGCACAATTCTTTTGGGACGAGATTGCCCAACAATCTTTTGATGCATTGAAACACGCGTTGACCCATGCACCGTTATTGCATCCTCCCAACTACAACCAGGACTACTTCTTATACCTCGCAGCTTCGCATTCCACCATTGGAATGGTGTTAGTTCAAGAAGATGAATTCAAAGCAGAGCATGTGATATATTATCTTAGCAGAACCTTAAACCCAACTGAGTTAAAATATTCACATGTGGAGAAATTGGCCCTGGCAGCCGTTCAAGCTGTCCAGCGTTTTCGTCACTACATTCTTCTCCGCAAGACTACGTTATTTCGGATTGCAACCCTATGATTTATATTTTGACAAAACAACTGCTAGGGGGCAAGTACTCTAAATGGATTGTTATCCTGCAAGAGTTCGACTTGGAGTTCGAGAAGTCCAAGTCTAAGAAATCTTTAGTTTTTGCGGAATTAATGTGTGATTTCCCGAGTGCTGACACAGAGACTGTGGCAGAGGAGTCCATCATGGACGAATCTTTGTTTCTTATTAGCACTTTAGATCCGTGGTATGGGGATATAATCACCTATCTCCAAACCCAAACCTTTCGGCCTGAAGCTTCCAAAGAAGACCGTCGAAAAATTCGGTTTCGATCCCAGCAATACAGAATTATTGGAGATACACTTTATCGCCGGGGGGCAGACTTAGTTTTTCGACGTTGTTTAACTCACGAAGAGGCTGAGAGAGTTTTGAATGACTGTCACTCTGGAGCATGTGGCGGTCATATGTCTGGGTATGCCACAGCTCAGAAGGTGTTGCGCGCTGGCTATTTCTGGCCGTCTATGTTTAAAGATTGTATCCTTGCTGTCAGAACGTGCCACAACTGTCAAGTTTTTGATCGAAAGATGCGCGCTCCACCTGCTCCTCTCCACCCTATAATTGCCGCTGGTCCATTCGCCAAATGGGGCATTGACTTTATTACTTGTAACCCTCACTCGGCCGGGGGGCATGCGTATATCATCCTCGCGGTTGATTATTTTACAAAATGGGCCGAGGCGATGCCTACATTCGACGCAAGCGGCAAGACAGCTGCAGTTTTCGTATTCAATCATATCATAACTAGGTTTGGTGTCCCACAAGCAATCATTACTGACCATGGGAGCCATTTTCGAAATATCATGATGACTGAACTTACAAGCCAGCTTGGTTTGCGCCACGATAGCTCTACTCCTTATTATCCGCAGCCAACGGTTTGGTTGAGTCAATCAACAAAGTTCTAGTCGTCATGATTCGACGGATCATTGGTATCCATCGAACGAATTGGCATAACATGTTATTTTCGGCGCTATGGGCATATCGAACTTCAGTGAAAAATTCAACAGGTTTCACCCCTTTTCAGCTAGTTTATGGCTTGGAAGCTGTGTTACCTATTGAATGCGAAATCCCATCACTTCAAATGGCTGTCGAATTACTTCCAGCTACTTCCGCAGAGGAGAAACGGTTATTATACTTAGCTAAATTAGATGAGACTCGACGTGACGCTACTTTAGCTATCGAGACTCACGCGAAACGAATGAAAGCTCAGTACGATAAAAATGTAACCCCTCGAAGTTTTTCAGAAGGAGACCTAGTATTATTATATGATCAAGCTAACGATAAGCTAGGTGCCGGAAAGTTCGTTCCTATGTGGCATGGGCCCTACATTGTAAAGCGAAAGCTAGCAAAAGGGGCTTATGAGTTAGTTGATTTTGATGGGGACTCTTTGGGTAAACCCAGAAATGGACTTTACCTAAAGAGGTATTATGCTTAAAATGATGGGTATGGAGAAATTTTTAGATAGGTTAGATTTTCTTTCTAGCTAGCAAGTGTGTGTTAGTTTAGTCAGTGTGCTTAGTTTAGCTAAGTGTTTTTCGTCATTATTTTGGCTCATCTTGGTTTTACTCTTGATATTGTAGATGTCGACGCCTCTCCAAACATACATTGGATTTGCTGATGGTGCTTGTCGTAGTACACGGAATATCTCTTCCGCAGCTTGGGTTATCTATTCGCCCTCTGACGAGTTAGTTTCTATGCATGGGGTAAGCCTCGGTCAAACAACGAACAACATTGCAGAATACAGTGCAGTGGTTGAATTATTATCCGAATCTATTTCATTTGGAATTCGACGTTTGATAGTGAGGTTAGATTCTGAACTTGTTGTATTACAGCTTAATAGAGTTTATGCCATTAGAAATCCTGTGTTGTTAAGGTTGTTTTTGAGAGTGCGTCTCTTGGAACGTGAATTTGATTACATTGAATATCAACATATTCCAGGTCTTTGAATACATTAGCAGATGCAATTGCTTCTCAAATGTTAGACAGATATTTACGATAATCATGCAAGTAAATTTAAAAACATTTCATCACATATGTTAAACAAGATAAGCCGGTAAAATAGTGATATATATAGATAGGAGTGTGTCAAAAAATATATACATCGTCTTCGATCATAGGTTTAAAACACCTTATGATCGGCAAAATGATAGTACAAAAAATCAAAATGTCACATGTGACTACAAGTGACTAGTCAATCACTGGTGGTGCTCTCTGTACGACACCACTGCGCGGGCTACCTTACGTAAAAAACCTCTAAATGGTCCAGGGACCGCGACCACGAAGCGCTGAAGCCTCATTGGAATATCATCCATAGTAGTCTCAGGTATATCTGCCGTGAGACGCTCTAGATCATGCTCCAAGTCGGCTAGTACCTCTGCTGTCGCATCCTGTGGGGCCGGTGCCAGTGCAGCTGGATGTAGTCTATCATAAGGCCGGAGGTTGGCTGGTCGCTGTGGGCCAACATCTGCATTTTGAAGAATTTACTATTAGTTTTGGGACGATATATATAAAAAATACAAAAAATACATAATTAGAAAACTTGTGAAAATAAAAAGTACCTCTGTCATCCCATTGTTCTCCCTGTGGAAGAACCATGTCCGGATCACCTCTGAAATCTGTTCCGGCATACGGAAATCCTGTATCACAAAACGCTGGTTCTCTAACCAGTCAAAATAACTATCAGAGAATCGAACTACTGTCGCGCCCTCGTCAGGATGCCGGGCCATTACCGCAACCCATCGTATCAGCTTTGGCTGCTGAGGACCCAGAATATCAACAGTGAGTTGCTGAGGGATCAGCAATGGAACTCTCTCCAAGGCAAAGCTCACGACTATAGGCCCATATCCAAAGGTCTTTAGTCGTCCGTTCCTTGCCTTGGTTAGTTGGCTCTTCATATGAGCCGACACAGCTTCACACCAGTTGAAAATGGTGCCTTGGTAACAGTCAATTGCCATCCGCATTTGGGATCCGGAAGCAATGTGTAAAGCGGCCGCGCCGCAAATTCTGGTAACCGTGAACGCTATGACTTTGAGTTCCGGCAGAGTGATGTGTTTTATCTCTATGCCTTTTGAATGGTGAGCTCCCGGTGTGCACCAAGTCTCGCGGAGACTATCAAGGGATTGGCCACCCGGCCTAGTCCCCGCAAGGTTGAGTTGCTCACCCCTGTTTGGCAAGCCAGTGAGAAAGTATACATCCGAGGGCTCTATCTCGAGCTGGTGCCCTCCTATGTAAAAGCATTGTTCCTGTACGTTCCATCGCTCAACCAGCCATTCCAAGAATCTTACCTGGCCCCTCATGCCCGGTATGGTCCAATATTTGTATAAACCGCATGCTTTTAGGGCATCCAGAGAAGGTTGATGATTTATTGCAACTTCATCTTCCTCTACGTGCTCTCTTTCTCTCCAGTCTAACATGATTAGTGCCTGCATATCAAAAATAGCATTAGAAATTAATTTGGGAATTTTTGGTGGTTTTTTGAGGGAGTTGGGGTTTTGAAATGCGCGTTTCTCGGAAGACGCACCCCGTCTTTGTTGCACAGGGCGCCCGGACGCAGCTGGCCTGAAGGCGGGCTGCGTCTTCCGACCGTTTTCCCGTAAGAGAAAAAGTCGGGGGACGCGGGTCACCCGAAGGGCACCTGCGTCCGCCGAGAGGCGCATTCCAAAACCAAAACCCCCCAAAAAATAAAAACAAACCCTAAAAATTGATTCTAAACGGATAGAAATGCAGAGTAGGATGTGTAAAATACCTGGATGAGACGGCGTTCGATTCCAGCGGTCAGATTTTCCGCAGCAGCCACGGGAAGTTTTCTTGTCAAAAGCCCTTTTTTCAACCTCAACAGTGAAACGGTAAAAATGACATGGTAAAAGCTCTTTTTAAAGGTTTTTTGGATGATTTAGTTCATTTTTTACCATGAAAAGATATTTTTGATGTATTTTTGCCTATTTTAAACAGGTATGAGTAATGGGTCACTTTTGTGCAGGACAAAGGGATTTCGAGGGAAATTGTAAACTTTTCACAAACAAAATTGCAGAGTCATCTTTTAAGCCCTTTTCTGACTCCTAAAAAATGAAAAGATCGCCGAGCGTTTCTTTTTCACTCGTTAAAACGGTATTAAAAGACGGTCCCCTTTTAGCTCTTTTCTGACCGCAAAATCAGGAAAAGATTGCCGGGTTTTTGTCGTTTCGAACTCGATAAGGAAATAAAACGACGTGTCCTTGATCGCTTTTTACTTTTCAGATTAACGACACTAATATGAAAGTACTCCTTGGTCGCAAGATCAAGCGGTTCCCCCAGGTATTATTTTATACTTTTTTGGGCTTGAGGGACACAAATATACGAAAAAGTTCAACGTGGAGTCTCCTTTAGTTTTTTCAGACTCTCTAAAAATGAAAAACGCCGAGTTTTTCCTATACTGGGCTCGTTAAATTTTTTACAGTAAAGGACCTGTTCAATTACAAACAGGAACAAACCACTCCTCCCTAGGGTTCGAATTTAAACTAGGTTGGACTCGTCCGAAGGACGAGCTTACAATCAAGCATATGTTATCCTCCTCAAGCTTGTTAAAAAATAAAGAGGTACTTGCCAGAAATGGTGGGGGAAAAAGAGAAGAATGAACCTATTTGTCACTTTTTGTCTCAGAGAAAACTTTATTACCGCTCTTGAACACGGCACTTGTTATTCACCTGGGTTGGGAAATTTTTCACCTCACAGTTGACCACTTCACTTTGAAAGTCTTTAACCGGGTTTCGGGGATTAACTTTGAGTTATTCTTCACCAAGCCATCTGTTGTGTCGTTATGTGTTCAAGAGGCCTGCAAATAACCAACTTTCATCTGCAAAATACTTGTCATCCATTTGACCATCCCTGAGTCGGTCCTTACAGCAACATTTCTTCAACTTGAACAATGATTTCGTGTTGCGGGCTTGCCTGCAACGGGTCGCTTTCTATCGACATCGACACATTATCTAGAAAGATGACTTAGGAATCGACAGTACCTTGAAGTCTGCATGCATCAATGGCAGATTTCTCGCCTTTGACGTCAGTTTACATCATTGACTTTCGATCAGAGGATTCCGTGAAGTGTTCGACATCAAAACATCTATTCACATTTCGCGGGTTGTGCTTGGTACTTTGAGGACCATTGACATTACTGGTGGTTTCTCTCACGCTTGTTAACAGTTTACATCATTGACTGGTAATCAAGTGGTTTCTACCATGTTCGACATCAAATCATTTAATCACATGGCTAGAATCGTACCAATTCGGGAAGTAGAAGTGAAGACCCTGGATCTAGTTTCTACCATCCAGGCTGCGAGGAGTTTTGTATTCATTATCTATGTAGGCTCATCATAAACAGATGGCTGCGTCCATACTGTGTCTACAAAAGTCTATAAAAATGATGTACTGCAAGATCATTCCTGTATCAGAGTAGTTAGTTCATTAGTTAAAAGTTTTAAATCTGAGTATGGGAATGCCTACCTCAGTGATGATATATTCTTATCCATGTATTTTGTGTTGAAAATTGCAGGTTCCAACCAGGCCATCCACAAGGTAATCCTCGAAATGATAAAGCGCTTCACCCTTCCTAGAATTACAAAACCCTATTCTATTTCAGGCTTCGCACTTTAGGGGGCAATCTGTTACACTAAAAAATGTCACCTTGACTACTTACAGTTAGTATGGCTCAAATCAACAGTCATGCTACCCTCTTAGGCAAGTCTCATGCCTCTGTTATCCATCTCAAACTCAAAATAGAGAGAAAGTCTTGTAAAAATCATGTTTATCTCTGGGGTCGCAGGTTCTCTCTAGTCTTACCTGCGGGGACGTGGACCTTGTTCACAAAAACTGCGTCCATAGACGCTCTGTATGTAAAGGGACAGGTGCGTCCCTCTGTAAAAGACAAAATGCGCGAGTTTTATCTTGAAAAAGTTACTTGTGGTTACTTCTAGAACATTCTAGAGGTCGGTTTGATGAAATGGATTCGCCTCCAGTTGGTTCATGTATCTCTATTAAGGGGAGTCTTATCCCATCAATAAGGGAGCTATCCCACCCAAAGAGGGGGATGATCCCATTGATGGTGGACCAGAATAACCTCTTTACAGCACTATAAATAAAGGCATTGAGCCAGGAGGAAAGGAGGTTGGAGCTATACATTTTCTTTGGGTAAATGCTGCAGGATTTAGGTCTTCCATTAGAGCCTTTGTGAGGAGAGATTGTCTTCACTTGATTCTACTTGGGAGAGGGTGAGCTTTGTCAAAGAAGAGGAAAACCCTTGATGGACCCTGGGAGGAACTTGCACAACACCAAGGCCAGGTTGTAAGAGTTTCTTTGTTTCGTTATTAATACAAACTGGTTTATTTTTCTCAATAGCTTATGTTAATGAGTTATTTCATGTGTTCCTTGGTCTGCATGTTGGATATATGTTTTATTATATGAAATGCAAGTGTTTGGTAATTGTTTGATTGTTTGTGGTTGCAGGAATTGACTTGAAGGAGGAGCTCATCCGGATCGTCAAGAACGGACTTCAACAACAGCGTTTTGGAATAAGGTAAACCTAAACACTTGTAGTTTTCATGTTATAAAAGGTGTATTTAGAGAAAGATCACTCCTTTTTGTCTTGTTTGTCATTAGAATGTCTTAGACTTCTAGGAAGGTCAGTCGTGTCCGCACCCCTGACAGTTTCCGTGTGACAGGGGTTGTTTCAATAGCCTTCATGGAAACTTTGGAACTCTCTCCATAATACTGTCCATAGCCAAGACCCAAATACTTAGGCCTTTCCTCAAGCATTATTGGTTCAACAATACCTTGTGCATGCTTTCCCAAGCCCTTTCCTTCATAACCTATCTTGGACATTAGCTTGGAACCTATGCCTCTAGTATGTTTTTCAAAAGAACCAATATAAGCATTCTTAGAAGAATTTGAAGACAAACTGGAATGGTTTACCTCTTCTTCAAGATGATACTTGACAAAGGCTTCTTTGGCAACAAAGAGTTTTGACTCCAACTCATGCATCCTTTTCAGGTTCTTATTTGTAATATGAAGTTGCCTCTCCATTTCCTGTAGACTGTCAGAAAGAAACTACTTCTATTCCTTCATGGAATTCAACTATTCTCTAAGTATTCTAATCTTCCTTCCATCCTCATACATTTCCCTCACCATATCCATCATGGTGGACAAGTCTTGCTTCATGTCTTCATCAAAGAGTCTTGTGAAGACAGGAGAATTTGAGGACTCACTTGTAGAAGTTGTCATTATGCTAATGAACAAAAGAACTTCAAAGAAGATTAATAAAGATCTTACTCAAGAAACCTTTTGCAACAAACCTCTTGTGCTTCAAGGATTTCCTTGAGGTCCTTTGGGATGGAAGAATGCCTTTAGCCCTTCTTCCTTCTTTTCCTTTCTTGGACTAAGATATCAATAGCTTTCCCTTCACCACTACAAACTCAAACAATAGCCAATCTGCAAACAAGCATACCATCAACCTCTGACTATTTAAACACCTTTTAGACAAGCAATATTTGCTCTGTCAATCAATCATTCTGATATAACCTTCTTTGAAGGTGGGGTTAATCAAATCTCAAGCTCTGATACCACCTGATCTGAAAATGGGGCACTTAGGCTTCTTGTTTAACTTACAAGAACCTCTCCCATTTCCAAAGCTTTAAATATTCCCAAGTCTTATTGACTAACCAATGCAGAATTAATAATATGCTTGAAAATAAGGTGTATGCTAGTATTTGTTTTCAACTGATCATATGCTTTAAAATCTGTTGTTTATGCTGATGTGTAAATACGTACAATAATAACTAATGCAGCAATAAACAAAACACATAGAAAAACAATTTAATTTGGAGTTCACCCAAAACTCTTGGGCTACGTCTCCTTGAGCTCTAGTCAACTCGACTAGGCCCTCTAGGATTATGGCAAAGTCCCTTTTTTTATAAGCTCTTGGCACAACTCTTGCTATTTTACATAGAAATAGTGGGTTTAGGCACCATTTTATCCTTGGCTCTTCTGGCTCTCGACTCTCGCTCTGGCTCTATCTTTTGGCTCTGGATCTGGCATTTGGCTCTGGCTCTGGCTTTTAGCTCTCTGCTCTGGCTTCTTTGAGCTCTCAGCAGTCTGCTTGACCCCCAAGTGACAGTCTCAGCAACCTTCTACCCTCTGGTTTTCCACTTGACCTCCAAGTGACTCTAAGGCTCCCTAAGCTGCCTTGCGCTCTCTGCTAATTCTTTGTTTTAGCAACAATCCCCTTTGTCTCTAACATTCATGACTTTTAAGCCAATTAGCACTTGTCTGTTAGTTTTCCCTCTCAGGCTCTCTAGTTTCCTACCTTTTTCCACTCAAATCCCCCACTGAGCATTAGAAATCATTTCGAAATGCCTTCAAGGATGATGGCCACCTATTCTATAATGGAAGGGACCATCAGCACTTGAAATCCCTAGAAACAGTCCTTCCCTGTTTACAAAGAGAAACACTATAAAACACGGGAAAAATCTACCAAATCACTGTTCATCGGACTTCAAATATCCGTAAATTCGCCCTATACTTCTATCAGGTCTGTCTTTAAATTGCTATTGCATGTCGCAAAGGCCCTGTTCCATTGTTTCCTTTTGTATTTTAGAATTACATTAAAACATTGAAAAATCTCGTGAAATGGCTTTAGATGGACTTGAAATATTATATATTTGCATTCATAAATCCTGTCAGGTCCAGTTTCATCACATCGGGCACATTCCCCTTTGTATTTCATTTATTCAGCGGAAATGAAAAATACACAGAAAGTGTCATTTCCCAGACTTCAAAATACATAAAATATCGCCTATAACTCCATCAAGTCCAGCTATCGGAAGCCATACGTATATTGGCCCCGCTCCATTGTAATGCCCCGACACGATATTGTGATGTGATCGATCACAATCACATATCACATATACCCCTGGGCTATTTGTAAGTGCTCCTCTGTAATCGACGATGCCGATTCGCCAATCCGATCATCGGCTATCAGCATATCACATGATTGCAATCACTGGTTCCAAGGTCCCGATATCACATACGAGCCTGTCTCCGACTCGATTGATCAGATCGGCAAATCACGGTTTCTTCCACCTTCGATTAAGTCCTTCCATTTTCCATTTTCCGATGTGATTTCCCTTTTTAAGGGTTTTTTTCTAGATTTTAAGGCATTTTCCTCTTTTTCTAAAGAACATAGGGCATCTTCTTTCTGCGATAACTTCTGCATCCTAAATCTATTTTTTCCCATTCAAGTTGTAGTAGATTCAGAATGAAAAGATATCTGCAATGGGGTTAGTTCCAGGAACTTCCTTGGAATTTCATTTTTCCTCTGTGAGGAACACTTAGACTTAGGAGTCTATCCAAAATCCATTTTGGATGAAGGCATCAATGGGCAATCATGTATCAAAGAATTTGCCATCATAAACACTGCCATACTGATGTCAATGACAACCTAGATTAACACATATTACAGTATTCCAACAAAAGCATAACATAAATGAAATGAAAGCATAGAAATAAAAAATGACTGTAACTTATGCAGAGATGGAATCAAACTAATATCTATTCCTTAGTTTCAAAGAGAGATTTCTTCTCATACCAGTTGTAATTTCATCCAATCCTTTACAAGATATGGTTGGATTCATTTCTTGACGCTCGATGTGATCTTTCACTTCTTGAACATTTTTCTTCTTGATATGTCCTTCTATCCTGATAGTTTAAGGAGTGGTAATTCTGACCAATGAATTACAAGATATGGTTGGATTCATTTCTTCTTTCTTGATGTGATCTTTCACTTCTTTCACCTTTTTCTTCTTGATATGTCCTTCTATCTTGAGAGTTTGGGGAGTGTTCATTCTTGCCAATAGTTTACAATATATGGTCTGATTCATTTCTTCATTCTCTGGGGTTGGGTCCTGGCATATATCCTCTTCTTTTGATGTTTCTTGATCCTTTTCTTCCTCCTCTTCATACTCTATGTAAAATAATTTCTTCTCAGCACACTTATGACCTTTAGTGCATTTGCTATCACAATTGTAACAAAGCCCTTTTTCTCTTTTTTCTTCCAATTGTTGTGGTGTAACCCTTGTAGGTTGTGGAAGGCTAGGAGAAACAACACTTCCATCTTTATAGTTATGAGGGGTAGACTTGTTGTTGCCATAATTTTACTTTCCAATATGTCACAAAGCCCTTTTACTCTTTCCAATTGTTGTGGTGTTGCTCCAAAAAAGGTGTTGCTCTTTGTATCCTCATAATGTGCTATCATTTCCTCCGTGAGAATTGACCACATAACAAGTTGTTTACGAGAACAAAGCCCTTTATACCATAAAAATGGATCCAGTTCTAAATATTGAGATGCAATACATACCTTTTGTAACAGTGGTAGACCATGTAGATCAAAATATTTCTCCATCTGAAGTATCCAATTTACCAGAACCTTGCCATCAAACTTCCTCATCTTGCTTTTTCTTGATTTTAGGGCCTCGATCTTGAAACGACTATAACTCTATACTTTCGGATATTTAAGTTCTAAAATTTCTACCTGTAGTAGCCCTCTGTGTCCTCTTTCCAATTCCACCAGTCTGATCCAAATTGGATTCTCCAAGAAAAAGTTATGCACAATCTCCCAAGATAACCTGATTATAGACCTCTCTAGAAGAGAGAATTTGTATGAAGTGCCACGTGTCAATTTTTCGACCTTTGGCTCTGAAAAAGATATACAAGAAACTACAGTCCCTCCTCTTTCTGTACCTTCTTACAAAATTTCAATCCAATGCTCAGAGAGAAAGTTATGACAATTTTCCCCGCGTCACCTATTTAGAATGTAATTCAGGAGTCTGCAAAAAGACCAATTTCCTCAGATCATATCTCTGAAAATATCGCGCGAAAAGCTCTGAAGTTCAGTCCTAAGGTTCAGCGCGATTTCTTCTCAAATGGGTTTTTTTTTAACTTCTAAAACGTCACAAAAAAAAAGTTATAGAAAAAATGCCACGATAACCTGTTTGGAGTAGCGAAACCCTAGAATCCAAAGCTCTGATACCAAATGTTATGAAACCAGCTCAAGAAAATATAGAAAAGATAGATCAATGGCTTAGAATTCAGCCTCTTCGAGGGGGCAACCTCCTTTATATTACATAAATGAACAATTCTTCGATGATACAAATGAAAATACCTCCTTTCTATATATAGGAGTCTAAGGGGTCATAACATAATCAGAGCCGACATAACAATAATAATGTAAGGGCACAATAATAACAATAGTGGGCTTGTATGGGGCACAAGAGTAACAATATGGGCACTACATGGGTACATCAATATAATAAGTGGGTTGTACTAATAACAACAAGGGGCTACAATAGTAGTATAGGGGCCTAACATATTCTTCCCTCCTCTCGAATGAGAAAAGTCAAAATATTGATGCTTAGATCTATTTCATGACAGTTATTTGTGCTAGTAGTTTAATGCTCAACAAGTTCCCTTGACATCTCATCATGATAACCTTCATCCCCATATACTTTGAATGTTATAACATACAATATACTAACAAATTACCTTACTCAAGTATACTTGGAGACAACCAATGACTCCGCAAGACCAAGAATGGCTGCAAATTCATCATCTTCTTAAAAAATGATAGACTGGTTGCCCCAACTTTTAGTATAAAGTTTTCTGGAAAGTGTACCAAAAATTCTTTACTTAAGTTGTTTCTCACAAGCAACCCAAACAACAAGAATGGTTGTTATTGTATTCTCCAAACTTGCAAAATAAATGTTAAAACCCTATAGAAAAATGATATGCAAACCAAGAGACACACATAACAATGAAATAAGAGTGTAACAACCCAATGGAAATATGAAAGAAACTTTTATTTTATTAATCAAATAGAAATTTTACACTTGATGAGGAGATATTGTAGACTTGGATCCCCCTCTATCAGATGGGTCCTTTTGTAACCATGTGCCTCAGCTTCAACATTTCTCTCAATGATTGTATGCAATGGGCAAAACCTGGCTATGGAGGATTGAAGCCAAAGTGAGTGCTGAAGTGTCATAGGATGATAATGGGGACAATGATATTGGTAATAGTGAAGAACGAGGTGAAAACCCCTCTATTTATAATAAAATATTGAGATAGATTGAGATTTACAAAATAATAAAATATTATAGAATAAATCAAAATCCAACTACTGTGAATATTTTATTATATTTTTTGAGAGGGAAAACACATTTGAAAAATTCAAATTTATTTATTTATTAAATGGTTAAATTATTTAACAAATAAAAAATTATTTAATAATTACTTTATGATGATTAAGTCATTTAAATAAGAAACAATTATTAAATAATTATTTAATAACTATTTTATGAGAGAAATGGGGGATAAATATGGAATAATAAATAAAAATGATTTATTTGATTATTCTAGAGTGATTAAATAAAAAATGGTTAGAAATGATCATTAAATAATTACTTAATAATTCTTTCAAGAGAATATTAAATAAATAATGATCTATTTAATTATGCTCCTGAGGTTTTTGGATTTTAATGAGAAATAATTTAGGAAATTGGTTCACTAAATTATTTCCTAAGGTAAAACTAGGTTTTAATATGTAAAAGCCCATCCTACATGGGTTATTTTGATCAACCCAGTAATACATGACTAGGTGATCATTTTTTGGGTGATAACAGATTACCTCCCAACATAAGAGTGTGAGGAGCACATTGTATGACAAAAATACGTTGTAGGTCCACTTTCATGAGACACCAAAGGGGAGTCATAGGGAGAGAGAGAGAGATCACTCAAGTAACAAGAAGGACTGAAGTTGGAGGGGACGAGACCTACTTGTGAGATAAAAGTATCATTTTATTAATGAGTACAAGATCTCAATGAGGCGGGGGAGGTATACCCATACCTATGAGATAACTGAGTACAAATGATAATAGTGTTCCTAACAATGTGGGTCTGAGGTACATAGTACATGATACATGATATGCTGGCATCAATGGGGCAGAAACTGATACAATGAGATAATGAGTCCCTTATACATAATTTCCTCGAATGCAGTGGCCAAGATTGATACAGTGAAGTACGTCGATTTGAATACATGAGACATAATTCTCCCATGTTTAAGTTTGCAAAACCACATGTGGTTTTGGAAAGCCGGAAACCACTTTGTGCCCTCCTCCATTAGCGGTTTTTGGAAATTGAGGTGAGGGGTGGCACAATAAATGAGAATCGTCGATTTTGTTTGTTGGTGGTTTTTTCATACAACTTTGTGACTCCCCATCCCTTATTAAACTTTGTCAAGGTAGGGATTGTCACATTCCATTGCATTTGGAGATGAAATGATTTATATAGTTGTTCATTTTGACATGTACAAGATCTATAATCCCAACGTTAATTCATTTTCATTCAAATATTTTTATTCTCTATGAGGAGTCCACCCCAACCATTGTCAAAATCTCGTGAAATCATATTAATGGTTTTTGAATGGAAGTAATGTTTGGTAGTATTCTTGGAGCATCAACGCAAGCTTGGCCAATCTGCTTGGATTCTGTTGGCTATGATCATGCCTCCATATTTATCAATTCTTACAACAATAACATAATTCTTGCTTATTTTCCCATGAACTCCTTCTTCTTCTGGGAGAAACATTTTGAGTCAGATTTTATTTATGACTTGAGACATAATGTTGCTACTTCAAATTTTCCCAATCTTGGTGATAGTAAGGTTTTTTCTCTAGTTAGGGTAGCTACCTCATTTTATTTATCTTCACGCACCCAAATTATTTCATCTACATTTACACATAGTTGCTACCATAAGGTAGCACGATCAACATTAGAAAGTTTAGCCACTTCACCCATCATGCTTAGAACTGGTATTATTTTTCCCTCCTCTCGAATGAGAAAAGTCAAAATGTTGATGCTTAGATCTATTTCATGACAGTTATTTGTGCTACTGGTTGAATGCTCAACAACTTCCCTCGATATCCAATCACGATAACCTTCATCCCCATATACTTTGAATGTTATAACATACAATATACTAACAAATTCCCTTGCTCCAGTATACCTGGAGACAACCAATGACTCCGCAAGACCAAGAATGGCTGAAAATTCATCATCTTCTTCAAAAACTATAGGTTGGTTGCCCCAAATCTTAGTATAAAGTTTTCTCGAAAGTGTAGCAAAAATGATTTACTTAAGTTGTTTCTCACAAGCAACCTGAACAACAAAAATGGTTGTTATTGTATTCTCCAAACCTACAAAATAAATGTTAAAACCCTATAGAAAAATGATATGAAAACAAAGAGACACACATAACAATGAAATAAGAGTGTAACAACCCAATGGAAATATGAAAGAAACTTTTATTTTATTAATCAAATAGAAATTTTACACTTGATGAGGAGAGATTGTAGACTTGGATCTATGAATCCCCCTCTATGGGATGGGTCCTTTTGTAACCATGTGCTTCAGCTTCAACGCTTCTCTCAATTATTGTATGCAATGGGAAAAACATGGTTATGGAGGCTTGAACCAAAAGTGACAGCTTAAATGTCATAGGATGATAATGGGGATGGTGATATTGGTAATAGTGAAGAATGAGGAAAAAACCCCTCTATTTATAACAAAATATTGAGATAGATTGAGATTTAGAAAATAATAAAATATTATAGACTAAATCAAAATCCAAATGTTGTGAATATTTTATTATATTTTTTGAGAGGGAAAAGATATTTGAAATGGTCAAATATATTTATTTAGAAAATGGTTAAATTATTTAACAAATAAAAAATGGTTTATTAATTAGTTTATGATGATTAATTCATTTAAATAAGAAACAATTATTAAATAATGATATAATTATTATTTTATGAGAGAAATGGGTCGTAAATATGAAATAATAAATAATAAATTATCTATTTGATTATTCTAGAGTGGTTAAACAAAAAATGGTTAGAAATGATCATTAAATAATGATTTCGAGAGAATATTAAAGAAATAATGATCTATTTTAATTATGCTCATGAGGTTTTTGGATTTTATTGAGAAATACTTTAGGAAATTGGTTCACTAAATTATTGCCTAAGGTAAAAGAAGGTTTTAATATGTAAAAACCCATCCTACGTGGTGCATTTTCATCGACCTAGTAATACATGACTAGGTGATCACTTTTTGGGTGATAACAGATTGTCACCCAACATAAGAGTTTGAGGAGCACATTGTATGATGGAAATATGTTGTAGCTTCACTTTCGTGAAACACCGAAGGGGAGTCATAGTGAGAGAGAGAGATCACTGAAGTAATAGGAAGGAGTGAAGTTGGAGGGGGTGAAACCTACCCGTGAGATAAAAGTTTCCCTTATTGATGAGTACAAGATCTCAATAAGGTGGGGGAGATATACCCATACCTACGAGATAACCAAGTACAAATGATAATGGTGTGCCTAACAATCTGGGTCTGAGGTACATAGTACATGATACATGATATGCTGGCATCAATGGGGCAGAAAATGATACAATGAGATAATGATCCCCATATACATAATTTCCTTGAATATAGTGGCTAGGATTTATAAAATTAAGTATGTTGATTTGAGGACATGAGAAATAATTCCCTCACATTGGTGTTGGGGTTTGGGGGGGAGGGTGGGTACGTGCGAGATCACAACCAAAGAAGCCCTGATGAATAGGAGAGGTATTTAAATATCTCAATGGACCATTTGAAATAGAGGTTCATGTTGTGAGTTATGCAATCGGCAGAAACAAAGCCATTCAAATAAAAATAACTTCTTTTGAGGCTAGATCATAATTTTCTAACATCTAGGTATGTGAGGGTCTACCTAAAGGGACATCCCCTCATGAGGTCTAGAACATCTCACACACACCTCAGAAAATCTAGGAAAATCTGCTAGATCACTAAACCACCAAGTGTATGTTTCTTGATCGTGCGATAATGAGTTGAATTTGAGCATGCGAGAAAAAACCAAGTAAAAGGGAAATAATGATTCACTTTTCTTGATTAGAGGCACCAAGAAAGGATGAAAGATGAAACCAAGGTACACCATCCTCTAGACTGCTCTCCTGGAATAAATGTGTTGATGTTAACAAAAGCAGGCCCACCAGAGTTTAGGCAATTATGAATCCTCAACAAAGGCACAAGGATCATATTATTATGGCTAATAAAAACTAACACCGAGGATGATAATTGGAAGATATGGGGACTCATGGAGTTATGATATACCTTGTGAGAGCATAACATGCAAGGTTAGCCTCGTAGTGACTAACAAAATTCCATAAGGGATGGTCAATTACTCAGACAAAGGATTTTCAAAGGCACATGAGGATAGATGGAGGTCAAATATAAGAAAAATGGGATGAATGTGACACATAGATGGATAATATATTGTAACAGGACTCAATGGGACTTTGAACAAACTCCATAGATGTAGGGGTGACTCATCTCTAATGCTTTGAAGAAAGGTGACTATATGATGCTTCCACATGGGAAAGGCCCACAACGTGCCATAATAGAATGAGTAAATAGTGATTACTCATGACAGAACTCGACTCATAATTCTAAAAGTTCAAAGGAAAAGTGGTACGAGAGTACATGTGACTCATATTAAGAGATTTGATTTAATGCACCAAAGTGAGACCTCATGGAAAAAATGGCTTTGTGGTGAAGTTTCAAATTACGAGAAACATGGAGACCCATTGTAGAGATCGGTGAGAGAATTCCAACAGTGCTGATGGTTTGTCAAACTGAGCTACCATTTACTCCTAATGGCCAAAAAAAACTAGAGTTTTTCCTATAAAAGGGCTTCTTGCCCCCAATTCCAATTCATTTGTACATTGATTTGTTGGAGAATTTAGAGAAGAGTAAGAGGTACTAAATCTTGGTGAGCTCATAGCAGAGTCGTTGGATTTCGAATCTATGACTTAGTAGGTGGCCTTACTTGTCTAGAAATGGCCTTAATGCCTCTTGGAAGGATGGTTTCTCATGAAGAATTAAGGAAAGAAGGTTGTCCATTTAATTTATGAAAAAGAGACATTATGTATGGAAAATATACAAGTGAAAAGATGTTTTATTTTAGAATAGACAATATCTCCTATCTCTCTCTCATCCCAATCCCAAAATCAATAAGGAATATCATTTAAATTTAATGCCCCAAGCTACATTTTTAAGACATAGTTAGGATTCTTAAGAAAATTACCCAAAAGGTAACACAATTCTTGTTATTGTTAGACCTATGCATTAGGGATTTCTCTAACATCCACTTTAACAAGCATCTTTCCATGTGCTCAATATTCTCAATAAAAATAACATACTTTGTGGTGTTGATGAGTAATTTCTATTAAGTTTCTACTTTTATGGATCTTGGGGAATTCCTAAACATAAACTTCTTAGACTAAATAAGAAGCGATCGATTTGTAATATTCTTTTTTTTGTGGATATGGTTAAAGTGGACGGAATCTACCCATGGTATTTACCATGGTAGTTTCCCATGGTATTTGCCTTCATTTTTCGAGTGAAAACAATAAAATAAAGTCTCTAGAGAGTCAATGAGGCATATAAAAGGGGATAGGAGCCTAACAATGTAATCATCGAGAGTTGTTTATATTTTTCTTTTGTTGAGAGCTTGTCAAGGCCAGTTCTAGTTGATCCCAAGGACGAAAACCCTATGGGGTTAATTTCTTTGGTGGATCCATCGAGGATCTAAGATTGTGCTTCAACATCTTGAATTTCTCTACTGATGGGAAGGCATACATGCCAAGGCACGAGTTTAGTAGTGCTTTTGTGGGCATGCAATTTTTTTCATATTTATTTACATAAATAAAAGGTTGCATTCTCAAATATTTATTATGTTCGGTGTTTTTACTACAAGAATTTTATTAGAACACCTACAATGTACCAAAACCGATTAAAATTTTGATGATTGGGAAATTACAGTGGTATTAGAGTTGTGCATCCTGCCAGCCTGAGGGTTTTATTGGAAAATTCTAAATTATTTGCAGGGTTATTTGGAGGTTTCATGTAGGGAACTTTGGTGGAATTTATGCTCACCCTAGCCAACATTTCCATCTTCGATGGTATTTCGTATCATCCTAGTTGGTTCTATTTTTCGGTTGATTGGAAGGAGAATTTTCTGCATTATTTTGAGAGTTATTATTTTATTGCAAACAAAAGAGAAAACATTACTTTGCCAAATTTTTAGATTGGACCTAGGTCTGCTTTACCATATTTATCCATTCAAGTTTACGGGGTCGAGATCGAACCCCTATCAGATTTGAGGGTCTCTTTTCAATTGTATTGCAAGGCTGTGAGATTTGTTGTAGGAAGTACTACCATCTTGACTATAATTTGATTACAGGTCTATAGAAATCCAACGGAAGAGTTCATCTCCTTCTAGTGGGTCAAACACCAAGGGTTCAAAGGCTAAATTCTGAGCACAAGTATCATATCGGATTATATCCGTTTCATTTCAAGATCAATGGTATGAATATATTTTTGTACTCTATATCTCAATGTTAAGCACCTGTAATACTTTATTAGGCCCAAAGGCCCCAATACTGTTAACCTTAGAAGCCTTCACAAAACCAAGCCCTTGGTGCACTTGTTGTAAATTGACAAAAAGAGTTAATCTACAGGAATTTTTGTTTTGCATGGTCCATTTATTAGCCATACCTATCATAGAACATTGCATACTTATTTATAGTTTTACATTAGGCTCAACTCAAACAAACAACCTACTTTTACCATGGGCAATTCCTAATGTTATGTGTAAAAATCCCAAAAAAACTATCCTAAAGTATTTCATGTTTAGGGGTTGCTATTTAGTTGACATTAATGTGCCCGATATCCATTTAAGCTCGGTCCTCAAGATAGAAATTGTGAAAATCATGGGTTCATGTCATTTCTCCAACAAAGATTGTTGGAAATATTATTTTAATTAATGTGAAAGATATGGGAACACTATAGATGTTGAAGGTAAAGATTGTAAGATGAAGATTGTTGGAAATATTTTTGTTTGACTTTTGATGTCTAGATTGGATATCTTATCTTTGAATTCATTTTTACTATAAATACCTAGTTTAAATAGGAGAATAGGATATATGGTTCAAATGATTATTCTTGGACATTTCCAATGGTATATGTTGATATATGTTTCTCATGCTAACTCCAACACAATGAGGACATATGAAATAAGATTATGTCAAGTTGACTAAGCCATGTAGTATGAGTTAGCTCACCCAATTTTACAAGTAGGGGTGACTTGAGTATAATTGAAAAACATCTAAGCTCAAAGAGATTCAAAGTGTGCAAAAGAACCTAGGGAATACTATTGACATTTTAAAAGTAGAGCAAAAATTTGGTTTAGGAAGTGAAAGAGTCATTTTCCCATTTTGTGATGTTTTAGATAGTGAAAATTTGAGATAAAAGTAAGATATTCATGTTACATGAGGTAAAACTTTTATCCATTGATTTTCTATACTTTCCAAGATATGCCCTATGGAAGATTTCCTAACTCGTTGGTCCATTATACCTTTTGATATATGCCCTATTTATGCACATGAAAATCTTTATAATATTATTAGAAAAAATTGGTACATGGTGCGAGATAAAAAAGGGACATTATGTATGGAAAAGTGAGTGTTTACTTTGAGAATGGTCAATCTCTCTTTTATCTCTCTCATCCCAAGCCCAAAATCAATAAGTAATATCTTGTACAACATTAATGCTTGGAGATACATTTTTAAGGCATAGTTAAGATTCTTTAGAAATTTATGGAGAAGGTATCACAATTCTAGTTATAATTAGATCTATGAATTAGGGATTTGTCTCTAGCAACCAGATTAACATAGATCTTTGCATTTTCTAAGAGATAAAGTGAACAATCTATATTCTCAATTAGGGTAGCATACTTTGTGATCTTCATGAGTAATTTATTTTAACTTTGTGGTTTTATAGATCTTGGAAAGCTCTTAATCATAAACTTCTTAGACTAAATAGAAAGCAATGATCCAATCATAAAATATTTGCATGTTAGTAGAGCCCTATAAGCCAAGTAGGATTTCTTAAGATACTCTATAATGTTTTGATAGAATTCTCACCATTAGTGTCCATTGCAATTTCATTTTTTAAGTAAAATATTCAAGAAACATTACTTCCACTATTAAGGATAATATGATATGCTCAAGATATAAATCCAAGAGGTAGTGTTTATGCACTATATTTATCTACTAAATAAATCCCTAACATGTATATAAGCATGGTATTTATGTTTCTCATAGTGTGTTTTTAATTGGGGAGTTAGCAAAAAATATTTTCCATCATTCCCAAGGTAGCTTCATCTACAGTATCATCATCATCATATTCTAGTATGAGAGAAATCACCAAAATTGCTTCTCTAGAAGGATTTGGAAAGGAAAAAGCTTGGAAAGGAAAGATAATTTCAAGAAGAGGGACTCCTTTTTGGAGGCAATGAGGCAATAGGTGTTTTACTTGAATTTTTTTATGGTTTTAAATATTGCGATGAAGGATTTTCATTGTCCAAGTGTGCAACATTCTTATATAGTATTGACATCTGATAAATAAATGTAGTAGTTATAGGAAAAGTAATTCAAGAATAATCAATGGACATCATGGCTTGCTGAGAAGGATTATCAATTTTGGCACATAGAGAGACACAATCCTAGGTGGGAATTCAATCACAAGCATCCTAGAATTTTCCAAATGTTACATTGAAAATCTTGTATGGTGTTTCCCTAGTAATATAGGTTGTGAAAATATATAGTTCATGGTGAATTAGGCTCTCATCTTTAGGGTTGTGAGAAATGGTTTTTAGAAGGAACAACATATTTCTTTGGAAGCCATAGGAAATGTTATTAATCCTACAACTAATTCAAAATGTAAAATGAAAGTAGAAAAACAAGCATATGTGAATATTTTACAACTTTGGGGTAGTGGATAATGCTTGATATTTGAAATGGGGCTCCAAATTTTGGCAAGTTCTATGCTTGTAAATTTTAATGGAATTCCATGAATAATAATTTTCTCAATGATATTTTCAAACCATGAACTTGAAATTCCATTGGACATAATTAGTTGGGATTAATACTCCCTTGTCATTTAGATAAATTCCCCTTTTTTATTTATTTTGGTTGAAAATCAAGTAATCACTAATTACTTTTCCAACTATTGTATAAGGATTGCAAGAAACCTCATTGGGATTTATGTTAGGGTCCAACACTAACCCCTTTATTTATGTAATAGGGTCGAGTCATAGTTATAGTTAGTCAAAGAGTCAATAAAGCTCGCATTAATAATTGTAAATGGCTGACCTTCATTTGAGAAAGGGACCACAGTTAGTTGCAAGTGGGCGATGGTATTAGATATATGGTATTGAGAGAACCATGGTAATGACCCATGGTATTGTATTTATGAATCCTATATAAAGGATAGAGACTCCCCATTGAGATATATCGAGTCTTATTTTGTAATTGAGCTCTGCTATGTTGGAGGTTGCCCCCTCGAAGAGGCAAGTGAACACTGCTTTCATCTCTTAATAATAAAATACTTGTTTTTTTTCTCATTTTGTTCTATGTTCTAGGTTGTATTTCTTTGCATATTTGGTATTCTGGGATTTCTCGCAGGTCAATAGCATAACAATTTATGAGTGGTACATGGACACTTTTCTAATGGTTTTTAAAACTACCATTCTCCTTCAACATACAATGTGTGGTTCAACAAGTGCAAGGTTATCTTATGATTGTGACACCTTGTTAATCTTTGAAATATCTTGCAACCTTTTCTTTGCAAAGTATACATGAATTTGATCATCCATCCCATCACATTTGTCTTTCTATAATCCTTGGATTTACTTCCAACATGTGAATAGATTTTATTGAGACTTGTATATTGAAGATGCCAACTATTGACATGATTTTAATGGTGTCTTGTGCTAATAATTACAAATCATAGATAAGCTTACATAACACAATGCCTTAATTTGTGGATGAGATCATCAAGGCTAGCTTTATTCATGAAATTTTAAAAATGACTACAACACTTACAATCTCAAACTCCTTCCTAAAAAACAAAATCGTAGGGGTCAAAGGAAAGGCTTTATGAAACCTCTTTTCAACTTGAAACAAAATATAAGGAGGTAGGCCATAGGTTCTCCACCACCCCAACTTAAGTTCAAATGAATGGTTTATAAAGTAGTATGAGAGATTCATCACAACTGATTTGAGAGGTAAATCCTCCAATTTTGAACTCAATTATTTTTCCTTAAAGATATCTTCAATAACCACCGAATATCTATAATAGTAATCTTATTATGAATCCAACTAATATTATTACATGAAAGCACTTGATACTAGATAAAACTATATACATTTTTAATAATATTAACCACAAAAATACATTTCTAGGAAAATAATGAATCGAATGATTCTATTGAAATAAATTCTCAAAAAAAGAAAAGAAAACACATTTATTAAAATGACTACCAAAACCTATCTTACATAAAAAACTTATTATTATCTTACATAAAAAAAAACCTCATTATTAATAATAATTAAAAAATATACCACACATATATTTCCTTCAGAGGATAGAGCTACGTGTGATACCTAAATTCAATGCAAGCCTACCTTATTATTAATAATAATTAAAAAGTATTATACATAGACAAGATTTTCATATAACCACACTAGATTTTCCTTCCGAAGTATAAAGCGACATGTGATACCTAAATTCACATGGTAAAAGTCCACCAAAAAAAGGGTTGCTTGCAAAAATATGCTAAAGGGTTAGTGGGTCCCATGATAAAAGTAAAAACCCATGATAAAAGTAAAAGATTTTGAACGGTCACAAATACTAAAGAAATCACATTTACGATTAAACACTTCAATCTCAAAAATAATAACTCGTCCGCTCAATATGTACTAAAGAAATCACATTTACGATTAAACACTTCAATCTCAAAAAGAATAACTCGTCTGCTCAATATGTCATCCTCGTGACGCTGGTCTTTGCATGATTGATGATGTAATTCATGTAAATTTAATACATGAAAACTTCAAAACTTGACCCTGGTTGGGAGTGTAGATGGTTTTCAAATCCGAGTTTGGAGTTTGCTTACTTCTATATAAGGCAGGCTATGCAATTGTATTTCTCACCTCTTGCTTACGGAATTTTCCCTACTCCAGTTCTAGGTATGGTTGTATATTTCTAATCTGTGAGATATCATTGATTCGCTCATATTCTATGTCCACGTTATGTATTGTTGAACTGAAGCCATTTGTTTTGGCAGAAGTGGGAATCTTGTTGCCTTCGAAGGCGTTCCAGTTTCAATATCCGTAAGCCAACAACATGAACAATTTGCAACAAGCAGGGCGTAACGTCAGCGGCGACAACAGCGGCAGCAACTCCAACACCAAGATCAACAACACCATGAACAACAACAACAAAGGTGGCGACAACAACACCAAGAGCAACAACACCATGAACAGCAACAACAAAGGTGGCAGAAACAACACCAAGAGCAACAATTCCGTCGTCAGCAACAATGACAACTTCAAGAGCAACAACATCATGAACAAAAACAACAAAGGCGGTGGCAACAACAACCTTGTAAATTTTTAGAGCAACTTATGACACCAGGTAATGGCAACTTAACTAGACCAACTTATACTAAGTGGATTTTGTTTTCCTCTCTAAAATTTATGCTTCACTTGTGCTTCACTGCTACACTATATGCACAAATATGTCATCGTTAATAATTTTGGCATTAAATATGTCATGAATTTCTTTTCCTTGGGGTTAATTACATTGTCATTGCATGGCAGGTATGGGAAAGAATAAATGCAGTTTAATATTATCTGTTTATCTAAGACTGACTATGTGTTGATATATAGTTAGTTTAGAGCCAAATAGTCTACTTATAAGGCATTCCCATATCAATTCAAGGTTTTGGTTAAGTACATTATTATTGCATGCCAGGTATGGGAAAGAATAAATGCAGTCGAAGATTATCTGTTTATCTAAGACTGACTATGTGTTGATATATAGTTAGTTTAGAGCCAAATACTCTATTTACTTATAAATAGAAGAAGATGGACGCTGGTATATTGTAATTCTGATTTATGTATGAGCAAAACCTACCTGCCTGGTTACTTTGTTTTAATGATTTTATGGTCAGGTCGTGATATCTCCTAATAAGTAGTTAATTGAATAATTAATTAAATAAACAAATTAAATAAAAAATTATCAATCAAAATTAAATTTAATGTATATATTCATTTAAATGTATCTAATTAAATTTAAGTGTACCTATTGTTACATATTTATAGATATTTATGTGATATCTTGCTTCATATTTCTTCAATGCAGTACATGCAGTTAAATATTTCTTCAGTGTAGTATATGCACAAATATGTCATGGTTCATGATTTCACTTTCTTTTTGGTCTACACAAAGGCATTATCGATTTCTTTTCTTTTGGTTTTGGTTAAGTACATTATTATTGCATGGTAGGTATGGGAAAGAATAAATGCAGTGCAAGATTATCGGTTTATCTAGGACTGACTATGTGTTGATATACAGTTAGTTTACACTACTACATAAAGGAGGGTTTTAAGACAATATTTGAGACAATTTTTGGGTAAATTGTCTTAACTTAAGACAAAAAAAATTGTGTATTGTCTTAAATATTGTCTTTAAATGGGTGTCTCAAAAATTATTGTCTTAAAGATTATTGTCTTAAAAAATAGTGTCTTAAATATTATTGCCTTAAAAAATATTGTCTCTATAAAGGGAATATATAACACAACCATTATTGTCTCACTGGAGACAATTTCATTTTTGTCTCTCTAAAGACAACACTTGGATTAGAGACAATATGTCTTTAATACTAGCTATTGTCTCTCTAGAGACGATAAAAAATTTATTTAAAGATCACTTTTGTCTCTTTAGAGACAATATAAAACAATGAATCCAAAAATATCTCACCATTGAAATAAATTGATATAAAAAATATTTAATTAAAAATGAACTACAAAATCATTGATTAATTCATGTTACCTCCTAAAGCAGACGCTCTTCCATTGAGCTAGCACACTTTAAAAAATTATGTGAAGAGTTATGCCAATCCTTAAAATTACATTTATAATCATTGATTTTAAATTAAAGAAAAAAGTTAAAAGATAAAAATTAAAAACTACGAACAAACCCAAACACCAAACCAAGTGAAGAGTTATGGCAATCCTTAAAATTACGTTTATAGTTGTTGATTTTAAATTAAAGAAAAATGATAAAAATAAAAAAATACGAACAAACCCAAACACCAAACCCAAATAGCTTGTGGAAACCCTAAAATTTGTGACCAAGGCACTAGTGTCCTTACACACCCTTTTATTTATGCACAGGAATCTCAGGTGGGATAATGTGATGAAGAACATTGAATAACATGAGTGGTTTATAATAGATTTTGAGGATTCCATTGTTGCACCTCAGATTTACCCTCATAATCTTAGTGGCTTCAACCATGCTCCTGAGATGTCTAGGGGTGTTCATGGGGTTAAAGTTGATGTGTGGAGTACTGGACACCTTATCAGGACAAGTGGGCTGAATGTGTCTGAGCTGTTGAGGAATTTATAGAATAGATGCTTGGAACAAGACCCAAATCAGAGGCCTTCTGTTGCAGATTGCTATCATCACCTTCTTCAGTTGCAGTCTTCCCTGCCTAATTACTGAGATTAGACATTGCCAACCATGGTCAATTCTTAGTCCTATGTATCCCATTATTACTACTCATAGGATCTAGAATCACATGATTATTGAATGTTGTATTATCAGAAAATTTGATATATCTAATGAAGAACTTGTTTCAGATTGTACACAAGGAAGACACCCCTTCCTAGAATGCCATTAGTTCACAATGGCGATCTCATGTAAACAGGCTGCAATGTTCATAACATTAAGCTGTGTATCATAGCCTTGACACTCGATTCTAATGGAAATAAGCATATTTCCATGTTGTTCCCTGATAGGGGGATTTTTAAAAATGGGTGTTCTGATTTGTAGCTCTGATATAATTTGATTTTTAATTCGATGAACTGCATCTTTATTCTGTTAAAACAGAAATGATTTGTTTCACAGTTTGGTGTATGCCATGCTAGAGAAATTGAAACAACAACTCTCTCCCTTTTTTTCATTCAAATAAATTATATATAAAGAAATCTTTATTTTTTATGGTTTATGGTGAAGGGCAAATGATATTTAATGCTCAGCATATCAAACAGTATTGAATGTTAATGACCCTGCAGTGAAAGGAAAAGCAAAAATAAGGGAAGATGATATTTAATGCTCAGTGTATCAAACAATAATGAATGTTAAAGACCCTGTACTGAAAGGCAAAGCACAAAAAATAATTGAGGACTCAATTGCCCATAATACCCAAGTGCAATTTACCCATGTAGAAGGCCCCACATAGTTGGAAATCATATAATAACTAAAAAAAATAATAACCTGAACGACTTGAATACAAACATCCCATGTAAGACTAGTGATGGAACAACCTAGAGTGCATCAGGACATTTTCAATTCATTTGGAGACTAATTTCTGCAGTCTCATGAAAGAAAAAAAAATTTGCAGTTGGCCCCCATTTCTAACATTCAACATAACTGGAGATGAATAGCCAAAAGAGAGTAGCTCAATGCACCCTTTAAAAATTTCACTTTGTTTTCCATTTTTCTCCATTATATCATATAGACATGTTATGCTCAATTGAAAAAATGATTCATCACCACCGCCACAGCAAAATCTCACTATTTCAATCCACTCCAAACTTATTTCATCAACTACATAGGTTTACACACATATGCATCTTATGATAGAAGAGAAAAAGGCTCTACTAGGTACTGGAAACTTTAGATTCAATCTCAGAGAGAAAAAGTAGAAGGAAAAAATAAAATCCAGAGCTGCAACATCACTATATAAGTGGGGAAAGGGAAAACAAAAGTGATACAATGAATCTGGTTCTTCCTCAATTGAATGAAACTATGAAATTACAAATATGTAATGTAGGAATACTTTGATTCTCATCCAGAATCCAACTTAAACTCTATCCACTAATTCCTCCAAGAAAGCTTTCCAACAACTAATAAAAGGACGAATGTAAGAATAAGCCAACTATCAACAACCATATAGGTAAGGCGGTTCTACCCTTCCTTAAGGGCAGGTGCCGAATAGAATTGTGAGCTTTTGCCATTAAGTCCAGCAACCTTGTTAGATCAGTTGGGGGCAGTGACTAGGCCAAGAGTACCCTAGGTGACCAAGCCACTATGACCTTATCATAAACGTGTAGACTATAATTGAGACCAAAAGGGATTTAGGAGTGCGACATACTACATTGAGAGAGCCTCAAGTCACCAGGTCATTATGAACCTAATTGTAAATAGGCAGACTGTAACTGATCAAGAATTGTCGCATAAAATATTACATTTGTTGAACCCCGAGCTTTACCAACTCACACCCAAACAATAAATGGATATGGCAAAAAAACTGAAATAACTAATTTGAGGATGTTCTAGTTTCAATTTTTCCTTGAAATAATTTGATCGACACTATTGGAAAAACAATATATGTAAACCAATCAAAATGTCCATATCCAAAAGACTGAAAGAATATGAAGATGAAGTGTGGGTTTACTGAAAAACCACTCTTTTCCTCAAACCCGCTCTTAAGGGCTGTAACAAATCATTCTCAAGTAGCCCACGAACAAGAAAAAATTCAATCAATCCATAGATGCACCAATAAATCAAAAAAATAATACATAGAGAAAGGAATGGGAAAAATGTTTTAAAAAAAGATAAGAAAAAAACCAATTTAAAAATAAATAAATAAAATAAAATAACCCCAAAAAGCAGTTTTCAGAGTGCATGAGAACTTAACCTCTCAAGCTCATCCTGGATTTCCTGCAACTTTTCAATGGAGAGAACAAGCTCACCGTCTATGTGCTCTTCCTCTTCCCCTTTTGCTCTCTTGGACTTGTCCATCCTACCATCCTCAGTGAAGAAAACTTCAAATGAAATATTATCATTAAAATACCAAATAAGTTGTTGATTATTTTTTACTTCCACCTACAAAAGAGCTTTTACCAATCGAGGAGATATGTTTTGAAATAGTACCATTGGTAGCAGTGTGTGTGCTAAGCTACCAGGTTGCAATGGTACACCTAATTTACCAGGAACGAAACTTAGGAAAATGACTCAAAATAGATGTGCATCTACATCCTATTAAACTAGCAATATTTACAGTAAATAGAACTAATATCTCAACTATTTTCATATTTTATGAACTGTACCTGTAGAGGTCCAGCAGCTGCAAGACCAAAAGAGTTATTCTAAAGCTTCAAGCTATAAAAAATTTGACCATCGCGCCATATAAGTTTCCCATTGATCTGAAGGCCTTGACATATTGATGTTGCAAGTAAAACATGCAATGGAGGCTTGCACAAAGCATTAACCAAATATCACAAGTTGCTTTAATTAGGTTGACGCTTATCATAGTAAATACAATTCACATCTAACAACAATAAAGCCAATTTTTTCCATTTGTTATTTACAAAATGAAATGGAATTGACTATCTAATACCCACCCAGAGCCTACTGCTCACTAATCTCTAGGGACAAGTGCATTGCCTAAACCTATCAAATAACCAAGAAGATCTAGGACAAGAGGTGGAGTTGCTGCTATGTGTACTGCTTTTGATTGAACATTGGGACATTTGGTAGGTGAAACATTGATTTTTGTCTCAGTGGCTGATAATTCTTCATATGAAAGGTAACGGTTTACTTGCATGTTTGGAGGTAACAAGGTACATTGGGAGGTAACAAGGTACAAGGTACATATGGAAAGACATATGGGAGGTAACCTGTACAAGCATAAAAAGTGCTTAGAAGAATATATGTGTGCTCTGACTTCTCAACAACATCAAGGAAAGACTTAATTTCAAAAATAAATTCTTTAATGATCTTTGTACCTATTACTTACCACTTCAGATAGAAGTGTTGAGTGTGACAACTGCCAAAAAAACATATTATTATTAGACATATTGGAAGAAAACTCCTTGAACTAAGCATAAAATATAATACTTATACTAGAAAAACCTATACAAATGCAAACATCTCAAACAGTGACAGATGAACTTAAGCCTTTTCATTGAAATAACTTACCACTTCTCTGGTATCCATTTTAGAATCCAAACTAAATCCCAAAACTTAGAAGACTAGCCATTCTTGAACTTCTTTCCTTCTCATTCTCCAGCTCAAAATGGTGAGCCCCATGCTTGTGATCATAGGGCATAATAGAAATGGCATCCAACAATCCAGATGATGCCATCAGCTACAAATCCTTCTATGCTAAGTATTTATTGTAGCTTTTCTAGAGGATATAGAGCTTGTACCATGCATAAGCATGATACAAATGACTTTCTAATATCTAAAATATCTTTGTTAACTTTGAATAGTAGATTGTCATCATTTGAGGTTTAGGAATATTCTTGACCATACACAAGGCCATGAATATCTTCTATAGAGTGAAAAGCTTCCTACATATCATATGCCATCTATCATAAGAAATAGTATAAGGCAAAAATATATTAAAAATAAAAATAATTTAGCTCACAGATTCTATAGTAGGTTCATGAAATTTCATTCAACCCAAAGCTTCCTTTGCAATAGGGTATTCTCCAATAATTAATTCCTACAAGATCAAACTATATCAACCTTCCCATCTAGACAAATATAATCCTATATCTAATTCAATAGATAACATTTTAGATTTCTGGCCCCCATTCGATAGTGATACCTTCTTAAAGGTGTGCCAAAAATCTACTCAACATGACATTATAACTATTTACATCATGGGCAATATGGGTAAACTCCCAACCAAAGATAAATGGTTTCTAGAATATGATTTTTCTACACATTTCCCTCATCCCATTTCACATTTCCCTCATCCCATTTCACAATGGTAGCCAACAATCCAGATGATGCCATCAACTACAAATCCTTCTATGCTAAGTATTTATTGTAGCTTTTCTGGAGTATATAGAGCTTGTACCATGCATAAGCATGATACAAATGACTTTCTAATATCCAAAATATCTTTTTTAACTTTGAATAGTAGATTGTCATCATTTGAGGTTTAGGAATCTTCTTGACCATACACAAGGCCATGAATATCTTCTATAGAGTGAAAAGCTTCCTACATATCATATGCCATCCATCATAAGAAATAGTATAAGGCAAAAATATATTAAAAATAAAAAATTTAGCTCACATATACTACAGTAGGTTCATCAAATTTCGTTCAACCCAAAGCTTCCTCTGCAATAGGGTATTCTCCAATTATTAATTCCTACAAGCTCAAACTATATAAACCTTCCCATCTCGACAAATATAATCCTATATCTAATTCAATGGATAACATTTTAGATTTCTAGCCCCCATTCGATAATGATACCTTCTTAAAGGTGTGCCAAAAATCTACTCAACATGACATTATAACTATTTACATCATGGGCAATATGGATAAACTCCCAACCAAAGATAAATGTGTTGTGCCTTTTTCCCATAAGCATTTATTAGCATACCCTTTCTAGTTGAGATAAGATCCTTTGGATATTGGGATACAATCTTTAGTTCTTGTGAGGGAATCCAAAAATCACCCTTGGACAATTGACTGCTAGCATCTTTACAATATTTTTTGCTCACTAACTTGATACTTACATCTCAGGGGAGTTCTGCTTGAGGGTATTTTGCCCAAAACTTTGTCTTAAGGTAAAAGTGTGTATACATTGTTGTATGTAATCTTGATCTTCCATATTATCAATACAAGAAGATACAGATCCACCAGTTGAATATGCAATAAGTGCGAAATTAGACAGCTCAAACTATTCACACTTTGTGTTTTCATTGAAGTTGGCTGATGTTGCATGTTCTTCATCAGAATTTGTCCATACTATTGTATTTTCTTTTTCTACAGTACAACTTTCATCCACACTGCCCCTTGAATGCGATTTCTCCTCATTCATTTCTTCAACCTTATCCTCATTATACATCATACTAGACAATCATCATTCTAGTACAGAACAACCTTTGGATATTATTGGTGAATAATTGTAGTTAATGGGTTCTCATGTAACGATTCCCAATACCAATGGAACAACATATAATTTGAATCACTCAAGTAATGAATCTCAATTTAACAACATTATAATATAATTACATTCTACCATAAATAGACATCAAGAATGCTTTGCCTTGTAGATTTCAGCACCCATGTATTCGATGGATTTATGGGAATGAAGGGAAATTGGAAAGCCAATGATCTCCTACAGTTATGTATGGCCTTGTCTAGTACCTATGGCCTCTTAGACAACCAAGATTGAGCTCAAACTCACCCCAGAAAATGAAAATAATGCTTAGGGGAGAGGGAAACAACTCTAGTAAGTAGAAATCCACCCAAGAACGCTTAAGAACACTCCAAGTAAGGAGAGAGAAATTCTTAACAGTCATATAGAAACCAAATTAGCAACTCCTTGAGGAAATGCAACATCTCCAGAACTGTGGCAGTTGATCTCTAACTCAACAAGAAAGTAGATTATGAGTAACTCAGTGGGGGTCGGGTCCGCATTGAGCGGCCCGCCCCCTTAATCCCCACGTGGTGTACTGACATACAAGGTCTTGTTTTGGGTGGTATAACTTGTTTTGGGGCGGCCCGCTTGGGGCCAGCCATGTGGGCCACTGGTCCGGTATCAAATGTAACAACGTGTAATATGACATGGTGGAGGACGTTGGGGCGTGGGCCCGCCCACCCCATTAATGACCACTTTTACTTTCTTCCCTATGGATAATTTGATAACCACTTTTCCCGTGGAGGACGTTGGCACGTAATATGATTTGATTAAAGTGTAAACATCATCATAAATATGTCGACAGATGTTTACACTTTCCATATTTTCCCGCGACAACACTCATTAATGGAATCTTGTACACATTAAAGTTTAGGGGTGGTAACCATGATATGATATGATATGATTTGATTAAAGTGTAAACACCATAAAATAGGATTTGATGAAAGTATAAAACATCATCATAATTCCTTGAAGTAATATATGCACGCGGAAGATGAAACATGAAAGTCAAGCTTCATTATTACGTGACATTAATACTTGGGGTGGCCCGCTTGGGTGGTATAACTTGTTTTGGTTGGTATAACTTGAAGATAATTTCAAGAAGAGGGACTCCTTTTTGGAGGCAATGAGGAAATACGTGTTTTACTTGAATTATTTTTATGATTTTAAATATTGTGATGAAGGACTTTCATTGTCCAAGTGTACAACATTCATATATAGTATTGACATCTGATAAATAAATGTAGTAGTTATAGGAAAAGTAATTCAAGAATAATCAATGGACATCATGGCTTGCTGAGAAGGATTATCAATTTTGGCACATAGAGAGACACAATCCTAGGTGGGAATTCAATCACAAGCATCCTAGAATTTTCCAAACGTTACATGGAAAATCTTGTATGGTGTTTCCCTAGTAACGTAGGTTGTGAAAATATATAGTTCATGGTGAATTAGGCTCTCATCTTTAGGGTTGTGAGAAATGGTTTTTAGAAGGAACAACATATTTCTTTGGAAGCCATAGGGAATGTTATTAATCCTACAACTAATTCAAAATGTAAAATGAAAGTAGAAAAACAAGCATATGTGAATATTTTACAACTTTGGGGTAGTGGATAATGCTTGATATTTGAAATGGGGCTCCAAATTTTGGCAGGTTCTATGCTTGTAAATTTTAATGGAATTCCATGAATAATAACTTTCTAGATGATATTTTCAAACCATGAACTTGAACTTCCATTGGACATAATTAGTTGGGATTAATACTCCCTTGTCATTTAGATAAATTCCCCTTTTTTATTTATTTTGGTTGAAAATCAAGTCATCACTAATTACTTTTCCAACCATTGTATAAGGATTGCAAGAAACCTCATTGGGATTTATGTTAGGGTCCAACCCTAACCCCTTTATTTATGTAATAGGGTCGAGTCATAGTTATAGTTAGTCAAAGAGTCAATAAAGCTCGTATTAATAATTGTAAGTGGTTGACCTGCATTTAAGAAAGGGACCATAGTTAGTTGCAAACGGGCCATGGTATTAGATAGATGGTATTGAGAGAACCATGGTATTGTATTTATGAATCCTATATAAAGGATAGAGACTCCCCATTGAGATATATCAAGTCTTATTTTGTAATTGAGCTCTGCTATGTTGGAGGTTGCCCCCTCGAAGAGGCAAGTGAACACTGCTTTCATCTCTTAATAATAAAATACTTGTTGTTTTTCTCATTTTGTTCTATGTTCTCGGTTGTATTTCTTTGCATATTTGGTATTCTGGAATTTCTCGCAGGTCAAGAGCATAACAATTTATGAGTGGTACATGGAGGCTTTTCCAATGGTTTTTAAAACTACCATTCTCCTTCAACATACCATGTGTGGTTCAACAAGTGCAAGGTTATCTTATGATTGTGACACCTTGTTAATATTTGAAATATCTTGCAACGTTTTCTTTGCAAAGTATACATGAATTTGATCATCCATCCCATCACATTTTTCTTTCCATAATCCTTGGATTTACTTCCAACATGTGAATATATTTTATTGAGACTTGTATATTGAAGATGTGAACTATTGACATGATTTTAATGGTGTCTTGTGCTAATAATTACAAATCATAGATAAGCTTACATAAGAAAATGCCTTAATTTGTGGATGAGATCATCAAGGCTAGCTTTATTCATGAAATTTTAAAAATGTCTAAAACACTTACAATCTCAAACTCCTTCCTAAAAAAAAAATCGTAGGGGTCAAAGGAAAGTCTTTATGAAACCTATTTTCAACTTGAAACAAAATAAAAGGAGGTAGGCCATAAGTTCTCCACCACCCCAACTTCAGTTCAAATGAATTGTTTATAAAGTAGTATGAGAGATTCATCACAACTAATTTGAGAGGTAAATCCTCCAATTTTGAACTCAATTATTTTTCCTTAAAGATATCTTCAATAACCACCAAATATCTATAATAGTAATCTTATTATGAATCCAACTAATATTATTACATGAAAGCACTTGATACTAGATAAAACTATATACATTTTTAATAATATTAACCACAAAAATACATTTCTAGGAAAATAATGAATCGAGTGATTCTATTGAAATAAATTCTCAAAAAGTTAAAAAAAAAAACATTTATTAACAAGACTACCAAAACCTATCTTACATAAACAAACTTATTATTATCTTACATAAAAAACCTCATTATTAATAATAATTAAAAAATATACCACACATATATTTCCTTCGGAGTATAGAGCTACATGTGATACCTAAATTCAATGCAAGATTACCTTATTATTAATAATAATTAAAAAGTATACCACATAGACAAGATTTTCATATAACCACACTAGATTTTCCTTCTGAAGTATAAAGCGACATGTGATACCTAAATTCACATGGTAAAAGTCCACCAAAAAAAAGGGTTGCTTGCAAGATTATGCTAAAGGGTCAGTGGGTCCCATGATAAAAGTAAAAGTTTTTGAACAGTCACAAATACTAAAGAAATCACATTTATGATTAAACACTTCAATCTCAAAAAGAATAACTCGTCTGCCCAACAGGGCGTCCACAATATGTCATCCTCGTGACGCTGGTCTTTGCATGATTGATGATGTCATTCATGTAAATTTAATACATGAAAACTTCAAAACTTGACCCTGGTTGGGAGTGTAGATGGTTTTCAAATCCGAGTTTGGAGTTCGCCTACTTCTATATAAGGCAGGCTATGCAATTGTATTTCTCACCTCTTGCTTATGGAATTTGCCCTACTCCAGTTCTAGGTATGGTTGTATATTTCTAATCTGTGAGATATCATTGATTTGCTCATATTCTATGTCCACGTTAAGCATTGATTCACAGTAACTTATCAATGTCCACGTTATGTATTGTTGAACTGAAGCCATTTTTTGCAGAAGTGGGAATCTTGTTGCCTTCAAAGGCGTTCCAGTTTCAATATCCGTAAGCCAACAACATGAACAATTTGCTACAAGTAGGGCACAACTTCAAGGGCAATAACAATAAGGTTGACTGCAGGTTCAACGGCAGTGACAAGAACGTCATTGGCCCCAACACCCAGATTCATGGGAATCCCATCTTCGGCGACAACAGCGGCAACAGCAGCAAGATTGATGAAAATCCCGTCATCGGCAACAATAAAAACACCAAGAGCAACAACACCATGAACAATCCTGTCGTCGGTAACAATAACAACACCAAGAGCAACAACACCATGAACAATCCCATTGTCGGCAACAATAACAACACCAAGAGCAACAACACCATGAACAACAACAACAAAGGTGGCGGCAACAACAGCCCGATAAAATTGTAGAGCAACTTATGACACCAGGTAATGGCAACTTAACTAGACCAACTTATACTAAGTGGCTTTTGTTTTCCTCTCTGAAATTTATGCTTCGCTTTTGCTTCACTACTGCACTATATGCACAAATATGTCATCGTTAATAATTTTGGCATTAAATATGTCATGAATTTCTTTTCCTTAGGGTTAATTACATTGTCATTGCATGGCAGGTATGGGAAAGAATAAATGCAGTCGAAGATTATCTGTTTATCTAAGACTGACTATGTGTTGATATATAGTTAGTTTAGAGCCAAATAGTCTACTTATAAGGCATTCCCATATCAATTCAAGGTTTTGGTTAAGTACATTATTATTGCATGCTAGGTACGGGAAAGAATAAATGCAGTCAAAGATTATTTGTTTATCTAAGACTGACTATGTGTTGATATATAGTTAGTTTAGAGCCAAATACTCTATTTACTTATAAATAGAAGAAGATGGATGCTGGTATATTGTAATTCTGATTTATGTATGAGAAAAAACTACTTGCATGGTTATTTTGTTTTAATGGTTTTATGGTCGGGTCGTGATATCTCCTAATAGGTAGTTAATTGAATAGTTAATTAAATAAACAAATTAAATAAAAAATTAAATTTAATGTATATATTCATTTAAATGTATCTAATTAAATTTAAGTGTATCTATTGTTACATATTTATAGATATTTATGTGATATCTTGCTTCATATTTCTTTAGTGCAATACATCTAGTTAAATATTTCTTTAGTGTAGTATATGCATGCACAAATATGTCATAGTTCATGATTTCGCTTTCTTTTTGGTCTACACAAAGGCGTCATCGATTTCTTTTCTTTTGGTTTTGGTTAAGTACATTATTATTGCATGGCAGGTATGGGAAAGAATAAATGCAATGCAAGATTATCAGTTTATCTAGGACTGACTATGTGTTGATATAAAGTTAGTTTACACTACTACATAAAGGAGGGTTTTAAGACAATATTTGAGACAATTTTTGGGTAAATTGTCTTAACTTAAGACAAAAAAAATTGTGTATTGTCTTAAATATTGTATTTTAAGCACGTGTCTAAAAAATTATTGTCTTAAATATTATTGTCTTAAAAAATAGTGTCTTAAATATTATTGCCTTAAAAAATATTGTCTTAAAGTATATTGTTTTAAAGATTATTGTCTTAAAAAATATTGTCTCTATAAAGAGAGTATATAACACAACCATTATTGTCTCTTAGGAGACAATTTCATTTTTGTCTCACTGGAGACAATTTCATTTTTGTCTCTCTAAAGACAACACTTGGATTAGAGACAATATGTCTTTAATACTAGCTATTGTCTCTCTAGAGACAATAAAATTTTTATTTAAAGATCACTTTTGTCTCTTTAGAGACAATATAAAACAATGAATCCAAAAATATCTCACAATTGAAATAAATCGATATAAAAACATTTAATTAAAAATTAACTACAAAATCATTGATTAATTCATTTGGATCAATGACCGGAGAATCCACAGTTTTAACATTTTTGTACCAACGTTTCAAATCCCAAATGGGATCCATCATTAGGATATGAGAATGATGATGACAAAAGAGCAACAAAGAAGTAATAAATAGTGAAGAGGTAAAACATGACAAACTCTCGGCTGAAATGATTATTAATTAATTTTATATTAATTTATTTTAAAAAAAATTATTTAATTTTAATTAATTTTATAAATTTTTCTATTAATTTGTATTAAATATTTAATTAATTTTGATTAATTTTATATAATCTAAAATTAATTAGCTATTTAATATTTTATATATTAGTTTGATTTATTAATATTTTATAAATAAAATAAAATTTTTAATTTGTTTTAATATTAATTTGATTTAATATAAAGTATTAATTGTTCTAATATTATTAATTTTCTTTATTAATTTGTTTTATTAATTTGTTATAATATAAAATTAATTTTGAATTATTAATTAGTTATAATAAAAATTAATTTGCTTTATTAATTTGTTATAATTTGATTTATTAATTTTCTTTATTAATTTGTTATAATATAAAATTAATTTGTTATAAAATAAAATTAATTTGCTTTATTAATTAGTTTTATTAATTTGTTATAATATAAAATTAATTTGTTTTATTAACTTGATTAATTCATGTTAGTGCACAGTGGAATCGAACCACCAACCTCCAAAAGCAGATGCTCTTCCATTGAGCTAGCACATTTTAAAAAATTATGTGAAGAGTTATGTCAATCCTTAAAATTACATTTATAGTCATTGATTTTAAATTAAAGAAAAAAGCTAAAAGATAAAAATTAAAAACTACGAACAAACCCAAACACCAAACCAAGTGAAGAGTTATGGCAATCCTTAAAATTACATTTATAGTTGTTGATTTTAAATTAAAGAAAAAAGATAAAAATTAAAAACGATGAACAAAACCAAACACCAAACCAAGTGAAGAGTTATGGAAATCCTTAAAATTACATTTATAGTTGTTGATTTTAAATTAAAGAAAAAAGATAAAAATTAAAAACTACGAACAAACCCAAACAGCTTGTGGAAGCTCTGAAATTTGTGACCAAGGCACTGGTGTCTTTGCACACCCTTTTGTTTATGCACAGGGATCTCAGGTGGGATAACGTGATGAAGAACATTGAATCAGATGAGTGGTTTATAATAGATTTTGAGGATGCCATTGGTGCACCTCAGATTTACCCTCATAATCTTAGTGGCTTGAACCATGCTCCTGAGATGTCTAGGGGTGTTCATGGGGTTAAAGTTGATGTGTGGAGTACTGGACACCTTATCAGGACAAGTGGGCTGAATGTGTCTAAGTTGTTGAGGAATTTACAGAATAGATGCTTGGAACAAGACCCAGATCAAAGGCCTTTTGCTGCAGATTTCTATCATCAACTTCTTCAATTGCAGTTTTCGCTGCTTAATTACTGAGATTAGACATTGCCAACCATGGTCAATTCTCAGTCCTATGTATCCCATTATTACTATTCATAGGATCCAGAATCACATGATTATTGAATGTTGTATTATTAGAAAATTTGATATATCTAATGAAGAACTTGTTTAATATTGTACACAAGGAAGACACCCCTTCCTAGAATGCCATTAGTTCACAATGGCGATCTCATGTAAATAGGCTACACTATTCATAACATTAAGCTGCGTATCATAGCCTTGACATTGGATTCTAATGGAAATAAGCATATTTCCATTTTGTTCTCTGATAAGGGGATTTTTAAAAATGGGTGTTCTAATTTGTCGCTTGGACATAATTTGATTTTTAATTCAATGAACTACATGCTTATTCTGTTAAAATTGAAACAATGTGTTTCACAGTTTGTTGTATGCCACGCTAGAGAAATTGAAACAACAACTTTCTCCCTTTTTTTCATTCAAATAAATTATATATAAAGAAAGCTTTATTTTTTTATGGTTTATGGTGAAAGGTAGATGATATTTAATGCTCAACATATCAAACAGTATTGAATGTTAAAGACCCTGTAGTGAAAGGCAAAGCACAAAGAAGGGTAGATGATATTTAATGCTCAGCGTATCAAACAGTAATGAATGTTAAAGACCCTGTAGTGAAAGGAAAAGCACAAAAGATAATTGAAGACTCAATTGTCCATAATACCCAAGTGAAATTTACCCATTTAGAAGGCCCCACATAGTTGGACATCATATAATAACTAAAAATAATAATAACCTGAATGACCTGAATACAAACATCCCATGTAAGACTAGTGATAGAACAACCCAGAGTGCACCAGGACATTTTCAATTCATTTGGAGACCGATTTTTGTAGTCTCATGAAAGAAAAAAAGTTTTGCAGTTGGCCCCCATTTCTAACATTCAACACAACTGGAGATGAATAGCCAAATGAGAGCAGCTCAATGCACCCTTTAAAAATTTCACTTTGTTTTCCATTTTTTTGCATTATATCATATAGACATGTTATGCTCAATTGAAAAAATGATTCATCACCACCACCACAGAAAAATCTCACTGTTTCAATCCACTCCAAACTTATTTCATCAACTACATAGGTTTACACACACATGCATCTTATGATAGAAGAGAAAAAGGCTCTGCTAGGTACTGGAAACTTTAGATTCAATCTCAGAGAGAAAAAGTAGAAGGAAAAAATAAAATCTAGAGCTGAAACACTAGTATATAAGTGGGGAAAGGGAAAACAAAAGTGATACAATGAATCTGGTTCTTCCTCAATTGAATGAAACTATGAAATTACAAATATGTAATGTAGGAATACACTGAATGTCATCTAGACTCCAACTTAAACTCTATCCACTAATTCCTCCAAGAAATCTTTCCAGCAACTAATAAAAAGATGAATGTAAGAATAAGCCAACTGTCAACAACCATATAGGTAAGGCAGGTCTACCCTTCCTTAAGGGCAGGTGCCGAATAGAATTGCGAGCTTTTGCCATTAAGTCCAGCAACCTTGTTAGATCCTTTGGGGGCAGTGACTAGGCCGAGAGTACCCCAGGTGACCAGGCCACTATGACCTTATCATAAATGTGTAGACTGTAATTGAGACCAAAAGGGATTTAGGAGTGTGGCATACTACATTGAGAGAGCCTTAGGTGACCAGGTCATTATGAACCTAATCATAAATTGGAAAACTGTAAGTGATCAAGAATTGTCGCACAAAATATTACATTTGTTGAACCCCGAGCTTTACCAACTCACGCCCAAACAATAAATGGATATGGAAAAAAAACTTAAATAACTAATTTGAGGATGTTCTAGTTTCAATTTTTCCTTGAAATAATTTGCCCGACACTATTGGAAAAACAATATATGTAAACCAATCAAAATGTCCATATCCAAAAGACTGAAAGAATATGAAGATGAAGTGTGGGTTTACTAAAAAAACCACTCTTTTACTCAAACCTGCTCTTAAGGGCTGTAATAAATCATTCTCAAGCAACCCATAGACAAGAAAAATTTCAATCAATCCACAAATGCACCATTAAATCAAAAAAATAATACATAGAGAAAGGAATGGGCAAAATGTTTTCAAAAAAGATAAGAAAAAACCAATTTAAAAATAAATAAATAAAATAAAATAACCCCAAAAAGAAGTTTTCAGAGTGCATGAGAACTTACCCTCTCAAGCTCATCCTGGATTTACTGTAGCTTTCCGATGGAGAGAACAAGCTCACTGTCTATGTGCTCTTCCTCTTCCCCTTTTGATCTCTTGGGCTTGTCCATCCTGCCAGTCCTTCTGACCCAAAAGTCCTAAAAATCCAACAGATTCAAAGGCATAGGTAGAGTGGCAGAGAGGGAATGGTCCTAGCATTCATTATTACCTCCAGAAATGTTGCACACTCCATCATGCCATTCTCAATGAAGAAAACTTCCAAAGCTTAAAATTTAGATCTTAGCATTCATTATTACCTCCAAAAATGTTGCATGCTGCATCCTGCCATTGTTAGTGAAGAAAACTTCAAATGAAATATTATCATTAAAATACCAAACAAGTTGTTGATTATTTTTTACTTCCACCTACAAAAGAGCGTTTGCCAGTCCAAGAGATATGTTTTGAAACAATAGTGTGTGCTGAGCTACTAGGCTGCAATGGTGGCACCTAATTTACCAGGAACGAAACTTAAAAAAAGGACTCAACATAGATGTGCATCTACATCCTATTAAACAAGAAATATTTATAGTAAATAGAACTAATATCTCAACTATTTTCACATTTTATGAACTACACCTATAGAGGTCTAGCAGCTGCAAGACCAAAAGAGTTATTCTAAAGCTTCAAGTTGTAAAAAAATTTACCATCGTGCCATATAAGTTTCCCATTGATTTGAATGCCTTGACATGCTGATGATGCAAGTAAAACAGGCAATGGAGGCCTGCACAAAGCATTAACCAAATATCACAAGTTGCTTTAATCAGGTTGATGCTTATCATAGTAAATACAATTCACATCTAACAACAATAAAGCCAATTTTTTCCATTTGTTATTTACAAAATGAAATGGAATTGACTATCTAATACCCACCCAGAGCCTACTACTCACTAATCTCTAGGGACAAGTGCATTGCCTAAACCTATCAAATAACCAAGAAGATCTAGGATAGGAGGTGGAGTTGCTGCTATGGGTACTACTTTTGATTGAACATTGGGACCTTTGGCAGGTGAAACATTGATTTCTGTCTCAGTGGCTGATAATTCTTCATATGGAAGGTAACAGTTTACTTGCAAGTTTGGAGGTAACAAGGTACATTGGGAGGTAACAAGGTACAAGGTACATATGGAAAGACATATGGGAGGTAACCTGTACAAGCATAAAAAGTGCTTAGAAGAATATATGCGTGCTCTGACTTCTCAGCAACATCAAGGAAAGACTCAATTTCAAAAATAAATTCCTTAATGATCTCTGTACCTATTTTACCACTTCAGATAGAAGTGTTGAGCATGACAACTGCAGAAAAAACATATTATTATTGGACATGTTGGAAGAAAACTCCTTGAACTAAGCATAAAATATAATACTTATACTAGAAAAACCTATAAAAATGCAAACATCTGAAACAGTGATAGATGAACTTAAGCCTTTTCATTGAAATAACTTACCACTTCTCTGTTATCCATTTTAGAATGCAAACTAAATCCCAAAACTTAGAAGAATGGTCACTCTTGAACTTCTTTCCTTCTCATTCTCCAACTCAAAATGGTTAGCCCCATGCTTGTGATCATAGGGCATAATAGAAATGGCAACGAAAAATCCAGATGATGCCCTCAGCTGCAAATCCTTCTATGCTAAGTATTTATTGTAGCTTTTCTAGAGGCTATAGAGCTTGTACCATGCATAAACATGATACAAATGACCTTCTAATATCTAAAATATCTTTGTTAACTTTGAATAGTAGATTGTCGTCATTTGAGGTTTAGGAATCTTCTTGATGATACACAAGGCCATGAATATATTTTATAGAGTGAAAAGATTCATACATATCATATGCCATCGGTCATAAGAAATAGTATAAGGCAAATATATATTAAAAAATAAAAATAATTTAGCTCACAGATTCTACAGTAGGTTCATGAAATTTCATTCAACCCAAAGCTTCCTCTGCAATAGGGTATTCTCCAATAATTAATTCCTACAAGATCAAACTATATCAACCTTCCCATCTAGACAAATATATTCCTATATGTAATTCAATAGATAACATTTTAGATTTCCGGCCCCCATTCGACAATGATACCTTTTTAAAGGTGTGCCAAAAATCTACTCAACATGACATTATAACTATTTACATCATGGGAAATATGGGTAAACTCCCAACCAAAGATAAATGGTTTCTAGAATATGATTTTTCTACACATTTCCCTCATCCCATTTCACAATGGCATCCAACAATCCAGATGATGCCATCAACTGCAAATCCTTTTATGCTAAGTATTTATTCTAGATTTTCTGGGGGATATAGAGCTTGTACCATGCATAAGCATGATACAAATGACTTTCTAATATCCAAAATATCCTTGTTAGCTTTGAATAGTAGATTGTCGTCATTTGAGGTTTAGGAATCTTCTTGACCATACACAAGGCCATGAATATCTTCTATATAGTGAAAAGCTTCCTACATATCAGATGCCATCCATCATAAGAAATAGTATAAGGCAAAAATATATTAAAAATAAAAAATTTAGCTCACAGATTCTACAGTAGGTTCATGACATTTCATTCAACCCAAAGCTTCCTTTGAAATAGGGTATTCTCCAATAATTAATTCCTACAAGCTAAAACTATATCAACCTTCCCATCTAGACAAATATAATCCTATATCTAATTCAATGGATAACATTTTAGATTTCTAGCCCCCATTCGATAATGATACCTTCTTAAAGGTGTGCCAAAAATCTACTCAACATGACATTATAACTATTTACATCATGGGCAATATGGATAAACTCCCAACCAAAGATAAATGTGTTGTGCCTTTTTCCCATAAGCATTTATTAGCATACCCTTTTTAGTTGAGAGAAGATCCTTTGGATAGTGGGATACAATCTTTAGTTCTTGTGAGGGCATCCAAAAATCACCCTTGGACAATTGACTGCTAGCATCTTTACAACAGTTTTTGCTCACTAACTTGATACTTATCTCAGGGGAGTTCTGCTTGAGGGTATTTTGCCCAAAACTTTGTCTTAAGGTAAAAGTGTGTGTACATTGTTGTATGTAATCTTGATCTTCCATCTTATCAATACAAGAAGATACAGATCCACCAGTTGAATATGCAATAAGTGCGAAATTAGATAGCTCAAACTATTCACACTTTTTGTTTTCATTGAAGTTGGCTGATGTTGCATGTTCTTCATCAGAATTTGTCCATATTTGTCCATACTGTTGTATTTTCCTTTTCTACAGTACAACTTTCATCCACACTGCCCCTTGAATGCGATTTTTCCTCATTCATTTTGTCAACCTTATCCTCATTATACATCATACTAGACAATCATCCTTCTAGTACAGAACAACCTCTGGATATTACTGGTGAATAATTGTAGTCAATGGGTTCTCATGTAACGATTCCCAATACCAATGGAACAACATATAATTTGAATTGGTCAAGTAATGAATCTCAATTTAACAACATTATAATATAATTACATTCTACTATAAATAGACATCAAGATTGCTTTGCCTTGTAGATTTCAGCACCCATGTATTCGATGGATTTATGGGAATGAAGGGAAATTGGAAAGCCAATGATCTCCTACAGTTATGTATGGCCTTGTCTAGTACCTATGGCCTATTAGACAACCAAGATTGAGCTCAAACTCACCCTAGCATATGAAAATAATGCTTAGGGGAGAGGGAAACAACTCTAGTAAGTAGAAATCCACCTAAGAACGCTTAAGAACACTCCATGTAAGGAGAGAGAAATTCTTAACAGTCATACAGAAACCAAATTAGCAACTCCTTGAGGAAATGCAACATCTCCAGAACTGTGGCAGTTGATCTCTAACTCAAAAAGAAAGTGGATTATGAGTAACTCAAAGTTGATGCATTTCATAGAGCATCAATCAATAAAGAGTTTCTGAATGATGCTAATAGAAATTCAATGGAGAGTTATTTATTTCAGCCATGAGCACAAAGACAGGGAGCACATATACTATAACTAAGGAGTAAGAATGATGATAACTCATACACCATAAGTTTATTATATCTTAGCAACATATATTAGATGAGAGCCTAGAACATTGCCTTCATTGTCAAAAGAGAGATGTCCATGTGCAAATTAACCCTCGCTCCATGTGAGACTATTGCAGCATAGCTGCTATGGGAAAATGAAGGAATTGGTCATGGTAGTTAAACACTGAATTGAGCTAGTTTCAGTGTTGTCCAATTAGGGCTATTGCATCTTGTCATAGGCAAAGATTGCAGGACATTTCAACATTACAAAGGCAACAATCCAGGCATAGTCACTCTTTGTTTAGTTAAGTCAAAGCTCATGGAGAATGATATCCAGGTGTTTTAGCCTATATTCGACCTCTTTTGGGTAGCAACCAAGAAAGTGAAAAAGCTCGAAGTCTGTAATCCAACGGGAGAAGAAAAACCGAGGATAAAAAGAAGTCTACAACACTTGAAGAAACCGAAGTCTGTGACTAAGCCGAATCTCAATCTAAAGCTATCTATTTGCAGCAGGATTTGAATATCTGTGGTAAAGAGTCAAGGGTTTGCTGTAGTAGCTGAAGATCAGTAATAGAAGGCAAAGAGTTTGTAATTAGAAGTCAGCATATTATATTAAGAGACTAAACATGCAATAAGGATAGAAATTTAGAAGCTACTTCTGACTTTGACTAGGCAGAGATTCAACTATTGACCTTGACTTAAAGAGGAGGGCTAACTTGGAGGGACTCTTTGGTCTTGTGTTGGATATCTCATTTTGAATAAATTCAATAAGAGGAGGATTGTTGGGTTTTCCCCTATTGAGAGGTTTTTCCCTGGCTTGAAAGCCTAAATCTCTGTGTCTCGTACTTCTTTGTGTTCTTGGAAGAACAATTTGTGTAATTACTTGATGAAAGAGAAATATTAACTAACAAAGAAAAGAATACTTATATAGGAGTTTACTTCCAACTATGAAGGAATACAATGAGGACATAAAATTTGTAAATCTTAAACTTGGCTAGGCCACTGCACCTCCAAAAACCTGACTCATTAAGCCATAAACTAGAAACCTTCTGTGGAACTCCAAAAACAAATGAATCAGAATGAATTATCAAAATGAATAGAGATAAACAAGACTTCCAGAATCAAGGGCCTTTGCACTTTACATCTAACAATCTGTTGCAGTATGAATATTGAGGTCATAACTATTCATTTATAGTGCACTTTTGTAAGAAAGGATGATCATATTTTATATATTTTGTCGAGTAAGCCCTGTACTTTGTCATTGCTAGCTTTGACCAAGGTTTCACGTTCCCATTGTAATGAACAATAACTGCATTGTCAATCTCTAAACAGTCCATGCTAGGATTATATCCTAAACCCAGCACATGCCAAGACATGTCCAAAAATGGGTCAAGCCATACAATGTTCAATCTAGGGGGTAGTGTTCCAAGCTTCCACAACACTCTATCCTCATTTTGACATACAATAAAAGAAAAAATTAGAAATTGAACAAAGAAAAAACCATTAAGTTTTCTAGCTAATTACTTCAGATTTACTTCAAATACTTTAAAGTAAGCATCACAAGAATTAACATAAATAAACCACACTACACACTTGCTGTGTTTTGCCACTTGTTTATATTCTAGTTATATCTTGTTTCTCCCATTCTTTGAGATCAAATACATTCATCCCATATTCCCAACCACAAGCATTAGGATCAAAGTGCCTGGCTATGTGTGGATTGGAAAAATTAAGGTATTTGTCAAACTGGAAAAATCTTTCTCCACAAGTTACCAATGAACCATTAACCTTTCCATGAAGATCTATTGACCACAAGAGCGTCAAATATTTCTGCACCAAAATATCATCATCCAAGAAAAGGATCTTGTCCATTTTGGGATAAACTTGTGGAAGATAGAAACGAAGATGATTTAGCATGGATAAATATTTTGGATTTATATATTTCAAATTGGAGGAACGTGCTGAGAGTGTAGTCGAGTGATCTGCCTTGAAATAATACTCTTTCATAGCTGCAGATTCAAGTTGGCGAAGCACAGGGCAATAGGAGGAATTGAGCCATTTAAAATCATCAACATTTTCTACATGTATCATAGCTTTCCCTGGGGGATTAAGTAAAAACCACATTTTCATGGCCCCAAAATTTAACTTGTCTATGATGAGATGAAATACATGTTTCTCATATTCCTACAAACACATGTAAATCACCTACAATGAGATCCAAATATTAAATGTAAAATGCAACAAAACTATTTGACTTCTAAACTTTAGAGCAATTTAAATTTTAACACTTCACCTTAGCATTCATGACAGTTGAATTCACAACCACAGATGCAGCCAATACATTGTCAGAAAATAATGCATAGTGATAAAGAGTCAAATCCTCCAACTTGTCCTTTTTAGGAAATTATCACTTTTCAAGAGGAAGAAAGTAATAATCTATGGTCAATCACATGGACAGACAGTGCAGGCCCTTGGGAACAGACTTTGTTGCCACCTGACTTAAAAATTTACTTTTCTTTTCCAAGGTCCTTACTTTCTTGTCTACAGACTAAAGCATGGCTTGAAACTTCTTTGTTACTGTCGCACAGCCATAAAATTGTTCTCTAGCCTTGGATAGGACATGACCCATAGCCTTGATCTTCTCAGGTGCACTGAAACATTCATATCAATTATCGGTCATGAAAAAGAGAATGAAAAGTAGAAATATTGACACATAGACTGCAACTTTAAAAGAAACAAAGGATATGAACACCAAATGCAAATGGAAGCACTTACTACTCTTGATTTAGAAGCAGCCAATGCGAAAATCTAGGGGGTAGTGTTCCAAGCTTCCACAACACTCTATCCTCATTCTGACATACAATAAAAGAAAAACTTAGAAATTGAACAAAGAAAAACCCATTAAGTTTTCTAGTTAATTACTTCAGATTTACTTCAAATAATTTAAAGTAAGCATCACAAGAATTAACATAAATAAACCACACTACACACTTACCATGTTCTGCCACTTGTGATATATTCTAGTTATATCTTGTTTCTTCCATTCTTTGAGATCAAATACATTCATCCCATATGCCCAACCACAAGCATTAGGATCAAAGTGCCTGGCTATGTGCGGATTGGAAAAATTAAGGTATTTGTCAAATCAGTGAAATATTTCTCCAAAAGTTTCCACTGAACCATTAACCTTTCCATGAAGATCTACTGACCACAAGGCTATCAAATCTTTCTGCACCACAATATCATCATCCCAGAAAAGGATCTTGTCCAGTTTGGGATAAACTTGTGGAAGATAGAAACAAAGATGATTTAGCATGGATAAATATTTTGGATTTCTATATTTCAAATTTGAGGAACCTGCTGAGAGTGTAGTGAGGTGATCTACCTTGAAATAATACTCTTTCATAGCTGTAGATTCAAGTTGGCGAAGAACATGGCAATAGGAGGAATTGAGCCATTTAAAATCATCAACATTTTCTACATTTATTACAGCTTTCCTTGGTGGATTAAGTAAAAACCACATTTTCGTGGCCCTAAAATTTAACTTGTCTATGATGATATGAAATACATGTTTATGAGATTCCTGCAAACACAAGTAAATCACCTACAATGACATCCAAATATTAAATGTAAAAAGCAGGAAAACTCTTGGACTTCCAAACTTTAGAGTATTTTAAATTAATAGCACTTCACCTTAGCATTCATGATAGTTGAATTCACAACCACAGATGTAGCCAATACATTGTCAAAAAATAATGCATAGTGATAAAGAGTCGGATCCTCCAACTTGTCATTTTTAGGAAATTTCGATTTTCAAGGGCAAGAAAGTAATAATCCATGGTCAATCGCATGGACAGATAGTGCAGGCCCTTGGGAACAGTCTTTGCTGCAAGCTAACTTAAAAATGTACTTTGCTTTTTCAAGGTCCTTACTTGCTCGTCTACAGACTGAAGCATGGCTCGCAACTTCTTTGTTACTGTCGCACAATCATAAAATTTTTCTCTAGCCTTGGATAGGACATCACCCATAGCCTTGATCTTCTCAAGTGCACTGAAACATTCGTATCAATTATTGACCATGAAATAGAGAATGAAAAGCAGAAAGATTGACACATAGACTGCAACTTTAAAAGAAACAAAGGATATTAACACCAAATGCAAATGGAAGCACTTACTATGTTATGCTCTTAACCTACAAAATGATACCCAATACAGAATATGCGAAGAAAAGATACCCAGAACACAGAAGAGCAATGATTTTATTATTCAGAGAGTAATGTTCACTTGCCTCTTCGAGGGGGAAACCTCCAATAGAGCAGAGCTCGATTACAAAATAAGACACGATACTCCTCGCAGGGAGTCTCTATCCTTTATATATGACTCATACATGCAATACCACAGGCCAATACCGTGGGTTTTATTAATACCATCTATCTAATACACGACCCATTTGCAACTAACTGTGGTCCCGTCATTAATTGTGGGTTAACCACTTACAAATATTAATATGGCCTTTATTGACTCTTGACTATGACGTGATCCCATGACATAAATAAGGGGGTTAGGGTGGGACCCTAACATGCCCTCCCCCTTAAGACTAGCCTTGTCCTCAAGGCTGAAGCTGTGGAAACTGCTGAAGAATAGTGGCTGGTTCCCAAGTTGCATCTTCTAGAGAGGTGTCTTTCCATTTGATGAGGACTTCCTTAATCATGCGGCCGCACAGCTATTTGTCTCTTGTGTCCAGAACCTGTTCGGGTTGAAGCCAGATTGACCCTTCTTCGTCCAATTCAGGTAGACTGGTTTGAACTCAGCAATTGTTCCCGATCACTTTCTTGAGGCACGATACATGGAAAACTGGATGGATTTTTGCAGTAGGTGGCAAAGCCAACTTGTAAGCCACTTCTCCAATGCGCTGAAGTACTTGGTATGGTCCATAGAATTTTGGAGATAGCTTCTGACAACCCTTGTCTTTGAGTGATGTTTGCTTATATGGTTGCAGCCTCAAAAATACCTGATCCCCTTCTTGAAATTGGCGCTCTGAGCGATGTTGGTCTACCTGTTGCTTCATGCGGTTCTGAGCTTGATGAAGGTTCTCTCTAAGATGGGCGAGCATGGTTGCGCGGTGTTGTAGGAGTTGATCTACTGCTTGTACTTTGGAGCACCCCTTGAGATAAGAAGTAGGGGAAGGCAGAATTTGACCATATACTGCTTCATAGGGAGTCATTTTGGTGGTGGCATGATAGTTGGTGTTATACCACCATTCAGCCAGAGGTAACCACTGTACCCAAAGGTGTTGCTTTTCTGAAGTGAAACACCTAAGGTATGTTTCTAGACATTTGTTTACGGCTTCATTTTGACCATCCGTTTGCGGATGATAGGAAGTACTGAGTTTTAGTTGAGTGCCTTGTATCCTGAAGAGTTCCTGCCAAAAATTACTGGTGAAGATTAGGTCACGATCAGACACAATAGAAGTGGGCATGCCATGCAATTTGAAAATCTGATCCATGAAATATTGAACGACCAAAGTTGGTGTAAATGGGTGGGGTAGTGCGCAGAAATGAGCATACTTCGATAGTCGGTCCACAACCACCATGATGGCTGACTTGTTCCCGGACTTTGGAAGACCTGTAATGAAATCCATAGAAACTTCTGTCCAAATGGATGTCGAAATGGGCAATGGTTGTAATGTGCCTGGTGTGTTGACTATTTCCCCTTTGTGGCGTTGACAGACATCGCATTCTGCTACAAAAGTAAGGATGTCCTTTTTCATGCCTGTCCAAAAAAATGATCTTCTGGTGCGAGCATACGTCTTCTGAAAGCCCGAATGTCCTGCAATGGGCGATGAGTGCAATTCTGCCATAATGCAACCTTTAAGGGTGGATGTTGGGGATATTACGACTCTGTTCCTGTAGCAAAGAATATCATCCTGCCACGAGTAGCCCTTGGTGGAATTTGGATCTTCCTGCAATTGAGAAATGAGTTGGGAGAGCCCGGGGTGTGAAAACCATTCCTTGCGAGCCTCTTCAATCCATTCTGGAATGGGGAGGGAAATTGCTAGCAGAGTACTTTCTTCCTCAAATTGGCAAGATAATGCATCTGCTACACTATTGTCTTTCCCTTTCTTGTAAATGATCTCATAATCATATCCCAGCATTTTGGCGAGCCATTTATTTTGTTGTGGGGAGGATAGGCGTTGCTCCAAAAAATATTTAAGACTGTGATGATCTGTGCGGATTTGGAAACATCGCCCCAATAAGTAAGGTCGCCAGGTCTCGACGGCATGTAAGATGGCCATCATTTCTTTTTCGTAGGTAGATTGGCCCAGATTCCTCCCACTTAGTTGTTGGCTTGTGAAGGCCAAAGGGCGCCCTTCCTGCATTAAGACCGCCCCAATACCGGTCCCCGAAGCATCACATTCAATGACAAAGGATTTGGTGAAGTCAGGTAGTGCTAAGACTGGAGTGGAACACATGGCGTTTTTGAGAGCGCTAAATGCCTATTGTGCTTCCTCATTCCAGAAGAAGGAATTTTTCTTTAGGAGTTGAGTGAGGGGCTTCGCTATGCGGCCATAGTTGCGGACAAATTTACGATAATAGCCTGTGATACCCAAAAATCCTCTCAAGCTCTTCAAAGTCTTAGGTTGAGGCCATTCTTGCATTGCCTGGATCTTTTTGGGGTCCACCTTGACACCTTCACGCCCCACAATGTGGCCCAAATACTCAACTTCTTCCATGCCAAACGAACACTTGGATATATTAAAAAATAATTTATGCTTGCGGAGCAGGTGTAGGAGTAGATCTACATGCTGAAGATGTGCAGCCCAAGTGCCACTATAGATGAGGATGTCATCGAAGAAGACAAGGACAAATTTCCTGAGATATGGTTTGAGAATGTGATTCATAAGGCTCTGAAAAGTAGAGGGGGCATTACAAAGACCAAATGGCATGACCAGGAACTCATAATGGCCTTCATGAGTTCAGAAAGTAGTCTTGGGAATGTCGACTTCCTTCATGCGAATTTGGTGGTAGCCTGAGCGAAGATCCAGCTTAGTGAAGAATTGAGCCCCATTGAGTTCGTCCAGCAAATCGTCAACCACCGGAATGGGAAATTTATCTTTGATTGTCAACTTATTGAGGGCCCTGAAGTCGGGACACATCCGCCACTCCCCATCTTTCTTGAGCACCATGACCACTGGGGATGAATAAGGACTAATGCTGGGACGAATGACACCTGCTTCCAAAAGTTCCTTGATGATTTTTTCTATTTCATTCTTTTGGGTGAACGGATATCTGTATGGCCGCACATTTGGGGGTTGGGCCCCTGGAACCAAGGTGATGTTATGATCATGTTCCCCTCGCAAGGGTGGAAGCTCATGAGGCTTGTCAAAGACCGGCAGATGGTTATTTAAAATCTGTTGCATCTCAGGATGAATTGGCAGAGACTTGGTTTCGACGACCTGGATGGCATTAAATTGAGCTACCACTCCATGATTGCCCTTTTTTAACAATTTTTCCATCCGATGTGAGCTGATGATAGAGGGGGCTCTCGCCTAGAGTCCACGGAGGGTACGTGTGTAGTTGTTCTGCTTAAAACTCATATATAACTCCTGAAAATCCATTGTGATTGGCCCAAGCGTGCGGAGCCATTCAGCACCGAGGACAATGTCGCAACCCCCCATGTGTATGGAAAACATGTGGGTTTTCAACTGATAATCCCCCATTTGAAGTTTGACATTTTCACAGCGGCCTTCACATTTCATTGTGCCCCCATCCGCAATTTGGACTTGGAAGTTAGAAACTGCTCGTACAAAACAATGCATTGCTTCTGCGATTTTTTGATGGATGAAATTATGGGTACTTCCACTATCAATCAAGACTACTACTGGGCGATGTTTAAGAAAACCCCTGATTTTGAGAGTTTGAGGGGAAGAAATCCCTGCCAACGCATGCAGGGAAATAACTGGTTCATCAGAGACATTCTCCTTTAGGTTGTCCTCTTCTAGCACCTCATGTTCCTCAAGTGGTGGATCTTCCTCTGTTGAGCTGTAGTCAGTGGCATCTATTTGAAAAAATTTGGGCTCCTTGCATTTATGACTTGGGGAGTATTTTTCATCACAGTAGTAACATAGTCCTTGCTTCCTTCTTTCGGCCATTTCTGCAAGTGACACCTTTTGGACCTTAAGTGTTTGAGTCGTGTTGTGAGCCTGTGGGAGACGACCTTTAGTGGGGAAATTTGGGCGACTGTATTGGGCTGCTAATGCACGTTCCACATTACGGGCTACCTTGCAAGCCTCTGTCCAAGTGGGAGGGTGGTGCAGTAAGACTTGAGCTTTGATGGCTTCTTTAAGACCACTGATAAAACATTCCATGTAGAAATCATTGGAGAGACCCCAAGTGCGAAATGCTAAGGCTTCAAAAGCTGTAATATATTCATCCACAGTACCTGTCTGTCGGAGCTTAGTAAGACGACACAAACAAGAGTCCTCCTGTTCAAAGCGGTCTCGAAGAGCTTTGGTAAATTGGGTCCAAGTCTAAAAAGGTCCATTGCAACATTGATGCCATTCCCACCATTGACACCGTTCATTGTCCAAGTACATGCTCCCCAACATAAGCTTAGTCGCATCATCTAAGATATGATTCAGTTTGAAATACTGCTCCATTTGTGCTATCCATGCGGACGGGTGAGAACCATCAAATTTATGCATATCCAACTTGGGAGGTTGCTGACTGGGTGGTGGGTGGCTGTGCCAGACGTGAGGAGAGTGGCTAGACTCACCCTCATTGTATTCATTGTCATTATACGCCTCCTCGTGGGCTGGCTCCTTGCCCTTCGGGATTAATTGCTGGACCTGGAGAGATAGTTCGGTAAGCTGCTTATTGATGGATTGGACGGATTTTTCAAGTTCGTCCATTCTTTCATTGGCCATGCTTGAGCTCTAGTTTCTACTATACACCAACCTGATGAAAAATTGGGACCGCCTAAAATTTTTCACTAATAATTGAATGGTACCACTATGCTCAGCTCGTCATTCCTGATCAATACTGCAGTCGCCAAATCCTCAAAATGTCAATGCAGCCAAAAGTCCTGCGAAAATTATACCTCGGTATAGGAACCCTTCACAACAACTCCGATCTGGTGGATCTGAGAGATCTGAATGGCGGATCGGATAGCTCTGAGCGGCGGAACAGACTGCTACTGCGGATCGGCTGGCTCTAATAGATCAGAATGACTGATCTGCGAACTCGAGACTGCGGGACTGATGTCGGCTGCTTCTGCACCCCTTTGCACCAACAGATTTGGAATAGATGATGTGCGATCCCCCGATAGAAAAGGGAACTATGGTCTTGAGGAGTGTCAGGTGCTACAGATCGCAATATACATAAGGGTCTGGCAATAGTACTCAACGCAATGTTTCAGGGCTCTAACTAAGGAGGATCCACCGTACCCTTAGCCGTACAACCCGACTACCCTATCGTACGGGCAAGTAATCTCTCCGAGTGCTGTTCTCGGTGTACTGTAGCCACAAGATGGCCGACGGTTTATCTATGGCGAGGTTTCAAGGGAGCCTAGGGGCTTCCGATATACCCAGAGGGTACGTGGAAAACAGTCCGTGCGCGGTTCTGTCTAATGCGCTACTACTCGAAGGGGTACCCACAGGGGTTACAAGGGAGTCCAACAGATGTGACCACCTCTTGTATTTCCTGCGTGCATGCCTCCCCAAATCCGCAGGTTTATGCGCTCAACGACAGATCCCATGGTTTAAAGACGCCAGAACACGTCTCTAGCCAAAAAAAAATTTTGCTAAGAATTGGCGATCCCACCGGCCCTGGAAAGTGCTCTGATACCACTTCTTATGCTCTTAACCTGAAAAATGATACCCAATATAGAATATGCGAAGAAAAGATACCCAGAACATAGAAGAGCAATGATTTTATTATTCAGAGAGTAATGTTCACTTGCGTCTTCGAGGGGGCAACCTCCAATAGAGTAGAGCTCGATTACAAAATAAGACACGATACTCCTCGCAGGGAGTCTCTATCCTTTATATATGACTCATACATGCAATACCACGGGCCAATACCGTGGGTTTTATTAATACCATCTATCTAATACTACAGCCCATTTGCAACTAACTGTGGTCCCGTCATTAATTGCGGGTTAACCACTTACAAATATTAATATGGGCTTTATTGACTCTTGACTATGACGTGATCCCATGACATAAATAAGGGGGTTAGGGTGGGACCCTAACATACTACTCTTGATTTAGAAGCAGCCAATGCAAAAACTATTACCTTTGAGGTAGATCAGAATCTGCATTAGCCTCACCCAATGTATGTTGACATTATTTAATATGAAGCTTCAATTCATGGTATAAATCAAGATTATTCCTAGCTTGGGAAATGCTTGAATACACCCTATCCATGATCAATTGATCTCGCATCAATCTAACAGTGGAGTTAGAATTCTCGTTCTCATTCTCTTGCCTCCAGATGATGTATTTTCCCAGGACAACAAAATCTACCTTCTTGGAAAGTTTAATTGTTACGTTTTCAAGTTCAACTCGTTTTTCTTCATCCTGTTGGATCGACTCTGTTGACCTTTTCTCCCTCCTCTTTTTTCTCAATTGCTGTGAGCATTAAACTACTATAAATTAAAGCATACTATGCTACAATCTAAGAAATGCAATTTTTTTCTATTGGAGAAGTAACATTCAAAAAGGATTTTGGAAAATAATATAACAATTCCCTTTTCCATGAGAGCAAAAAGTAGCAATCTAGTGCAGCAAAGAATTTTACCCTCTGTAAAACTTTTGTTGGAATTTCTTCAAGCCGCAAATGGTCTGCATTACAACAACCATTGTCCTGAGAGTTTGACTAGACATTACCTAACAGTAGGCTACCAATAGCACAAATTAGTTAACCAGGGAAAATCAAAACTTACCATCAAGAGCATTCTCTTTGACATCTCGATGTTCACTTCCTGTGTCATCCTCTTGAAACCTCGTAAGAAGTTCTTCGTCATTCAGTTTACCCCCCTCAGGATTTTCCTCACCTTCTTCATTGAAGATCACACCATCTTGTTGCAAATGTAACTTTTCTGAGTTGTCTCCAGAAGACGTTTGCCTTTGCTTGATGTACACCGTTAGAAATAGAGAAGCACCCTTGCCAATGTCAGATTTCACTTCCTGCTTAATACAACCCTACTCAACTACATAGATCATCATCACATAGGTTTCCTTACATGTTCAATAGAGAAAATAACCAAAATCTTCACCAATCGTACCTCAGAGTTAGTAATATCCCTTTGGTTTACTTTGGAGGGCTTTTCTAATACCCATGAGGAAGATAAATCATTCCGTCCAACAATATTTAAGTTTAGAGTTCCCGAGTCCTTTGTGTTAGCTGTTATGACATCAATCACTTGCCCAGTAAATAAAATTTATTTTCAATTCTCTGCTCAATAGGGGAGAAAGAAAATTTAAGATATCCAAATGTTGCAGGTTTCTTATACTTTCCTCCTTTGGGAAGAGAGAGTCAATGCTCTCTGTTAAACTCTGCTTTCTCTAGTCATTTACCTGTTCTTGTGAATCCCACAGATAAATAGATAAGAGTGATTTTAAACATATGACAGAGCTCCATTATCCTCAATAATTCCTCTCTATTTCAATCGACTTAGGTCAATTAAATTTCAAGTTAGGGACACTATTTATTTTCTAGGATTAGACTAACGTAAGTGCAAGTGCATTGCCCAAATTCCGAAAAAGAACAAAATGGCCATGTAAAAATAGAATTGGTTTTCAAGATGTGGAAAGAGAATACCATTCTAAAAGATCCATCTCTTGAGAAGTTGTGCCTTGCTATTTTAAATGACAAAAAATGCATAAAAGATCAGGTAGAAAGACTTGATGGAGAAGAATATCTATAAAAATATTGAAACACTAAAAAGGGGGTTGCTTTGCTATCATGCATATGCTAAGATCGAGATTTCATTACACATCAATAATAAAATGGTGTGTATAATATCTATCGTTTGTTTTGGCCAATGTGCTTTGAACACTATGGGAATAGTGTGAAAATGATATGTATAGCAAAAAGTAGCTGGAGAACAAGATTGTTGTTGTGAATTGGGTTTAGGTTGGGTGGATCAGAATTGGTTTTAGCTTGAATGATGAGAAGTGGATTTAGCTTTATGGATGGAAAGTGGGTCTAGCTTGGATAATGAGTGGATGGGAAGAATGATTGTTACCCTTCCCACCCAGATTCAATTCCCACAAGATTCAATTCCCATGAGTAAGATGTTGAACTGAATTCTTAACAAATATATTTTTATAATACCCATCCATCTTATGCAAAATCCAGCACACTCTTAGTACCATCCTCCTCAGAATGAGGAGTGCCCAGCAAATTCACCGAGCAGTTGCCCAGTGAATTTACCAGTCATATGCATTTCCCTTTGTTAAAAAAGGGAAAGAGCATTGTTATTTCTTGCTATCGGGATGAATGGTTTCATTATCTTTGGCAAGGAAAATTACCCTAGGGGTAGTTGGTAAAACCTTTGCTCTTGCATGAGAGAGGTACAAACTTTGAATCTTTCTCCTGGTAGGTATTGTACTGTGTTAATGCAGATATGGAGTTCACAGCTTCACATAAATCAAATGAAATGAAACCTATAAAGAAAACTCACAAAATGTCTGTAAAAATGCTAGAGGTGCTAAACTTTTGACAATAAGCGAGGAAAGTAAGTTTGATAACATCTGCGCCTTCAAATCTTGCGAAAAAGCTAAAAGGAAAATCAAATTCCAAAGCAGGTCCATGGGGTTTTGGTTCAATGGTTAACCGGGGGTGGTGAAGGCAAATCAAATTTCGAAGCAGGTCCATGGGGTCTTGGTTCAATGGTTAACTAGGGGTGATGATAATTCCCCGCCAAGGCTCAAATCACATAAATACATTGTTCAATGGGTTCTCAATGAAAGGGATCTTTCTAAAATAGTATAAGATGACTACACTTCATTGTAATGGAGATCTTACTTGAATGTTGTAAGAAGTCTACACTTCATTGTAATACTACCAAATTAAGAAAGGGCATGCTTGCCAATAAAGATAAATTAAACACTGAACCACCCCAAAAAAAGAGATAGAAGCAACTTGATGAGGGAGGAGGGTAGGAATAAGCTTATCAGTGAGGGGGGAGGGCAGGAAGAAGCTTACCAGCGAGGGAGGAGGGAAGGAAGAAGCTTACTAGTTGTAGATGTAGATGCAGAGTGACGAAACCTAGCTGCCAGAAAACCAATGGCATGACCACAAAGATAACAAGGAAGCCCACCACAACTATTCAATGATGAAAACCCCAACCTCCCCATCCTCAATTTCTACCACACTGGTAGCCTTTCCACCCTCCATTCCACACACCTGCTCTTTTCACAGGCATCTTTAGCTCTCAACCCTAACACCACCTTTCTCCTTCTCCTCCTCCTAAATAGATATCGACCAATGCAACCCTTACTCAATCATAATCCTCTACATCAAACCCATATCATGGTTAGCATAAATATATGAAGTCATCAACAACCAAAAAACCCTTAGATCTCATATATACTTTAGAGAATTTGATAGAAAAATCTACCAAAGGCATTATGAAATGGATAGATCAACTGATTTCATGCAGTTTTGAGAAAGAAAGGGACATTGACGTGGTAAAAACCTAGATGAAAATGGGCATAGGGGTTGGAAGTAGATATATCTGAGGGTCTCTATATCTGTTAGCCTTTTTTGTTAAAAAACCAAAACATATAATTAAGGGAAACACATCATTCTGATTCAAATGCCAACATAGATGTTATTATTAATGGGAATCCTCACTAGTCTGGCTGACTATTCATACACTATGACATAGGCATAGGAAGAACAAGCAGACGACGTTGGGTATATATGATGCCCCTCAACTTACTAATTTAACTGAGTAGGTACCAACTTGGCATACCTTGAATTGAGGAATGTAAAGGTAAAGGGAATGCTAAGGGGGTAATTTGATGCAAAGCAAGGGTGAATTATGCCTCCCTGAATGCACATCATCAGATTGTGTTTAAGATTAGAAATTCTAAAGCTGCAAGAAGACAAGAGTGCAAGCACAAGAGAGAAGCTAAACATATTGTGATCTAACATTTAAAATGGTGACTTGTTCTTCTCATTCAGAATGAAGAGAAAAAAATTGATGATTGGGGGAGAGAAATGGTGAGTGTTCTATTGAGTAAAGGAAATTCATCATTTTGAGGCCATGGATAGATCTTAATGGTTTGGGATGCCAATGTTAGTAAAACCTTACCTAAATGCCTTATAACTGCCACATGGATGAGTGTTACACTTACATTATTGATGCACTAACCATAGGGAGTTGGTATAATATTCATGGCTATGGGTGCTTACAAAACTGGGTTTTCATATACCTATGAAGTTAAATGGAAGCAAGCACCCTTTCTTCAAGATAGGAGTAAGGTTGTTAGCTTTAGAGCAGACGACAGAGAAAAGTTTTGTTAAAGGATACATTTTACACATCCCGTGTCCATTACTACGAACCGTTTATAAACATAGTTTTGGATTAATGTCATAGCACTTCTAGAAGTTGTTTTGATTCTCAGAAAACATGTTGTCTGTTGTCTTTTTCTTCAAATTTTGCATAAGAAATAGTTGATCCTTTAACAAGACTCGAGTGTGCCAACATGGACTGAAGAAGAGGTTATTAGCATTGCAAACCCTCTTCTCAGATCAGTATGTCAATTTTAAATTTAGCAGAAATTGGCAATAAAACATATGATGTTCTAGAAGCTAAAAGACAGACAACACATGAATCTACAACTTCTTACCTCTATTGTTGTCATGTTTAGCTTGCCCCACCAGAATGGTATCAAAGCTAAGGTGAGGGCAAGGTATCAGAGCTAAGGTGAGGGCAAGCCCAAGCAAGGAAGAAAGAAATCACAAGAAGTTTTCTGACAATACTGACCTCCTTCCTCTTCAAAGATCAGTCATCGTGAAGCACTGAAACTCCTACTACAAAATTCTAGGTTGCAAATCCCAGAACGGAAATGAGATCAAGGCCTCATCAATCAAGCATCTCTATGACAAAGATCTCTGTCAAATTGTTGGTCAAATGATCTATATTTAAGGCCTTTTCTCATCACTACAGCTAGGAAGCTTTGGTTGCTTTAGGGTCAAATCTTCTATTATGAAATCACCCTTGAATTGAATTTGGTTTGGAGATAGTGTCTCACTCGGAATTCCTTCTTTGTTGCAGGTTTATATAAAATCATATCTGAAGCTATAAAGTTCCTAGCATCTAAGCTCATATATATAATATTATTCTTGAGCTCATTGACATGCCTTCGGCCTTGTATTAGGGCTTTGTCTGTCTCACAAAGAAGTATAAAAGGCTACAAAAGGTGAAGTCGCCTTGGCCCTTGGGACATCAATCAAGAGGGTTTGAAAAATAGTGTTCATGGTTTTCCATTGGGTAGATGCTTATTGAAGGTGAAGGATCAACCTTTGTGCATATTTGAGATTCTGGTATCAAAGGAAAGGGGGTTCGTGACAAATAAATATCATTTCAAAGATCTTGAAATCTAAAACACAATGTTCTAAAATCTCATTCAAATAGGTATGACTGTTATTGGTGTCTAAAGCCAAATGCATCTCAACATTTCTTCTCATATCAACTCATTGAGGCAATCAGGCCACACACGTGGTTTTAGCCTAGAGCCGTCACTTTTTATATGATTTTTACATCTTGGGTTTAAAAAGGCTTTATATATTCTATTTAGTAATTTCTAGTACCCATGATCGGTGCATGCTGCACATTATTTTTCATAGCTGCCAAATTTGCATTCCATCAGTTAAAGCTAGGATAGAATTAGACTTAGTCAAAGAAGTCTATTTTATTTGATGGATTCAAACTAAATTTAATTTACTATGGTTTTTCCTTTCCTTTAATTTACTCTGGTTTCAATAACCATCAAATCTTCCAAAGACAGAAATTCGATAATAGAATTGAAGTCAAATAGAGACTTACCACTGTGAGAAATGGATACAGTCAAAAGTTCTTTCCTAAGGCTTGGTAGGTCGATGGGCTCCAGGAATTTTTTTTCCCTCTTCCCCAAATTTATCAACGGCCTTTGCTGCAGCAGCCTCAGAGGGGTTTTTGCTACCTATGCTAGGGAAAATGTATGATTCCGAAGGGGATGTCCAACAACCAAAGCTTTCTCATCAGTTACTTGAGTCCAGAATTTCTGGAATAGGTCTATCAACCTCTTTCACTACCTTGGAGGAGAAGGCGACAACCTGTAGAGACAGAGGAGCACTTTTTGTGTGACGGTGGAAACGAAAAGCCCTATTTGAACCTTATGTGGGTCTGGGGTTCCATAGCAAAATCAAGGAGCTGCACAAGTCCCTGTTAGGTGTCCTGTTCCCTAGACAAAACCGCAACAATCCCCTGCCTCTGTCAAACTGGAAGGGAAAAATATGATACTCTTAGCAAAACATTGGTCTCCACTGCTAAAACTTCCTCTAGAATTCAAAAATTCATGTTTTGAACAAAATTGCTGAAACCTTCTCGAAAATTCAAAAATCCAGGGTATGAACAAAATTGCATTGTCCATTGTTCTTCTTCCATTCTTGAAATATCCTTGACAATGCTCCTTGAGGGTTTGAATAAAAATGGCATTGCCCACCTCGAAATTTTATTTGGTGACTGGTACACAGGAGACAAAATGTCTTAAAAAAAGTTCTTAAATTGCCATGGTATTTTTTAACAAGCTCTTATGAAAAAAAAATTATATATATCTTCTAATGCCTCTCAATGTCTTCCATGGAGAATTTGTTTATGATAAATTTAATAAATAAAATGAAATTTTAAGATGAAATTAAATAAATGTCCTAAAAATTTATTCTTGTAGTAGTGATTCAATGGAATGGAATCATTTTTAAATGCTTTGGAAACATTTTTTCACGATGTTTTCAGATATATTTTTTTTCTAGACAGTTTCACCTTTTTCAAAGGGGGAAGAGGTGATAGTCTCTTGTAGTAGTGATTCAATAAAATGGAATCATTCTTAAATTTTTTGAAACCTTTTTCCATGATGTTTTTATACATTTACCCTTTTTCTAAAAAGTTTCACCACTTTCAAAGGGGGAAGAGGCAATAGTCTCTTGTTGCTCTTTCGAAAAATTTGTCATGTCACTCGTTGTCAAAGGGACTAGAGTGACACGGTTCAAAATGTCACTTTCTACCATGGTTTGAGTCCAAATTTTAAGTCAATGAAGTGGAAGGGTCTCTAAGCATGTTTAGTGTACAATTAAAAATGAACATTTCACTGTCATTCTCATCTTCAAATAAAAGCTCATGGGAGAGCTTAGTGTTCTCTTTTTATCAATCTGATAAATAGTTTACATATGGAAGAGGGTATATCTTGGCTACAAACATGGGCTATAAAGGTTGGGGTGGCATGGGATAACAATAAAAAGGTCTGTTGACAAATGTAGATCCTCCCAATCTCCCCCCAAGAATAGGCCTCGGTGCAAAATGGCTACATGAATCTTCAAAGGAAATTTAGGATGAATATTGTGCTTGCAAGCTGAAGTTTCATGAACAAGAGATGGGAAAGGATATTGTTGGGACTTTTAAGAAGAATTTAAAGCAAGATACGTAAGCTCAGAAACCCCAAGGAGAAACCCAAGATAAACATATGAGCTCTAACCCTCATCCTGAGTCATCCAATGCTACTTCTTAACAAAAAGTCTATTATTGGTGTTGGTGGATAAAGAAAAAAAGGAGAGGGATGCTAATGATAGGGAAGGGAGAGTGAATATGAGATAGATGAGATCAAAATTTCCCCTAGACAAAGCCATTTCCCCTATCCTCCAAAATTTGTTTCCTTTTCTTAATGAAAGCTATATTACATTAAATATATAAATAATTATAAGCCATTCATTTTGACGCCCTTGTATATTCTTTTTGATTAATGAAAAATATTTGACTTACAGAAAAAAATGACACACTATACTCACACATAATGCAATAAGCAAGCCCCCATCAATGTTATGCACTACTTTAAATGGGTTTAATAGCCTTGGATGGCTCTAACAATCATAGTTGAATGTATATGATGTTAACTAATTTAACCAACAAAACATGCCTTCGACAATGGTAACTAGACTTACACTCCATTTACTGCATTAAACAATCAAGTGAGGCTTTAATAATTGTAACCAAACATACAAGTCATTGAACAAGTTAACCAACCTAACACAACTTTAATAGTGATAACCAAAATGTACATGTTACTAATCAATTGACCATTGTGTCATTCCTCCAACATGTGCAATTGAACATAAATGTTGTTGAAGGGGTTGACCTATCTAACATATCTACCACAATTGTAGTAAAACATGCATGTTGATTTGGTTAATCTCCTAGATAATGTTAATCAAAAATACATGTTAATATCCAACCTAACTGTCACACGGAATAAGTCGATCTTGCGGACAAGATAGACCTTCCTAGAATCTAAAGAAGACCTAATGACAAGCAAACCAACCAGACACTATCTTTCTCTAAATATGCTTTAACAAACAATAGCAAACAAGTGTTTTTAGGGCCTACCTTAGGTCCAACGCTAGCTTGTGGATGCCTTCGCTCCTTTGATCCAAATGAGCTCCTCTTCGCGAATCTGCAAACACAAACAAGGCAAACAAATTAAATAGCACCTAAAAAGCCAATTGCATAAAACATATTTAACATGAAAGTCAAGGAGTCCATGAAACAAATAACATAAGACACTTGTTGAGAAAAATGAGTTTGATTGTATTAATTCAAAAGAAGAAGAACCTTACAACCTTTGCCTTGACGCTGTACAATCTCCTCCCAGGGTCCAGCAAGAAGTCTCCTCTACTTTGACAAGTTTCACTCACTCCCCAATGAAACCAAAAAGGTATGTGATCTCTCCTCTTTAGGCTTAACTAGGAAGTCTTGATTTCACCAGCATTTACCCTTAAAAATGTTCAGCTTCTAACCTCCCAAGCAACTAGCCCAATGCCTGTATTTATAGTGCAATGGACGGAGGTTACTAGGTCCTCCTTCAAGGGGATAAAGCCCTCCTTCAAAGGGATAGCTCCTCTCATAAATGGATTAGCTCCTTCTCTTTTGGGATGCATGAACCACCTCAGAGTGAACAATCCATGTCAAAATTCCTTCTAGAAACCTCTAGAATTAACCGAAAGTGAGTTTTTTAAGATAAAACTTGCGCCTTTTGACTTTCAAAGGGGTCCGTACCTACACCGTTAGGGACAGAGCGGGCAGGTCCGTAGTTTTTGTACATAGAAGGTGCGGGACCGCAGGTGACCATGAGAGAAAGTGCGGAACCAGAGTTACATTGATTTTTAATGTCTTTCTCTCATTTCCAAAGCTTGATTTGAAGAGTTGAGGTCTGAGACTTGCTTAGGAGGACAGTACAAGTGATGATAGACCCATACTGACTGCAAATAATCATGATGACGATATTTTTGTGTAATAGATTGCCCCCTAAAGTGCGAAGTCTGTAGTAGATGAGGATTTCTTATCATTTAGGAAGAGTGAAGTACTTTATCATTTCGAGGATCATCTTGTGGAGAACCCGGTTGGAACCTGTAAAAACATTCAATGCAAAATATATATATGAGATCATGTCATCGTTGAGGTAGGCATTCCCGTGCTCAGATCAAAACTGTCTAGAAAAACTAACTACTGCTCTGATACAGGAATGATCTTGTAAAACATCACAAGTATAGACTCATGTGGACACAGTATGGGCGCAACCATCTGTTTATGAATAGTCCATTATATAATGAATACAAAATTCCTCGCAGCCTGGATTGTGGAAACTAGATCCAGGGTCTTCATTTCTACTTCCCGAAACAGTACGATTCTATCCATGCGAATGAATGTATTAATTTCGAACATGGTAGAAACCACTTGATTACCAGTCAATGATGTAAACTGTTAACAAGTGTGAGAGAAACCACCAGTGATGTCAATGGCTCTCAAAGTACCCAGTACAATCCATGAGATGCGAATAAATGTGTTGATGTCGAGCATGTCACGAAATCCTTTGATCGAAAGTCAATGATGCAAACTATCGTCAAAGGCGAGAAACCTGCCATTGATGCATGCAGATCTCAAGGTACTGACGATTCATAGATCATCTTTCTAGATAATGAGATGATGTCGATAGAAAGCGATCCGTCGTAGGCAAGCCCACAACATGAAATCATAGATCAAGTTGAAGAAATTTAGTTGCAAGAACTGACTCAGGGATGGTCAAGATGGATGACAGATATTTTTCAGATGAATGGCTTATTGGCAGTGACCTCTTGAACACATAACGACACGACAGATGGTTTGGTGACAATTGACCCAAAGTTAATACCCAGAAACCCGCTGAAGACTTTCAATGTGGTTTGATCAACTGTTAGGCAAAGGATTTCCCAACCCAGGTGAATAAAAGTGTCATGTTCAAGAGTGGTTACAAAGTATGACAAACAGGCTCATTTTTCTCTCTTTTCCCCCACCATTTCTGGCAAGTACCTCTTTATTTTTGACAAGCTTGAGGAGGATAACATTTGCTTGATTATAAGCTCATCCTTCGGATGAGTCCAACTTAGTTTAAATTCGAACCCTAAGAAGGAGTGGTTCGTTCCTATTTGTAATTGAACAGGTCCTTTATTGTGAAATTTTAACGAGTCCAGTATAGGAGAAACTCGGCGTTTTTCAATTTTAGAGAGTTTGAAAAAACTTAAGAAGACTCCAGGGTTGACCTTTTTCGTAAATTTGTGTCTCCCAAGCCCGAAAAAGTATAAAATAATACTTGAGAGAACCGCTTGATGTTTTACGACCAAGGAGTACTTTTCGTCATTAGTGCCTTTGACCCGAAAAAGTAAAAAAGTGATCAATGACACGTCGTTTTATAACCAATATCGAATTTGAAACGACAAAAATACGACAATCTTTTCATGTTTTTACGGTCGGAAAAGAGTTATAAGGGGACCACCTTTTAATTCTGTTTTAACGAGTTTAAAAGAAACACTCGACAATCTTTTCATGTCTTAGTAGTCAGAAAAGAGCTTAAAGATGACTCTACATGTTTTTCTGTTGGAAATGGTAGATTTCGCCAGAATAATCCTTTATTCTGCACATAAACACGAACATTACTCATACCTATTTGAAATGGATAAAAACATCGCAAAATACCTTTTCAAAGTGAAACATAAACAAATTTGCGATTTATTTACTCAAAAAACTTATAAAAATGGCCTTCGTCAATTCATTTTTACCGTTTGAGTTTGGGTGAGAAAATAGTGCTTTTGCTCAGAAAACTTCCCGTGAAGATTGTGGAAAATCCAACCGTCGGATTCGAGCGCCGTCTTCTCCAGGTAATCCACATCATCCTACTCTTCATTTTCAACCGTTTAGTTTTTTGTTTTAGTCCTTAATTTCATTTTTTGGACGGTTTTTAGGCGCAAAACCCGCACGCGCGGGCCCGCAGGTTTACCATTGCGGGCCTGCGGACCCCGACTTTTTCTCCATTGGGAAAAAGCTCAGGGTCCGCACCTTCTGTGTAGACAAAGTGTGGTCCCACGCACTATGTCTAACCTGGAGGGTGCGTACCCCGCCGCAAGGGTTTTGAACCCAAAAATTCTCAAAAATGGACCAATCAAAATATTTTCTAACAATTTAATTAATCTTTATACTTGATGTAGAGAGTACATCATGCTAGATTGGCATGAACGAGAGCATGAGGACATGGATGTTGCTGCATGGAATCATCAGCCTTCACTTGATGCTTTTACGGCGTGCGAACTGTACAAATTCTGGGCCATTCCTGGCATGAGGGCTCAGGTGGATTTCTTACAGTGGCTGGTTGACAGATGGAGCATACAGGACCAGTGCTTCTTCATTGGCGGCCACCAGCTCGAAATCGAGCTGGCGGACATTTATTTCTTGACTGGTTTGCCTAAGAGAGGCAAAGACTTGACTCTGCACGGGACTAGGCCAGGTGGCCAGTCTGTCGATAGCCTCCGGCTAGAGTACTGCAACAGCTAGGCTAGAGACAAATGGATAGACATAAAGACCATATCCCATCCTGAACTCATGGTGATTGTATTTACTGTCACCAGACTTTGCGGAGCTGCCGCATTACATATTGCCACCGGATCCCAGATGCATATGGCAGTTGATTGCTTTCGAGGCACCATCTTCAACTGGTGCGATGCCGTGTTGGCCAATGTGAAAGGCCAACTGACCAGGGCCAAGAACGGACGACTAAAGACCTTTGGTTATGGGGCTTTGGTCGTGAGTTTTGGCCTGGAGAGGGTTCCTATGCTGATCCCACAGCACCTTACTGTTGGATATGGGCTTCCTCGAGAGCCCAAACTGATGCGATGGGTCGCAGTCATGGCCCGTCACCCGGACGAGAGGACAGAGGTTGCTCGCTTCAAACCTGAGTATTTCCAATGGTTGGAAAACCAGGTCTTTTCCATTCAGGATTTCCCTTACGCTGGGATAGATTTTCGTGGTGACCCAGACATGGTTCTTCCACCAGGAGAGCAGTGGGACAAGTCAGGTAAAATCCTTTCCAACATTTTTATTATTTTAATTTTTTTTTATTTTTTCATCGTCTCAAAACTGATAGTAAAAATTTTAAAATGCAGATGTGGGTCCACAGCGACCAGCCGCTCTCCGGCCTTTCGAGAGGAGGAAACCAGTTGCACCCTCACCAGCCCCACAGGACGAATCAGCAGAGGTTTTGGCCAAGTTGGAGGGTCATCTTGAGCGCTTGACAGGAGATATTCCTGAGACCACTATAGACGACATTCCTCGTCAACTTCAGCGCTATGTGATTGGAGTCCCAAGACCTTTTAGGAGGTTCCTTTGCAAAGTGGCCCGTGCAGTGGTTTCTTATAGAGATCATCACCAGTGATAGGATGATCGCCTATTGTGGGCACATGTGACATTTTTGTTTTTTATACTTATCATTTTTGCTGATCAAAAGGTGTTTTTCAACCTATGATCGAGGACGATGTATTTTTTGACACACTCCTATATATATATCACTATTACCGACTTATCTTGTTGATCATGTTATGGAATGATTTTAAATTTACATGTATGATTATTGCAAATGTCTATTTAACATTCGAGAAGCAATTGCATCTGCTAATGTATTTAAAGATCTCGGAATATGCTGATATTCAATGTAATCAAATTCACGTTCCAAGAGACGCACTCTCAAAAATAATCTTAATAACACTGGATTTCTAATGGCATACACTCTATTAAGCTATAATACAACGAGTTCAGAATCTAACCTCACTATCAAACTCCGAATCCCAAATGAAATAGATTCAGACAATAACTCAATCACTGCACTGTACTCGGCAATGTTTCTTTTGTTTTGACCAGGCTTACCCCATGCATAGATATTAACTCGTCAGAGGGTGAATAGATAACCCAAGTTGCGGAAGAGATGTTCCGTGTATTACGACAAGCACCATCAACGAAACCAATGTATGTTTGGAGAGGCATCGACATCTGCAATATCAAGAGTAAAACCAAGATAAGCAGGAATAATGACGAAAAAACAGTCTCTAAGCTAAGCACATTGTTTAAACTAAAACACACCAGCTAGAAAGAAAAACTATCCTAACTAAAAATCTCCATACCCATTCTTTTAAGCATAATACCTCTTCAAGTAAAGGCCATTTCTAGGTTTACCCAAAGAGTCCCCATCAAAGTCTACCAATTCATAAGCCCCTTTGGCTAGCTTTCGCTTGACAACATAGGGACCATGCCATATAGGAACGAATTTTCCAGCGCCTAATTTATCATTAGCTTGATCATAAACTAAGACTAGATCCCCTTTCGAAAAATTTCGAGGGGTCACATTTCGATCATACTGAGCTTTCATCCGTTTTGTGTGAGTCTCGATCGCCAATGCAGCATCACGTCGATTCTCATCTAATTGAGCCAAGTATAACAAATTCTTTTCCTCTTCAGAAGTGGCTGGAAGTAACTCGATGGCCATTTGCAGTGACGGGATTTCGCATTCAATGGGTAACATGGCTTCCAAACCATAGACTAGTTGGAAAGGAGTGAACCCTGTTGATGTTTTTACTGAAGTTCGGTACGCCCAAAGCGCTGAAAATAGCATGTTGTGCCAATTCGACCGATGAATCCCAATGATTCGTCGGATCATGATAACTAAAACTTTGTTGATGGACTCAACCAGACCATTTGCTTGTGGATAATAAGGGGTTGAACTATCGTGACGTAAACCAAGCTGGCCTGTAAGTTCGGTCATCATAACGTTTCGAAAATGACGCCCATGATCAGTGATTATCGCTTGTGGGACACCAAACCTAGCAATTATATGATTGAACACAAAAATTGCAGTTGTCTTGCCGTCTGCCTCGAATGTAGGCATCGCCTCGGCCCACTTAGTAAAATAATCTACCGCAAGGATGATATACACATGCCCCCCGGCCGAGTGAGGGTTACATGTAATAAAATCGATACCCCATTTGGAAAAAGGACCAACGGCAATTATAGGGTGGAGAGGAGCAGGTGGAGCGCGCATCTTACGATCAAAAATCTGGCAGTTGTGGCATTTTCGGACCGTCGTAATACAATCTTTAAATAAAGATGGCCAGAAGTAGCCAGCGCGCAATATCTTTTGGGCTGTGGCATACCCAGACATATGACCGCCACACGCTCCAGAGTGACAGTCATTTAGAACCCTTTCAGCTTCCTCATGAGTTAAGCAACGTCGAAAAATAGAGTCTGCCCCACGGCGATAAAGAGTATCTCCAATAATTCTGAATTGTTGGGACTGGAATCGAATTTTCTGACGTTCTGACCTTGAAATTTCTGGCCGAAAGGATTGGTTCTGGAGATAAACGATGATATCCCCATACCATGGATCTAAAGTGATGATTAGAAACAAGGATTTGTCCACAATGGGCTCCTCCGCCACAGTTTCCGTGTCAGCACGCAGGAAGTCACACATCAACTCCGCAAAAACTAAAGATTTCTTAGACTTAGATTTCTCAAATTCCAAGTCGAACTCTTGCAGGATAACGATCCATTTAGAGTACTTGCCCCCTAGCAATTTCTTGGTCAAAATGTAGATCATAGGGTTGCAATCCGAAATTACTGTAGTTTTACATAGTAGAATGTAGTGACGAAAACGTTGGACAGCTTGGACGACTGCCAATGCCAATTTCTCCACATGTGAGTATTTTAGCTCAGTTGGATTTAACGTTCGACTAAGGTAATATATCACATTTTCAGTTCCTGATTCATTTTCCTGAACTAAGGCCATTCCAATGGTGGAATGAGAAGTGGCAAGATACAAGAAGTAATCCTGGTTGTAGTTGGGAGGATGCAACAACGGTGCATGGGTCAACGCGTGTTTGAGTGCATCAAAAGATTTCTGAGCTATCTCATCCCAATAGAATTGAGTGTTTTGCTTCAACAACCAGGTGAAACCCTTTGTAACCTCGGCGTAGTTAGGAATGAATCGTCGTAAAAAGTTTGCTTTCCCCTGCAAACTTTGGAGTTGGCGAAGACTCGAAGCAGGAGGCAATTTGATGATAGCTTCAACCTTCCAGGGATCAACGCGAATGCCGACTTTCGAAACTACAAACCCCAGCAATCGACCCGTTTCTCTACAGAAGACACATTTGTGTGGGTTCAACCGAATCCAATAATGCCTACACCTCATAAAGATTGCTCGTAAATGGACGAGGTGATTAGCTCGATGTAATGAATGAGCAGGCAAATCATCGAGATACGGTTGCACAATGTGCTTGATGTCATGAAACGCATAAGACATCGCCCTTTGAAAAGTTGCTCCGACATTCTTAAGCCCAAAAGGTAATTTGCAATAAGCAAATGTCCCCCATGGACAAATGAAAGCCATTTTTGGTTGATCGGCAGGTAGAATGTTGATTTGATTGTATCCAAAAAAACCGTCCATAAAGGAGAATATTTCGCTACTGGCACAATCATCAATGATTTGATCGATATAGGGAGTTGGGTAATTGTCCTTCGGACAGGCTCGATTAATGTCCCTATAGTTGATGCATATTCTTATTGTTCCCTGCTTTTTGTTAACCAGAACAATATTCGATACCCAATCCGTTAACGGGATCGAATAAATGAAACCTGCTTTCAACAGTTTTTCAACTTCTGCTTTAATTGCAGCAGCTTTTCGTGGGTGAATCTGATGCAAACGTTGCCGGACGGGTTTAGCATCCGGGTAAGTCTTGATCTCATGAACAACAATCGCGGGATCAATTCTTGGCATTTCCTCATAGGACCAGGCAAACACGTCGCGGAATTCTTGAAATAGGGCCTTATATAATTGAATTTCGTCATCTGTACACGAGGCACCTATATGAATGTTCTCAACAATTCCGGGCTTAACCGAAATGTCAATAGGAATAGTTCGAGAGATGTTTCCCAAATTTAACTCTGAATCAGGATGTTTCATTGGATTCTGAGGTTCCTTGACATATTCAGTTGTAAAAATTGATGAGAAATCATTTTCAAAACGATCATCCTCAGGTAAAAACGAAGATCTGTGATGGAGATCTGCCCATTGTAAATCATCTACACATAGGATTTCATGAATTTGTTCATCAGAGTGAACAAGTTCAGAAAATGTAGTTAAATCCGAGGTTGATGTGAAAAGTGATTCCTCACGGACCACATTCATTAAGTCATTTTCGGTTGAACACAGGTCGGCAAATGACTGCACGGCTTCATAGGCAATTTCATATGGACTCAAAGGCATGGAATTACCAAATGAGTCTATCTCAGATTCAGAAGGAATGATCCAAGGATCATCATAAACAATGGTGTTTGATGTAATCATATGAATGGTTGCAAATGAGGATGATGCGTTGATTGGAGGAAAAGGAAAAGTTCCCAGTAAACCGACATCTTTAACTAATCCTACTCCAACATCCTTATATGGGATAGTCGTTTTACCAACATGCTGAATACTCTCCGAAGAGACTGGGTCGGATGAAAAATAAGCCAGCTGGTCTATTGTTACGATCTTTCCATTGTGTGGAAACTTTATTACTCGAAAGACCGATGAAACGACCGCTGTCATAGCATAAGACCAACTTCGAACCAAGAGAAGGTTGTAGTCTAGAGGGGCATCAACCACCTCCACATCTAGACTAACGGTTTTTCCTTCAACCCCTATAGGTAAATCCTGTAGAATGCCAAAAGGATGAAACCCACAGCCATCAAAAGCCTTTAGAATCGTCAGGGATTGATTTAGTGAAGGAGAACCAAGCGATCTCCAACACTGTATCGACATAATACACGTTGAGGCTCCCTCATCAATTACAGTCCGATGAATAGGCCTGTTTTTGACTATCACTGGAATCTAGAAAGCCATTTGATGAGGCAAACGTGGTGTACTATTTTCTAGATCGAAAATTATTAGGTTCGGGTCCTGAACATCAACAGCTCCTATAGCCGACAAAAGTAATTTACTTTGTGCTGGGCATGATTGTAGCACTTCCAAAGCCGACATTGCTGAGGGTGAAATAGCTAAATCCTCAACAATGTTATAATTCTGAGCCACTCTCGCATGTGGATTGAAAGCTGACTTTCGAAGTATACCCTTGGCGGGCGGTTTGATTACCAAGTCTGGATTAGGTTTCTCGATCTGTAGTGGTTCAGAACCGGGAGATGAGGTTGATGGATTAGAATGAGAAGATTCTGCTTCTTTACCATCAACAGGACTCTTACTACCATAATCTTGCGTTCGAGTTGCAATCCTAACATGGGACATCATCAGTATGGGTTCTTCACTGGCACTCGAGGATGAACCTATCATCTTGCTGTCTTGAGCCAGAAAAGGATCCTTCAAAACAGCAGGAGTTTGGGAACCCTTGACAATCTTCGCAACCTCTGCACGATGAGGGCAGTCTCTTGTAAAATGTTCATCATCACAAATGAGACAAGGATAACGAGGTTTGTGTTTTTCGTCATTGGATTCCACCTTTTCAGGTTTCTCCTTTGAACTTTTGTTTGTTTTATTCTTCTTCTTCCCTTTCTTCTTCCCATCGGATTTTGATTTGGCTGTAGATGACTCTACAACGTGAATATCGGCGGAAATGTCTGTAGAAGAATCTCCTGTTGGGGAATCAGGCAAGGTTATAATAGGGGAAGAATTCTTGGAAGACTTCTTCTTACTTTTAGTGTTAACCGTGCCAATCATACCGTAAGCGGCATGAGATCCCGAAGGAGTTGCAGTGATTTGATTTTGCTTGGGAAGATCGGGGATTTTTTCGTGTAACGTACCCGAATGAGTATAGACCAAGTCAAGGTACTGTGCTTGAGAAATGACTTTCTCCTCAGTAACCACTCCGGCTTTAGCAACATATTAAGTGATCTTTGGCGACAAAGATTTTACAAACCACTCAGCCAAGATTTGATCTGGAATAAATACCTTCACTAAACGACGTCGACGTCTCCACTCATGAATATGATCTGAAATGTACGTGCATGTCAATTGTTTTAGCGAAGTTAACAATTTTGTGCCATTGTCATATCGGACTGGCAACTGGAAATGAGTTAAAAACGAGGTAGCTAACTGACTAAAATTATAAAAAGTGCCTCGTGGTAACTAAATATACCACTTGGCTGCGAGACCAATTAGAGTGCGCTGGAAAAGTCTAAGACGGATTGAATCATCTGTGATGGAGTTAGATGCACACCAGAGGTGGTAAGTCATCACATGGTTCGACGGGTCCTCTCCTGGTTTACCTTCGAACTTGGGAATGTCACTGGGCAACTTATTCGGCATTGGCGGCCAAAACGGAAGATAATTAATGGGATCATTCATTAGGCGCGACAAGTTAGGTAAGTCGAAAGTTGCGATAAACGGTAACTGCCGATTAGGATCCCTAAAACTCTGGGTCATGAGACCAGCCCCAGGAGGAGGATATCCAGGATAACTAGGAATAGGAATTGCATTCGAGATATTGTATCCTCCCGGAAAACCAGGATTAACCGGACCGTACTGGGGTTGTTGAGGTTGTTGATAAGTGTACCCAGGATACGGTTGATACTGATAAACTGGCTGCTGGACAGCAGGACCGAATTGGTACTGTCCCTGGTACGGTTGATAGGTGAATTGTGGTTGACTTGTGACAACTGTACTTAAACCAGGTTGTCCTACAGGCATCTGAACCGAAGTTTGAATTGTAGATCCAGACGGTGGTAAAGATGTCTGAGGAGTAGATACAGGAATAGAAGAAACCGGAGCTGTCGATACTCCAGAAGTAGGTGGGGTAGATTGAACAGATGTAGTGGCAGCTGTAGTAGTCGTTTGAGGTGGAGTACGAGGTGTACTAGGCCCAGGCAGAGAAACTAACGAAGGTACAGAAGTTTGAATGTTAGACTGGACTGGTTGCTGGGGTGTACCGGAAACTAGGGGTTGTCCAGTTTGAGATGACAACTGTACACTTGGCTGCAACACCTGTTGGGCTTGCGATGGATCCCACACTATATTCATTCCGGGGGACTGACTCATAACTGGTTGAGAATATTGAGGACCATAACCGGGTTGAGGGTAGGATTGATAATTGAAAGGTACATTTCCCATTCCTTGAACAAACGTTTGACCTTGGGATGGTTGGAAACCTTGGTTCGAGTATTGACCTTGGGGTTGATACCCTTGAGGCACATACTGATACTGGGGTTGACCTTGAGGTATAAATTGATACTGGGGTTGACCTTGGGGTACATATTGAGTCTGGGGTTGACCTTGAGGAACGTACTGTCCCGTAGGTATGTATTGTCCTTGAGGTTGCCCCCCAGATGCAATTTTTGTACCTTGAGGTTGCCCACCAGGCGTTAATTGAGGCTGCCCCCTAGGCGGTAACTGGCCACCTTGAGGTTGAGGATTGGGAATAGAACCTGACATCATAAGAATGTCTTCTACGCTCAACGGTTTATTACCATTGCTTCCAGTTAATAACCCTTGCTCAATGGGTTGAGGAGATGGTCCCAGAAAAGTACCAGAAAGGGACTGATACCCAGAGGGAATAGATGGACCGCTGTACAAAAAAGATTCAGGCGATTGAGTAAACATGGACGATTGTCCTGACATATTTATGGGAGTATAAAAACCTCTAGGTGTTGAGTGATAAGGAGCACGAGGTGGTGAAAAACTTAACCCTGAGTTTTCTAAATAATTAGTCGAAGAAAGATACCAAGAACTACTCCTAGGCGGACTGTAAAAAATTGATTCACGCTCCCTTAGTTCAATGACAGGTTGATTTTCAAGGATATGGATGCCTACTTCTTCTTCTTCCGGAGCAAGTTCTTCAATAGAAATAAGTCCAGAAGGAAGATCTTGAGTGATTACTCTTTCTACCCTAGGTGAACCAGGACCACTAAAAGTTGGAGAAACAAACCACGATGTCGGAGTAGCAGCAAATTCACTTTCGGGCTCGGATATTTCGGGTTCTTCACCTATATCACTAGTAGATGAAAAGCTAATAGCGATTTCAGAGACAGACACTGACTGTGGATTATATTCTGCTACTGGCGTTTGAAAATCAGGATGTACTATCAAAGAAGATTCTCCTTCTTCCGGTGACCCAACTCTACTGTCTCTAGGAGTTACGAGGACTTTTAAGCCTTCAAGTTGGCTCGGTACTTCCTCAGGAGGTTGGCCCCGAAGTCTACGGGACTTCCTCAGTAACTCAGCCACGTTTATAATCTCAGGAGACTGGCCCCGAAGTCTACGGGACTGTCTTGGTAATTCAGCCACAGTTAAAGACTTTTAACTACTTCACACGCAAACAAAGTAAAATCTCAATGAAAAGCACCTAAGGTCTCTAAAGAAGCAAACAAATTTGAATCACATGCCTAAGATCAAACACACACAAACAGTAACTTTCAGGACTGAAAACACTAGTTGGTGATGAAATCCAATGTCGCAGAGTTCAGTACAGAAATGGCGGTTGGAACAGTTACCCCAGCAACCTGCTTAATGAATAGACTGGCACAAGTTCCTCCTCTTAACCATCTCGAGTGAAGTGAACCCCCCAAAAAATCCAAGTGAGTCTAGCCGACGTCTGCTCCAGGTACAGTGGGATCTTCCCACCACTGTCACCTCAGGAAGAGTCCTAAAGAATATGGCCACTAAGGTTACCAACTGAGACAAATACACCTGGGGGAACAGTCTACGATCCGATACGCACGCAAGGGCAGAGTAGCAAGCTCAATCCCCTTGAAGGCTCCTTGACATAATCCAAGTTTTACCAACAAGTGACCCAGGCTCCTCGACAATGGTTAATCCGAGGTTTACCGTTTTTAATACGTGAATATCTAACGTCGTTCCCAATGAGGAAGGATTGATTCCCACACTGGTTCGGACACAATCTCGTGCTTCTCCTTTAAGAGGATCTTTCCCAGAGCATAGATGCAACAATTGGACTTTTCTCCTACCACAAGATACAGCTACTTGTTTGTTTTACTGTCTTGGAGAGTTAACTAAAACCTATTCCAAGACACTAGCCTAAGCTAAATTGGTGGAAAGAGCCCTAAAAATGTAAAAATTACTAGATGAATTTTAATTAAGCGTTGTGTTATTTAGGTTGTTATTACTCAAAGGGGTAAATGGATATGAAACCAATGGTGTTATGACTCGACTCAAAGCTGAATGCAATCGAATATGATAATGTAATCCTTTCAATTCGATGAATCCTAACTAAAGTAAGGAGAGAGTTTCCATTCACTTCCAACAATGCAAAAATTGATCACTAAGAGAAAATATAACAAATTCTCTAATGCGCTAATTTCATCAAGAAAAACTAATGCAAATCACTTTCAAAACATTTTTTATTTTTATTTTTATGTGTTAAAAACAAGCATAAAAATATGTAAATTCAAATCAAAGAAAATTGATCTAAATCTACGATTGATTTTTCAGAATGTAAACTATGCAATTGTAATCTATGCACAATTCACTTGAATAGTATGCAAATCTAATCTATGCACATTTTCATTCATATTCTGAAAATGAGAATTCTAATTATGCAAATGTGATCTATGCAAGAGAATTCTCAAACACAAGAGTTTCTAATGTAATCTAAGAACCAATCAAGTGCAAGTCAAGAAAACCGGGTCAGAGTTCCGAAGATCAAAAATAAAAAAACTCAAAGGCGATTAACACTCATAGACAATTTAATGACAAAAGCAAAAATATGCAAAATTGTGAAAAGACTGAGACAAACCTCCAAGTAATGACCAAAGGAAATCAAATTAAGAATTTCTCAAAAAAGAGACTCTAAACACCCAATTGATAAAAGCTTAAAACAGGAATGCCAGTGGAATTAACCTAAGAAAAGCTTCTCACAGGTTATATGCAGGTCTGGGCAAGGGATAATAACATCTAAACCAAAACTAAACTAAACTAAATGAAAATATTTTAAGTTTTTCAAAAATTTGACAGGGTCCGCAGGCCTCTAGTAGAAACAGGTGTGGTACCGCATTGTGCAGAACAGAAACAGTGTGGGTATGCTCGCACTGTGTTACACACAGCAGGTGCGGTCCTCTCTCAAAAACTTGAAAAAACAAAAAACAATTCAAAAACTACTAAACCTACCCAATTCCACACACAACAAGCCAAAAACAAAACAAAAACACTGTTTCTCAAGTCAAAGTAACAAACAAGGAAAAAATCGAGCTCCCCAGCGGAGTCGCCATTTTGTCACATGGAATAAGTCGATCTTGCGGACAAGATAGACCTTCCTAGAATCTAAAGAAGACCTAATGACAAGCAAACCAACTAGACACTATCTTTCTCTAAATATGCTTTAATAAAAAATAGCAAACAAGTGTTTTTAGGGCCTACCTTAGGTCCAACGCTAGCTTGTGGATGCCTTCGCTCCTTTGATCCAAATGAGCTCCTCTTCGCGAATCTGCAAACACAAACAAGGCAAACAAATTAAATAGCACCTAAAAAGCCAATTTCATAAAACATATTTAACATGAAAGTCAAGGAGTCCATGAAACAAATAACATAAGATACTTGTTGAGAAAAATGAGTTTGATTGTATTAATTCAAAAGAAGAAGAACCTTACAACCTTTGCCTTGACGTTGTACAAGCTCCTCCTAGGGTCCAACAAGAAGTCTCCTCTACTTTGACAAGTTTCACTCACTCCCCAATGAAACCAAAAAGGTATGTGATCTCTCCTCTTTAGGCTTAACTAGGAAGTCTTGATTTCACCAGTATTTACCCTTCAAAATGTTCAGCTTCTAACCTCCCCAGCAACCAGCCCAATGCCTGTATTTACAGTGCAATGGAGGGAGGTTACTAGGTCCTCCTTTAAAGGGATAAAGCCCTCCTTCAAAGGGATAGCTCCTCTCATCAAGGGATTAGCTCCTTCTCTTTTGGGATTCATGAACCACCTCAGAGCGAACAATCCACGTCAAAATTCCTTCTAGAAACCTCTAGAATTAACCCAGAGTGAGTTTTTTAAGATAAAACTTGCGCCTTTTGACTTTTACAGGGGTCCGCACCTACACCGTTAGGGACAGAGCGGGCAGGTCCGCAGTTTTTGTACACAGAAGGCACGGGACCGCAGGTGAACATGAGAGAAAGTGCGGAACCAGAGTTACATTGATTTTTAATGTCTTTCTCTCATTTCCAAAGCTTGATTTGAAGAGTTGAGGTCTGAGACTTGCTTAGGAGGACAGTACAAGTGATGATAGACCCATACTGACTACAAATAATCATGATGACGATATTTTTGTGTAACACTAACATGTCACTAATAGTGACAATGGAATATTGTTGTCAATGGCTAAGCTAATTGACCTTATATGTTGTTCATTCAGATGATTAACACATAGCTCACTAAGTTGACCAAGTTGAAAAACCATTGGTTTTGTCATTGAACTAACATGCCTTTAATAGACAAAACTAATTGTACATGATGTTACACCAGTAAACCATCATGACAGGCCCTTAATAGTAGTAACAAAGTGTGCAAGTTTTGGATTGGGAAAACCAAACTAATATACCTATGATAATCATAATTGACCATACATGTTTGTTGTGATCAACCGTTCAAGTTTTCCCTTGCTTCTATACAAAATTAAGAATTCCATGCAACTCTCAAAGTAACTTTGATACATATACAAATTAAGTTTGTATTTACATGTTCGATTTGTGGTAAAGTGTTTCCTCTTTAAAGGTCACAGGATTCGATCCAATGGAAATTAAGGTATGTACACGTCCATGGATTAAATAGTTAAAGCATTGAATGGAGGGCATCCCTTGTCTCACAAACAAGGGGGTCTCATATGTCAACTTGGCAGCTACCTGCATTATAACCTAATATTAAATAATACTCTTATTTTTTCAATTAATATGAATGCTTCTAGTATTTAATATATTGTTAAGGAGATTACCCCTTGACTAATTAGTGAAGTATTTAATATTGGATTCAAAAGAGTTGTAAGGTTGAAATTTTGGCTACCATGGGTTAAATTTGGTGTTTGTATCATGTCAATGCAAAATTAGATTTCACACCTCTCCAGGAATCAATCAAAATCATTTACAAATACCAATCAAAGGCCTTCAATAGATGGTTAAAAAAGTGGTTGGGAGGATTTCACTGTCATATCCATCCAAGGGTTTCAAAACTAGAGAAACAAGGTCATGTGGTTGATTTATGGGCTAACGTTTGAAAGATTGCTACGAGGAGAGGAGTTGGTGGGAGTCCTTCTTATGAAAATGCCCTGCACCTCTTCCTTTATTTCTTAAGGTAGGCTTGAAATAAGTGATTACAGATATATGATACATATAATATGCAAACCACTCACAACACAACAATATTGAACATTTTCATGAGACATAGCTTAATTTATTTTCAATATATTTTTCCTTTAAGAAAGGCAAGATATGCTACCATGATGTAATACAATGATTCACCAACAGTGGGCACCAAACAAATGACTTGGACCACAAATGCTATGTATGATGAAAATCATCCACTATAAGCTATGATTATTAGCCACTCCGACACCCCTCACTTATGGTCACTCATTAAACATGCTCATGAAATTTGATATCACTGGACATGGTTAACACAATCTAGTATGGTGTGAGAGTCTTGCCTACAATGCAAGCTTTCTAACACCCTTGAAAACAACATTGCTTCACAAAAGGCATTTGACATTGATTCATAATTTTTCCTTTGTATATGAGAAAGAAACTAAATGTTACTTATCCCTTATCCAAGATAATGCTCTTGATTACAAATTAAACAACGTATCATGACATTGCCTTTCTCTCTTTGTATAAACTTGCTCAATTAACATCTAGATACCTTGTTAGACAAAACTCAATGTATGTATTTTATTTGGTATTGTGTCAATTATTCAATTTTTATGTCCTAATATTGTGTTAATCGCCTTCCAATGCATGGTCATTCTTGAATTAAAATTTTGACATGGAAAATCTCAATTTTACAATTTTGGCAATCAGAGGCACAATTTTGGGACAATGTGTATCCATCCTGGTGGGGCAAACAAAATTTTTGTTGATGCATAGTTGGTGAAGTGTAGAGGCATTCATAGATTGATATATATCTTGAACAACATGGGCGAGAGACGATTCCCATGCTTCATCGCAGTTGTCTTATTGATTGTTGGTTCGATATGTTGAGGATATGGTTGATGGTTTGATATTGAAGTCAAAATCCTTCCTTAACCCTTTAGCCAAAGAGGTGTCTCCTAAAGTATCTCCAATAATATCCTATGAAGAGTCATAAAATTTAACTTGGAATTATGGCCCACCATGATCATCTAATAATTAATTGAAATAGCACTAAACCCCAATTTAGGGATTGGGTGAATCATATGGTGGGACTATTCTAGTGGGAACCCTAAATAAAGGACTTGAGAATCCCTTGATTTTCTACTTTGATGTCATTCATCTCCTAAATTTCTTTTTGGTTACACAATTCCTAGAAAACATGACAAGGAAGATGAGAGGGAGTTGACAAGGACATTAGGTTGTCCTAGAACATCATAAAGTGCATCCACATGGATGAACATGGAATGGGAATTAAGGTCATAAAGTAGACTAGAGTGTTAGAGAAATAGGGTGCATCAAAATATTTTTGGAGTGTCCCAAAGGGCAATATACAATTCTTATCTCCTCTAAAATACAATATACATTTATTGTGGTGATAGTAACCACAAGATTCTTAGAACTAGTGGTATAGTGTTTGGTCATGAATGAATATGTGGAAAAGAAATCTAAAGCTTTCGACTCACTGGCATAAAATAGTTCATGGGGCTGAATCAAAATTTCAAGGGACATGTCAAGGATCTCTGGTAAAATGGGGTTAGTAGCCAAAGGATACCTTTCAAATAATTTAAGGAGAGTAGGGAATATTTAGAGGAGGCCAACTCAAGAAACCATAAGCAAGAAAAGGGGGAAAGTATCTAACAAATATGGTTAGAGTAGGCATCAAAATCCCCATCCTTGAATGAAATGGTGGTTTACATAGGGCTCATGAGAGAATATGGGATGGAGGGTAGATTGGCATGGTCAGAAAATGAGAGAAGGGTTTTATATACTAAAGGATTATGGGATGGAGGTTATGTCTAACTTCAGGGAGGCTCTTAGCTTTTCTGACAAGGATGGAGGTGGATGTATCACAACAAAGGAGCTTGGGACAATAATGCATTCTTTGGGTTGAACCACTAATGTATATTGGAAGTGGTCCAAATGTTTTATATTCAATAATCCAGTGCCAAATACAATAAAGCACAAAAGAGTAGTTCTAATCTGCTTGTAAATGTAACATATTAAATACACCATTCCAAATTGATTTTGCTAAGGGGAATCAAAGAAATAGATGATTTTGGTCATCCATCGCCTCCATACAGAATAAACAACAACCAAGCCCACTCTATCCTTCACGACACAAATTGTCCCATGCCAAGATGAAACCAAAAAGATACATTTATTGATATTCTTAGGCAGAGCGAAAATATGAAGCCAATATATAGAGATGCTTTGAAGGACTACTCGAACTAGAGTTAACTTGCCTCCTAGGTAAAGCCTCCTGTGTGCCCATGATAAAAGTATACAGTGGATTTTCTCTATAATTCAACTCCAATCCTTAATTCCATAACAATTAGGTGGGAGCATAAATCTAAGATATTTAAAATCTACATCCAATGCAGTGGAGATAACACCAAAAATATGATAAATCTCTAGTACCAATGCATCATCTGGTTAAGAATAAATCATATGAGATTTAATATTATTCATAAGTAGTCCAAAGACCAATAAAAAGAGGTCAATCTAACACATTATCAACAAAAATCAAAGGAGTAACTGTGACTTGTCTACCTACACACATGAAACCAAAATTACATTTAATCCATCTACCTCCACACCTGCAACCAAAATTACCGCCCTTTATCCTCAATGTCCAAAATCCAATCTTTTATGCCCAACATCTTCTTCTCGCAAAATTTGTCATAGTGTTATAGACATATTTGGGCACACCAACCCGAAACTCACACGTTAATGATATTAGGGCTCGTCAACCACTAAAATAGTTGTTTTATGCCCTAAAGGAACTTAGTCATCTGAATGCCTCATTCCCCAAAAAGTCCCATCTCAAAAATAATCCAGAAAGTGCCTAAAATGAATCATTACTAAAATCCCTGTGTTAGGGTGCTATGCATCTCAGGTGTTGCACTGTCAAAGTGAGATGCATCACAATTTGGCCCTCTAGAAGGTGTGATGGGCGAGGTAGGACAAAATTCTGGGAGTGTTTGAGAGTTGGTTGCTCATGCAAACTTCTAGAAACTTCTCCTATTCCACCTGCCCCTCTGAGTTCGCCCAAGGATGACTAAGGGAACTAGGAAACCATCTCCAATTCCCCTCTTTCATGGAACCAATTTCTAAATATAGAAAGGCATTCATCATCCCCATTGATGACTCAAACCCCTACACTCATATATAAAAGGATCTCTCATCCAAGAGATCAGGAGGCTGAATTATTCTGAGTTGTAAGGAAGTGCTACTAGTTTTAGTATTGAGGTGAGAGCATTGTGTTATTGTTGGTTTGTTCTTGCTGGTTCATGAGGTGAAGAAGGCTTGAAGCTGGGAGGATGGCGCTAGAGCAGACTTCTTATGGGTAGTAATTCTCCTTGTTATTAATAAAGTTCTTCAAGATTTTTCCCAATTGTTTGTGTTAACTGTAAATGCATTCATTTGTTCATTATATTTCTAATTCTATGATGTTTATGTTGTGATGGATCATTATGCTTTGACAGGTCTTTGTTTCTGTAGCTATACAGGTACTCTCCAAGCGTGTTATGTACATGGAGGAGTTACGAGATCGCCCAAAGGAGAGGGAGATCAAGCGAGGAATCAAGTGAATGTTACAGGTTGGTCTTTCATAATATTTCCCTTATCTATCAATCATAGGAAAGATATTGAATTGCTTTGACTGTTGTTTCTAGGTTAGCTACCAAACCTAGAGGGCTAGCATTTCCTAGAAATACTAGTTTTCCCAGAAACAAATTGGCGACTCTGCTGGGGAATCAATGATTTATTTTTGTTGTTTCTTGCTCTATGTTGAATTATATGAACTATATATAGAGTCTAAAGCTGGCCAGGAAGCTTTCGAACTGGTTTTGTTATGCAATTGCATAGTAGATAAATACTACTTCAGTCAATCTCTGGTTTAGTTTATGTATTGAGAATTTGACCTAAAAAGGCATCAAGATTCCCTTTTGGTAGCTCAATAGCCTCTTAGGACATTCCATTACACTCTACTTGTAATCGTTCATTAAAACCAAGCTTAATCCATTGAAAACTGCTGCAAATTTGAGCTAAAGACACTTTCAGAATCACTCCCTGTGACCATCGCACTGTCCAGAATTGTAACCTGATATGCATCTCAGTTCTCAAATGGGAAAAGCATTATGCATCGTGTTTTCTATCACTACAAATTGCGATGGATGACTAAAACTCAATTTTCCCATCTAGGAGTTGAGGTTTTTGACTAGTTTTCATTCTTGTTTTGTTGCTTGCTGAATATGAACAATGTCTCATCACTGAAGCTAACTTAAATCACTCAGATCAGCCTCTGTTTAGATTAAAATTGGTGAATGTTTTTGTGTATTTGTTTTTCATTTACAATCTATTGTTGAAAAGTAGTGTTAATCGATTTGTCGTTTCGATAGAAAAAGTGTCGTAAAATCTTCAATTTTCGTCAAAAAAGTGAAGTGTCACAAAACCCTCCTTCATAGCTAATCGGTTAAACTATTTTAGTACATTTGATTCAGTTTGATTCCATTCAAAGTGTCGAAAAGATATTTCTTCGAACTTGAAAGTGTCGTTTTGAGTTTTCCTTTCTCCCTTTGAAGAAAAATTGTCAAAAATTGTCATTTTTTGTGAAAATTTTGAGTCATTGCTTCATTTAGTTTTCCTTCTTGAATCATTCACATTAAGGAGAGCTGAAAACAAATACATGCATTTGCATTTTTAACATTTTTGGTTTGTGTGCAAAAAGTATGTTTTAGGGAAATTGCATTAGTTTGTGCTCTTTGGTGTTTGCTCAAAAGTGCTCCTAAGCACTATCCCTTGTAGTTAGGATTTTCATTGCTCAAATAAATGAAAAGATTGCTTATCATTGTAGATGCATCTTTAGGAATTTCAAATCACATTTTCATGGTGAACCATCAAAGGAAAAATATTAAGAAATTTCAACTTAAAATTAACCTCAATGAACTTAACAACGCTTTGGAATCTAACACAACACATTTGGAGGTCTAGGCTAGAGACGTGTTTCAGCGTCGTTAAACCTAGTGGCTATCGTTTTCATTGAAGGCTGGGTGATTCCTCCTCTTTGATATGACAAGTGCTAGTATGGACTTGTGCTCCCAGTACCGTCGCGTATATAGTGGGAGACCTCAATAGGCTTAAATCCTTTATTCATAGGAAACCGAGTTTTCCGCATTATCAATTACAATGCACTGAACACAACATTCAGGAAGATTGATTGCCATACGTAAAGTCCTTGGTAATTTCTCTTTAATTTATCACCAAGGTGTATATTGCAGTTTTGTAATTGGTTTGGTAAACCATTTTGTCTAGATTCTCCAGAGTAGTCACTTTCGTTCCTATTTGACTCTCTAAAAGAAAAGGTCCATCTCAGCACTTGTCCTTTTAGGCTCATTAAAAATCGAAGGTGACTAGAGTAATCTTTAGCTTTTTCTCAACTCTTTAAAACTGAAAAAGAAAAGTTGTGTCCAAGTGTCGTTAAAATTAATTGACTACGAATAGCATCACTTCCCCTTAGTTGATTTTTTAAGTTGATCAAGTAATCCGCAATCATGGAAGAAAGTCAATCCAAACCCTATCGTTCGCAAAGATTAGCGAGTCAACCGTCTTTGCCTCCGGAAGCGAAACCAATTCAGACAAAGCAGTCTCATTTAACTGAGTCTAGTTCATATGGGTTATTTGCAACATTCGTTTCAAAATCTGTAGAGACTCTAGTTACTCCAATTATTTCTAGCACATCCACCTCTAAAGAGGAAGTTTTGACATTACCTAAGGAGACTGGTACTAATCCTAGTGTAACTGTAACCAAAGTTGTCCAACAACAAATTGATCTTCAATTTGAAATTGTTCAACCAAGAGATACTTCTGAACCTAAAACAACTCCATCTAGAGTTGGTCTGGAACCCATTCCAGTTCAAGCGGAGGTTACATTTGAACCAGGAGTTGTTCAAGAACCTCCCTTTGAGACGGTAGTTTAGTTACCTAAACATTTGGACTTTGAATTTTAGTATCCAAAAGTTGTTAACCCTCTAGCATCTGTCACTATAAAAACTACACCTTCTTCTGCACCAGAAATCATTTACAGACCTAACGGTTAACCTCTTCCACCTGGTTTGATTTCTATAGAGGAGATAGTAGAAGATTCCACATCTACCCCCCCATTTCATTTTGGAACTGGGATTAACCTTTACCCTACTACTCCTAATTTTGGTTCTTTTAATCCTACTTCATCGCGAGTTCCCGTCGAATCACTAGGACAACTTTTGGACAAGTTAACCATGTCTAAAAAACCATCAGCATCCAAGACTGTATCATTTGATGCAGCTGCAGTAGAATCTTCTGCTGCTACCCCTTCGATGTTTTCTGCTACACCTGAGTCATACTTATACGGAGAATCATCCATTCCATTTAGGTATCAATCATTATTCCACTCAAGGGTCACTTCAACACCATGGTTAACGCCCATTTACTTGCCCAGATTTCAATATGGTTTTTCTCACATGGAAACTCAACAATTTGATCCTACATATCAATATCAAATTGGGAAATCTAGTCATCAAAGACCGATGTATCCGTTAGACACTGGATTACCGCCATATGGAGAATAGTGCGCACCATTTCTTCCCTTCTCCGGGGGGCAACCATATGAGAGTTTCCCGTAGTATTCAGGTCAAACTAGAGTTAGAGTTAGTTGATGGCAACCAGTACTGCCAGTACAACTGAGAATTGTGTATCCTACACAACCAATGAAACCTGTGTCTAATATTCCCACCACACCTATTGTTACAACTGTAACACAGTCACAAGCATAACCTGTTGTATCTCAACCAGTACAAATTGTCCCCTCTTCCTCGCAACCTCAAGTTTCAAGGCAAGGGGCTCAAGTTTCCTAGGTTGTTGTACAACAACCGCTTGTTGCTAGTGCTCAACAACAAACTCAGGTTAGTGTACCTTTATCAGGAGTGACCCAGGCATACACTAGTATAATTGATCCACAACTTAGTCAATCTATTAATACTAGGCAACAATAGTTGGTTCGAAAACCGTGGTTGTTGCAATATCAACAACCTCAATTCCAGCAAACCCAACCCCAGCCTGGACTTGGTTCTTAAGCTCAAACTAGTTTTGGAAAATATCAAACATACCAAGGATCTGGACAGCAATGTTTTGCAAGTTATGGACAACCATATTTTCAAACCAGTTATCAACAACCACCCTATACTGGTTATGTCCAACAACCTTATCAAGGTTACCAGACACAGATGCCCTATGCTGGTATGCAAAGACCTATTGCTCAAGTGATTCCATCTTATCCTAGGTATGCTCCACCCAACTTGAATCAACAGTTTCCATTTGTAGCAACTCTAGAATTACCAGATTTGAACCAGCTCACTAATGATCCAATTGCTTATGCCCCTTGGTGGCCGACAATTCCACATAAATTGCCATTTGACATTCCAAAGTTCAATGGAAATCTAGGAGAAGACCCATCGAATCACCTAATGACTTTTCATTTATGGTGTTCATCTAACACCCTGAATGATGATTCGATTAGACTTCATCTTTTCCAGAGAACGCTTACTAGTCCAGCTGCAAAATGGTATATAGAATTACATAGAGCTTCTTTTGATAACTTCACTATTCTAGCCACTACCTTTCTAACCCACTTGCAGTTACCTATCACGTACTAAACTGGAACATAAATTTTGACCAACTTTAAACAGACTACATCCACTCACATATCAGATCATATTCATGAGTGGAGGCATCATCATCGAATGGTTAAGATGTATGTTCTTGATCAGCTTTTAGCTGAGTGGTTTATAAAGTCCTTATTGCCATCTATCACTGAGGATGTTGCGAGAGGAGGAGTTGTCACAGAAGAGCAAGTCATTGCTCGTGCCCAATATTTGAATCTGATTTATACACAATCAGGCACACTCTATGACAAAATTCCTAATGCACCTAGACCAGCCTTCACCATTCCACCACCTCCAAAATCAAGTAGGGACTCTCATGCCGGTGACGGAGTGATTAGTTCCTCGAGCACACAAATGGCAAGAGGTCCATCTGGTCAAACTCTTGCTATTTCAAGTCAAAATGCAAATCCATCTAAGAACACTCTTGCCTCTGAGATTAATGTCATTTCATCTGACAAAGGAAAAAATCCAAAACAACCAGGAGGCAAGAAAAAGGGTGAAAATAATAAGAAGAAACAGGAGAATTCCACTCCTGGAAAATCATTTGAAACCCCCACTACAGCTAGGAAACCTCGTTATCTGTGTTTAATATGCAATGATGAGCATTTTACAAGAGATTTTCCACATTTCTTTGAGGTCACTAAACTTCTAAGAGCTTTGAATACCTCAGGAGTGCCGATAGATCCGTCTCCAAACCCAGAAATACATTTGGTTGCCACTGATAATGCTTCCACATCCCAAGTTCTTATGCTATCCATCGCAAATAACCAAAATGATGTTTTGGTATTGACAAAGAATAAAGATTATGGGAATCCATCGTCATCGAATAACCAGGCTATTGATTAACCTAGTACTTTGACCATGACTTCACTAGAAGTTGTTCCACCAATTATTCTTGAATTAACAATTAAGCCACCCAAGGGAGTTGTACACAAATTGACATTTAATCCTCTTGCTCAGGCAGCCCAAAATTATAATATAGTGGAAGATCTAGCTCAATCGTCTTCTGCTATGTCAACACTTGAGGTATTGCAAAATTGTCCCTCCCAAAAGCGAGCTTTGTTATCAGCAATAGGTGGAATCGATCCTATAGATTCCAATCTTGTGGTCTTTAATCATACATGATATATGCCATAGTTACCAGCACAACTAGCTTTTCTTATACAGGTGAAAGCCCTCAATAAAAATGTTCATCGAACCATCATTCATGAGGGGCCATCTACCTATATCATGTCAATGAGTTGCTGGAAAACTCTTGGTTCACCAACCTTGTCGCGATCACCAACAACTCAAAAAGCTTTCGATGGAAGAACGTACACTCCATATTGGATTTTAAGTAGCTTGCAGGCTGAACTAGGGGGAAAAACAGTAGATATTGAAATTGAAGTTGTTGATGGACTTATTGATTACAATATTCTACTAGGAAGGCCTTGGGTTTATGTTATGGCTGCAGTTGTCTCCACATAATTTCGAATGATTTCATTTCCCTTCAAAGGTGGAATCATAGTCATCGATCAGTTAACTTTTTTTGGTAATAGTTCACAAGCTACAGGAAGCATTCCATTAATACATGGAAATTCATGATCACTTCAAAATGTTGGAGTAGGTCTCCTAAAATATCCTTCCTTGATGGGTACTTTTACCCTCCCATCACCATCTAGTTTCGCAGAAGTGGCCATAGTGGAAACCTGCAACATGATCTCTTCTACATCATCTCAGTATAAGAAGAGTTCCAACTATTTTGAGAGTGATAATCATGGCAAGGCAATGCCACCAAGCCCCATTGAATCTTTGTAGCAATCAATCTATTGGGCTTGTGCGGCAAACCCTAAACCACACTCAATAGTTGTATGCGTAGATAGATCTTTAGAATATGGTACCTCTTTAGATCCTTTTTCATGTATACATTCTACAGACGAAGGAATCATCCAATCAATGATGATAGGAGAGACGCCATGGGAAGATTATCATTATCATTCCCACCTTTGAGATAAAAATGAAGATTATTCAAAAGAACTTCACCACCCTTCAATTGTTGATTTTTCATCGAATTCTATAAATACAATCGATTCTGAGAGAAATCTGTCTAACATAGAAGAAACAATCTCCATAAACATTTCGACCAAGCCTAATGTTGTATAAAATATTCATGTCGGAAAATCTTATTCTCCACCAGAACTAGATAATTACTGTGCTCTCTTTTGCGAATTCAGAGATGTCTTTGCATGGTCTTATGAAGAAATGCCAGGCATTGACTCAAGAATTGTTGAACATGAGATCAAAATGTATCCTGATGTCAAACTAGTACGACAACGGCTTTGACCTTTTCATCCAAAGAAAGACATTGCCATTAAAGCAGAAGTTGAAAAAGTTTTGCGTGCTGGCTTCATTTTCCCTATACCTCTCACTGATTGGGTATCAAATATTGTTCTAGTGATGAAAAAACAAGGGATGATTAGAGTGTGCATCGATTATAGGGATGTAAACCAAGCATGTCTAAAAGAAAACTATCCTACACCTTTTATCGACAAGATGATTGATGAATGTGCCGGATGTGAAATATTTTCATTCATGGATGGATTTTCTGGCTACAATCAAATCAATATCTGCCCACAGGACCAATCAAAAAGTGCATTTATATGTCCATGGGGCACATTCACGTATTGTAAATTACCTTTCAGTTTGAAGAACTCAGGTGCTACATTCTAGAGAGCAATGAATTATGCTTTCCATGACATCAAACACATAGTTCAACCATATCTTGACGATTTGCCTGCTCATTTGTGAAATTGGACTGATCACCTGCAACATTTGAGAGCAATATTTTTACGTTGTTGACACTACAAAATAAGACTCGTGTGTTTTATGTTGGCTCTAGTCGATTGCTTGGATTTGTAGTTTCTAAAGACGTAATTCGACTCAATCCAATAAAGGTTCAGGCAATTCTTGACATGGCTCTACCTTCAAATTTGTTACATATGCAGACACTTTAAGGGAAGGAAAACTTTCTGAGGAGGTTCATTCCACATTATTCTGAGCTAGCTAAAGGTTATACACATCTATTGAAGAAAGGGGTACCCTTCCATTGGAATCAGGTTGCACAAGCTTCCTTTGATGCTCTCAAAGATTCCCTGATAAAAGCATCATTAATATATGCCCCAAAATATCAAAAATACTTTTACCTGTATCTTGTCGCTGCATATACAACCATCGGTATGGTTTTAGTGCAAGAAGAAAATGGAATTGAACATCCTATATATTATTTAAGTCGTAATCTTAATGATACAAAAAGTAAATACTCATACGTTGAAAAGTTATCTTTAGCAGCCATTGAAGCTATGCAGAGATTTTGACAATATATTCTCCTTCGCAAAACTACCATCGTGTCAGATTGCAACCTTATGACATGCATTCTGTCACATCAATTACTGGGGGGGCAAATATTCTAAATGGATAGTCATCTTGCAGGAGTTTGATTTGGAATTCATCAAATCCAAATCAAAGAAATGTATCATCTTTGCAGAGCTACTTTGAGACCTTCCCTCATCCTCGAATAATTTAACATCAAAAGCATCAATCTTGGATGAGTCTCTATTTCTAATTTCATCAAGTGATCCATGGTATGGAGATATACTAATCTATCTCTAGACCCAAGCATTTAGGCCTAACACCTCTCGCTCTGAACAACAATGTATTCAGTACCAAGCCAAAGATTATCTGATTGTTGGTGATATACAATCGTCGTAGTGTCGATATGAATTTACGAAGGTGCCTTACGCATGAGGAGGATGAAAAGGCTTTGAATGAATGCCATTCAAGTGCTTGTAGGGGGAATTTATCTGGTTACACAACTGCACAAAAAATCCTACGAGCTGGTTACTTCTAGCCATCTATATTCAAAGATTGCATACTTACTGTCAGAAAGTGCCATGCTTGTCAGATTTTTGATCGTAAAACCAGATTACCACCTGCACCACTGCATCCAGTCATTGTTGTTGGCCCATTCACAAAATGGGGCATTGATTTCATGACATGTAACCCCACCTTGGCTGGGGGGCATGGGTATATTATAGTTGTTGTTGACTATTTTACTAAATGGGCCGAAGCGATGCCTACATTGAACAACAGTGGCGAAACGACTGCTCTCTTTTTTTTCAATCATGTGGTTTCTAGATTCGGTGTACCACAAGATATGGTCATAGATCATGGGTTGCATTTTCACAATAACATGATGGTTGAGTTAACTACAAAATTAAGACTCTCTCATGATAGTTCTACTCCATATTATCCGCAGGCTAACATACAAGTTGACGCAATCTACAAAGTCCTTAAATGCATACTGCAAAGAATGATTAGAGTCCATAAACAAAATTGGCATTTAATCCTATACTCAGCTTTATGGGCATATCAGACCTGGGTAAGAAATGTGATTGGATTTACACCTTTTCAGTTGGTGTATGGTTTGGAAGCAGTCTTACCAATTCAACGTGAAATCTCATCCCTCAAGCTCGTAATTGACCTGCTACTGATAATTATGAAGAAGAAGCTCATTTCCTGGAATAAATCCATCTGGACGAAACTTGTCATGATGTTGCATTGGCTAACAAAGCACATATGAAATGCATCAAGACACAACATGACAAAATGGGCCTTTCAAGGCCTTATTTATCGATTCATCCCTGACGGCAAAGCCTTACTTAAACGTGAACCCCTTATTCCCCTCAAACTAACCCCGCCCGACGGGGGACTTAATAATCTGGGTTTATTCGTCTCTAAAACCAATAAAACCAATTTGTTTGGTAGGTAAGATAGGGAACTTGCTTGTGATGCTGAGTGCCAAACTCGAAACTTTACAAGCTTAGAGCGGGTGGAGCATGATATAGAGGAGCTACCCCTGCGGCCCAACCTGCACAAACACATATGCTGTCGATCCAGCTCTTCCTATTGAACTTCATCCTAAGACTAATTCCTTACTAATTGATAGCTCGGTTCAAAGCCCTTCATAAGATAGAGATAGGAACCATCAGATGCTTATTCAACTTGGGGCGAGATGGCGTAATTACATATATAATATAAGAATTTATCTTATTAGGAGTAGTGACCCATTAATCAGACTAAATGGTGGGTGCTAACAGAACAGCTGCGCTACGCTACTTAACCTCACATTCTCTTTGTGATAGAATGCACGGAAACAGCGCATTCTTTCAGGGGTTTCTCGCTCACCAGTCTGAATGTGTGGTCCCCCAAGTAAGCGATTAATCAATATAGTTCGAACATGTCTATTTCTTTCTTCAGGTAGGTGAGTTTGGAAAGCAAGGTTCGGTAGTGAATAGCATGCCTACCTACCCTGGATTCCTGGCTCTGAAGCAGTAGTTGGTTGCAGGCAGCACTCCATAAGGTTGTTGGGTGCAGTAAGGGAAAAGTGGATAGATGCACGTAAGTAATCGGCTATGACCATACCTCCTTTTAATGATCGGACTCTTGGCTCGACTAGTGGCAAAGAATCCTGAATCAAGTGATCGAGTAGCGGGATCGAGTCTTCTCAGAAGGTAACCTAGTCTTGCTTTAGGATAAGGATTCTGACAAGTTAGGAGCAGGGAAGTTTGAACCATTATGGACGGGCCCTTGTATTGTTAAAAGTGTGTTAACAAAAGGAGCCTACCAGTTAGTCGATTATGATGGGATTCCACTATCGCAACCCCGAAATGGGTTGTATCTCAAACGTTACTATGCTTGATTAAGTGTAGTAAAACTCACCGTACATATGCTTTCATTGCATTTTTGTGTGTTTTCTTTTAGATTTTATCAATTTGGTTGATTGACAAACAACATCATTGAGTATATTGTGTTGATTGAAATCCTCTCTGATGCCATTTCACATAGCATACGATGAATCATTGTCAAGCTAGATTCACAACTTGTCATCCTACAACTTATTGGCATTTATTCCGTCTGAAACCCAGCTATTCATCGCATGTTCCTAAGAGTTAGAATTTTGGAAAGACATTGTGATTTCATTCAATATCAACATATTTCCAGAAATTTAAACACATTGACTGATTCATTAGTAAACTATGTGCTAAATAGACATTTGCAGCATATGCAAAGAAAGCATTTCACATCATCATTTGCATAGGATTTCATCACTTAACCCAAAATAAAACTCCAAAATTCAAATAGATAGTTGTTTATAAGTTTTCACAAATATTTTGTGTCTAAGACAAAATTGGTTATCTAACCCTAGAAACTCAAAATGAATGCAGAAAAATATCCTAGACTAGTGATGCTAATGATAACAAGTCATCGCCTGTGCTATCATGCGCAGGAGCCTCGTCCAACGACTTGGTACAACAGTAGTATGGCATTGTAGCCTCATGGGTAACTCGTCAGTCCAGACATCCAGAATGCTAAGGGTTAGGCCCTCTACATGATCTTGCAACTGGGCCAAGGTCTCTACTGTGTCCAAATCTCAAAGGACTGCCCTCCCAACAGCTCTGTCCTCTGGAACGTCTACTTCCCATGGGCATGCCACAGGTCGAACTGGTCCAATATCTGGAGACACAGATGAGTTTATTTAGTCTTGGTAACAATAAAAAACACAAAAAACAATAGAAAATCCAAAAAAAGAAAAGATGTGGTCAAATCATTTTATCGATAGCGCTCCACTGCTCCCTGATTGGTAATGCCAAATCTGAATCGCCTCAGAAGTCCATCCCCACGTATGTATATTCTACAAAAGCCATCTCCTGATGGTCGAACCACTCAAAGAAGGTAGATGAAAATGAGATCTGTGATTGGCCACCATGCCTAGCCATATGGTCTTCCCATCACTGTATCCGTGGTTCTCTTGGTCTATGCACTCCGAGATCAATTTTCTGTGGTCGCATGAGTGGGATGCTTTCCAAAGCGAAGGAAATAAAAATGGATCCATAACCAAAATTCTTGGTCTTTCTAGCCTTCACTTTGGTTAATTGGTCTTTTATGAGTGGAAGAACCACCTCACACCAGTTGAATACCTTCGGTTCCGGGCATTCCAAGGCATACTGCATATAGGATCTGTTTGCCAAATGTAAAGTGCATTGCCAGCCAATCTAGAAAGGGTAAAGAGAATAGTCCTCAAAGGTCGATCAATAACATCTTGGATATTAATCTTTCCATCTCTGCTGGGTTGGGATCCTTCCCAACAAAACTGACAAATATAATCTCTCACTAATTTTTCTCCCCAAGCGAGTCCTGATAATGAAATAGGGGCACCCCGCCTCGATAAACCCATCAGAAAATAAATATCCTCAATGGTGATAGGAATAGCTTTACCCCTAATTTGAAACACCTGGTCAATGGGATCCCAAGCATGAACAAGACACTGTAGCAAATCCATCTGTTGCCTCATGCTAGACAAGCGGAAAAACTTTAGTAAACCACAGTTCTTTAAGGCATTTACTGTGCCCTGGTCATTCAATGCAATCATATTCTGCTCTTCGTGTTCTTGTTCTCGCCATGTAACAAACTTTTTTATCCAATGAATATCTGAAACACAAACATTAGATAAGTTAGGATCCAACTTGGGCAAAAATTAGTTCAAGATTTGATGAAAAACAACTGTGCAAACTTGACTCTCTGCACCCATCACACTTAGCGCTTGAAGACAATGAAATGCATAACAGGTTTCCTATTAACAGCCCAGTATGCATCTCACTTTTCGACAGGGACAAGGTGCGATGGTAGGAAAATGAGATTTTGAACCCTAGAGGCCCAGAAAGCTGAGAAAAGTTGCCCAAAACTAAAAAAGAATGGAATAGAATTGAAGAGCATAATGATAGCTCCTACCTAGTCCTAATGGCATGTGAAATGATCCATAGAAACTCTCACAATCAATTGGTGACATTTGGGGGAAAAACTGCTTCAGAGCTCCAGAAAACCAATATTAGAAATGAAATGGTGAAAATGAAATGTTAAAACTAGTTTTTATGTTTACTTTTTCATGTACATCAAGTAAATGTTGGTTTTTATTCATTTTTCATCCATAAATATCTATTTTTAATCAGTTTGATGGAGTTTTGAGCAAGATGAACAACTGACAATAGAATCTAATGTGCTAATGGTGAATTGAGCATATTTGACCACCAAGTAAACTTTTCATTTTCTTTTTGAGCTTTGATTTAAAAAATGAAAAGAAAACTATAGAGTCCTCTTTAAACTCTTTTTAGACTCTTTAAACATGAAAAGATAGTCGAGCGCTTGTCTCTTCCAACTCATTAAAGTATTGGAAATGACATCCCTCATGTATTATTTTATCCTTTTTCGGACCTGAGGGATTATTATATGAAAAAGAACTTATGGAGTCCTCTTTTCTTCTCTTTTCAAACTCTATAAACATGAAAAGGAATGAGTTATCCTTGTCATTAAACTTGTTAAAATAATAGCGACAAACTTGTTCATCTAGACAAGATCGAGTTTCACCGTCGCTAGATTCATTAAAACATCAAATAGCGATGGGTTTGCCTGAAGGGAGAATTATATAACAAGCATATGTTATCCTCCTCAAGCTTGGTAAAAAATAAAGAGGTACTGGTCAGCAATGACTGGGGAAAATGGGGAAAAATCTTGAAAACTTATGGTAGCAAGTCACTCCTGAACATGACACTTTCACTTCATCTCCGTGATTGAGTTGGGTTGGGTTATTCCGCTTACTGGTCATCATACCATTGGTCTATTACACCATCCATCATTTTGGGTTAATGCTACCAATTCATCTTAGTGTCACCGATATGTTCAAGAGAAGTCATCCAATTGAAGTCTCATCCATTGCAATACTACAAACCTTCATCCTCATGACCACCATTCCTGAACCTTGTGTCGTCAATTCGTTTTCATCTCGAAAAATCATTTGCTTCATTTCGTGTCATAGATGTGGGATACATCAAGGCCCCCCTACTGTTATAGGACAAATTGACCTCCTCATCAACTCAAAGGTGAAAGACAAGATGAATGATGCAAAGAACACAATTACAAGCTTGGAATCCACACTAACGCTCTCTATACATTGTCAACCTGCTTTATAAAGCTTGTTACCAAGCATAAAGGAGTGTTAGTCACCCTGCCAACTCATGTTGTTAGACCAGGGGGAGTGTTAGTGAACCTAAGGGAAGTTCTGAAGCTCAAGCCAACGAATCTACTCATAAATATCTATATATTAAATCCCTAAATTTGCTCAAGAAAAGCAAGGAAACTCCAAAAATCAAGATATTTGGAGAAATTCCATTCTGAGAATGAAGGCAAATGGGAAAAAGCTTGTAAACACGGTAGGTTCATGGCTTTTGCCCTAATGAACTCTAGGAGGAGCTTGGCAACCCTAATTCAATTTCTACATAAGCAGCGAGACGGCCATTACAAAGGGGGTTAGAGCATTTGGAAGGATAGCCCATAGAGATGTTGTGAACTGTCATATTCTTGAAGAAGCTAGCTGAAAGAGGGAGAGAGAGAGGAAGAAGGGGTAAGGAAGGCTGATACAATGGATGGTTGTAATCACTCTTCCATTCTACATATAGAACTGCAGTTGTGTTCCCTACTCCAAAGTGTTGATGATATTGTTCATTATGATGCTTGTCAAGATGAGTAGTTAAGTTATACACTAATACATGTTTGTTATGGATTCTTACATTAGTTTTCAAGAGTGTATGTTGTGAATGGTTTTCCTTGTCCTTTGTGCAAGAATTGCCTTGGAACCGGCCTTGAAGGAGTTCTTCTTGCTACATAGAGATCCCCAAGCAAATCTAGAAGGAACTGAAGGTGATCTTCTTTCCATACCTTGTCAATTTATGTTTGATAGATGAACATGTGTGTAACTTGGTAGCTTTTTTAGAAAATCTTACAGTCTATCAAAGGTCCGGGGAAGACCTTTGAGGGTAGTTTTCATCCCATGCATTTTACCCCATAGCAGAATTGGGGACTCCACTAGGGACTATACATCTAGTTCCCGGTCAACCTGGACTCCTCTCAGTTCTTCTCTTTCTTCTAAGAGCTTCCTACTTCAAATCCTTTTCTGATCCACCATCTATCTTGTTACATTCTGCTAGTTTTCATTCCCCTCAGAAACTGATCCTAAAGGCCCTTTGTTTGAGCTATTTTTCTCACTAACACAGGTTTCCAGTCTACACAGAGCTTTATAAAGCTCTTTGCCTGTGTATAGGGAGCATTAGTGGCCCAACTAACTCTCTATTTACAAAGAAATAGAGTGTTAGTCTCCCATTTCCATGTTTTCCAGAAGATTCTGTGGATCAAAAGGGGGGGGGGACTTGTCTTAGGGGCTAAAGTAAGATCTGCAATAGTATCATGTTAACAAATTTGGTGTCTTGAAAGTTTATTTTTAAGAAAATGTTCTACTTTTTCTCTCTTAAAATACAATTTTTTTGAAAGAAAGACTGATAAATTGTATTGATCCTTTTGTCAAAATAGTTGTAAGTTGCTTCATTTTGGTTTTGAGTAGTTGTTAGGGAATATTGTGGAAAGAATCTTTTGGTTATGCAAGTGTTGAATGGTTTTAGATGCACTGACGAATCCATGAATATGTGAAAAGATGAATGTGTAGAATAAGACTTTTTTGCATAAGAAATTGAATTTTTTTTTCATAGCATTGTTCTACATGGTTTATTGAGTCGAGAGTCTCACCATATTCATACGTCAACACCCCTACCGAAGACAAATAATCAAGTACACTGACATTTACATTAAAATCAATCCTTTACTCTTTTTGAGAAAACTGACATTAGCTAGATTAGGACCTTGGGATAAGCATGTGAGTGAACTGCCCAAGGTTGAAAATCAAAACTAGTGTCGTTAACGAGTGAAAAATCCTTCTGCACTCATATTACCAGGACCACTCCACTAAAAATGGAGCAAAATACGAGACAACATCAGACTATAATTGAAGGTAGCCCGCCTTCTCTTACAACTCCTTTGGGCATTTTGTGTATTGGGGTCCCTTCGGGGATTTCGGAACTGAGTCGGGGACTCAGGTATCCTGCCCACACAGTGTGCTGTCTATGACTATGTCCCCAATGGTAATGTCTATGATTTGAGGTATCTCTAGTGGCCAAAACTTCTAGGTACCTAGACAAGGTGACTGGGATAGGCTGTCCTGGTACCTAAAATGGACGGATCTACTTTGTCTTCAGTTTTTGGGATGGTGCTTGTCTTCACGAGAGTAGTTGACCCCTCAATCTAAGGTTCAGGCGAAGCTCAAAAGTAACCGTAAACGTACATTTCGCCATTCTTCTCTGTTATTCATTGAGAGACTGGGTTTCATCTCCAGTAATCAGTGCTTATCAGACAAGGTAATTTCCCTCTATTTGTTGATTGATATATTTAGTGTATTTTTTATTTTTAGGTACTTGAGTGTTATCATTTTTTCGAGACTTTAAAGTATCACATTAAAATATATTTGATAAAACTTAACAATCACTGTGGCTACATTCGGCCCTCATCATCACTCTAGAGGATTGTTAGGACTTCCCCAACTCATTGTGGAGGATCCGCTGAGTTCCACTAACTCAGATTCCTCATCTTCAAGGAATCAGTCTCCTAAATAAAAACACAGGATCTGTGTGGACGAACGACGATTCCAGTTTGCTGGAGGATTTTTTCACGGAAGGATTTCTTCCTCACTTTAACACTTCACTTACAAATCCATCGGATCTTATCGTTGCTCCCATGGTAGCTGTACTTCCTTCTTCAGGAGGTGGAACTTTCCCATCTATCCAGTCGATGCCTCAAGGGTTGTGGAATTATAGAGACACTGTTGGTCCTCTACCACTTCCCCAGTTGATGATCATCACAACACCGGTAATGTGGAATCCTGCTATCGCATTTGTCCCAGGTACGGCAACTCACATAACACCCTCTATAAGTGGAACCCAGCAGATGCCAGGTTCCACTCCTATGGTGCCACAATGCATACCTTCAACTAGTGCCACATATAATGCTCCATATAACAGTCAATGTAGCACTATGGGCACAGTTCTAGTTTACCAACAACAAGGTCAGCCGCCAATGTATTTTTCCAACCCCCTGATTCAGATATCTGGGGTGGTTCCCAATATGCACATGCAAGTGGGGAATGTTACAATTCCCCCTCCGTTCTCAGGCATGCATGGACAGTCGCTGATTGACATGAGTGTTCCCTCCATCAATCAAAGCCATATGGTTAGTTCTATGTTGGTTGGGAATCCACAAGGGATTCCCAACCAATCCATGGGGGTACCCTACTCACAAACTCAGATGAGTCAAGCAAGCACCGCTTATACTGGGGGCAATTTCATACCCTACTATCAAAATCCTCATGGAAATCCTCTCTACAACATCGTACCACAAAGCAACTGCTACACCACACAACCCATATACACTATGGGGAACCAAAAAATGGGAGGAGCATAAAGCTCCTCAGGTCATCCGTCATCACCATGGTCCAAGTCAAGGGCACCCAACAATCTGCCTTTTTTGGCAACATTGGATATTCCCAACTTATACAAATTGACAAATGACCCCATCTACCACAACTTACAATGGTCATTGATCCCGCATAAAACACTGACGGACATTCCAAAGTTTGACGGAAAATAAGGGGAGGATCTGGGCACACATGTCACCACCTACCATCTCTGGTGTGTTTCTAACTCTATGGTGGATGATAGTGTTTGGTTACTTCTTTTTCCCTACACCCTCACTGGTAATGCCGAAAAATGGTATATTGAGTTACCACGCGTGTCAGTGAATGCCTTTGATGCTTTAGCGATGGAGTTCCTAAAGCACTTTCAGTTACCTATCCGCTATGAGATAGGGACAAAGCTCCTTACTTCATTTCACCAGGATGCCACCCACATCTCCGATCATATCCATGAATGGAGATGTAGGTGGAGGTTGGTCAAAGCTCCCATCCCTGATTTTCTCTTAAAGGATTGGTTCTGTAAGTCCTTACTCCCACAAATCGCTAGAGATGTCGCTCTAGGTGGTGCGGTCATAGAAGACCAATCCATACGTCGTGCCCAACACTTAGATTTGATCTATTCATAGTCTAGCATTCTCTGTGACATAATCCCCTATGCTCCCAGTAACCCCAATCCTCCCACCATTCACCACCCTGGAGCACACGCGGACGGGATTGTTGGCGCAACCTTTAGGTTTCTATAAAACAACTCAGTGGTTACATTATCGAGATGGTAATGGACCCCTCTACCAAAGCAACTACTCTTCCTACCACTACGATAAACTTTGTGCGGTCTACACAGAAATCCAGTGGCAAGAACAAGTAGAATAAGAATAAGACCACTCCTTTTGAAGAGCAGTCATCTAAGCAGCCCAACCTAAAACGGAAGTCTATTGTGGCTACTGATGAGGAAGAGGATAAAGGCACCAAATATTCGTGCAAACTCTATCTCGAAGACCACGTAACTTGGCATTGTCCACGTCTTCAAGAATGCACAAATTACCTTGCCAAAAGAGATTCTGGTAAGGCACCTGTTGTCCTTAGAAATCATTTTCCTACTCAATAGCAGCAAAATCTCATTGCCAACCAACCACAACCCACGTCAGGAGGCAGCGAAAGTTCACAACATCCTTCAGCTCCTGAAGGAAGTTTTACCATTTACACATTTGAAATGGTAGAACTAGCCACAAGAGCCAAATCTTATGGAGCTCCTATTGCTCAAGTAATAGAACCATCCTCAGGTCAAAACCCATCACCACCCAACAATCTGCATATCGAATAGCCAGTTGAGGACTTTGAAATTTAACCCCCCAAGGGGGCATTTCAACGCACAATGCACAATACATCTGCACGTGCCGCCCAACACTACAACATCGTAGAGGATTTTGCACAAGCGCTATCGGCTATGTTGGCACTTGAAGTATTAAAAACATGCCCCAGCCAATAGAAAGCTTTGCTTTCAACTATCAGCGGTATTGACCCTATGGATCCCATGCTTGCTATTTTCAACATGGACAAGTGTAAACCTCCACTTTCCCACCAACTTGCATTTCAGGTGCATATCACTTCGAAAGGTAAAGGTATACACCGAACTGTCATCGACGAAGGTGCTTCAACCTGCATCATGTCGGCTTCATGTTGGCTCACCCTAGGTTCCCCAACCCTATCCCCACCATCGAACTCCCTTAAAGCTTTCGACGGCCACACCTTTGTCCCAAAAGGATACCTAGCCAGTTTTCCCATCACTTTGGCTGGGAAAACAGTAATGGTGGACGTAGAAGTCATGGATAAGAAACTCGACTATAATCTATTATTGGGTCGCAGTTGGACATATGCCATGACGACCATCGTATCCACTGTCTTTTGTATCATCCTATTTCCATTGGATGGAAAGGTCATTACATTGGATCAGTTGTCTTTTTGCACCCCCGATTATTCACCATTACCAAGTGGCTTCGTACCCCTAGTAGGAGGTGTAACTGACAGTCTTGTCAGTATAGGTACTGGTCTATTGAAGGTTTCCTCCCTGATTGGTTGTTTTCCTCTTCAACTACCGCAGGTTCCACAATCAGTCAACATTCTTTCATCAATTCCTCATCAACTAACCAATCCCTGGATCCTAACGGCGCCTTCAGACCTTGACACATTCGAAGACTAGATGCTACTATCACCAGCTGAATTGGCCTACCAAGGCATTCAATCCACATCCACATCTCTGGTCATGTTGGCTATCGCTGACGGTACCACCGCCCTTCCCATAACCACTCCTCCTTTTGATCCACTCAATCAACTCACACCTATGGACGAAGCCATTATAAAGATCATGAGTTTTGGAGAGCAACATTGGGAGGATTGGCATGTTTGGGCTCCGACATCTGATTTGGACATGATGCCTCTCCAAGTCCTGTCCTCTGACATAAACGAAATCATTTTCCCACCCTATACAAGCATACATACTTTTGGGGTGGAAGAAAATATGGATGACACTTCCAGATCATTGCCCATATATATTTCAGTCATGACAGGCATTGTGGAAGACACCCAGATGCGAGCAGATTGCAGTCCCAAGGAAATTGCAAGCTCCACCTGCCTACATGAGGAATTCCATGATGAATTTGTTTGGTCTCACAAGGAAATGCCCAACTTTAATCCATCCTTTGTCGTGCATGAGATCCAACTTTACGATAAGGCAAAATGAAATGGGTGGCCAATCCCTTCCCTTGAAATAGCCGTTGAACCCATGCCTGCCCTACTGCCGAAGAAGAACACCTACTATACCTTAAACAGCTGGATAAAACCCGTCAAGATGCCGATTTGGCACTCGCAGCTCACAAGGAGTGGTTACAAACCTAATTTGCAAAAGAGGTTAGGTTTTGTTCTTTCCAAGAGGGCGATTTCATATCGCTCTATCATCCAAAAGATAACCTCTTAGAGGCATGCACGCTTCGACCCATTTGGCTAGGTCCCTATGTCATAACGAAAGTCCTCCCCACAGGGGAATATGAACTGCACGACTGGGATAGAATCCCACTCAAGGAGCCCACATATGGGCTCTATCTGAAAAAGTATTGTGCCTAGTATCGCACTAGGCATATGCTGTGTAATTTTATGCAATAGAGCACTTTTGGAGACATTTTATTGCTCTTTAAAAAATATAAACATCTCCAAGTTTTTTGTAGTAGGGCTCGTTAAACATATATACCACAATCAATCGAGCACTTTTAGTGATATTTTATCGCTCTTTAAAAAATACAAACATCCTCGAGTTTTCATCATTGCACTCATTAAATATATGCAACAATGGTCATAGCACTTTTTGTGATATTTTATTGCTCTTTAAAAAATAATAAACATCTCCGAGTTTTTCATCCTTGAAATTGTTAAATATATGCAATAATGCATTGAGCACCTCTTTTTCAATCTTTTTCCAGCTCATAAACTGAAAAAGACCAAAGGAGCATTCTTTTTAGGCACTTTTTTCTCGCTCTTTAAACTGAAAAAATCCCGAGCTATGTCTTGCTACTCGTTAAACTTGCCAAAGATGACCTGAGCATTCTTTTAGGTACTTTTTCTTGCTCATTAAAACTGAAAAATCCCGAGCTTTGTTACTGATCTCATTAAAAATTCATGACAAAACATGAGTTTAGTTTTTTGCCTCATACTCGTAACAAAATGAGGTCAACATCTATTGAAAATAGGGTTGTCTTTATCCGGGTTCAATAGATTAAAATACGGAAAAGTAACCGATTTGGGTATACTATTAACCTTTTGTCACACTAAGTTAACAACTATGACAAGGGGACCACCATGGAGTCGCTCTTTATGATCTTTTCAGACTCTCTAAGATGGAAAGACCACTGAGTTGTCTACTCTGGACCCTTTAAAAACACAGACAAGATATAGAGTCATTCTTTTTACGATACTTTTCAGACTCTTAAAACATGAAAAAATCAACGAGTTTTCTTATCTAGACTCATTAAACTAATCAGATAGGGCAAAGAGAAGTTCTTTTTGTGATCATTTTCAGACTCTTTAAACATGAAAAGATCGATGAGTTTACCCGTCTGGACTCATTAAAGAATCAAACGGGGAAAGTGGACAATACAACTGTATTCCATATTTGAAAACGTGGTTTGGCAGTAATCGTTCCCTTGAGCATGGCACTCCCTCAGATAAACCTTAATTTTGATAGCCTCTCAATATGAACCCTACCAACCTATGAGCTTTTAGCCTATATACACTAATGTAATTGCATCTCCGTATCTTAAACACTCTGTAGTGTTCATGAGTCTAATGCTGTCTAGTTAAAACCTTTGTCATGCCTTCTATTGTTCAAGGGTCCACATTTGTTTCTTCTATCAACCAATCCTACATATCCTTTCATCATGCCCTCCATTGTTTAGACCCAAAAGCTCAAAAGATTCCTCAAAGAACAAAATCATTCTTGTATGGTTTCATGTTGACTGATGTAGGACACGTCATTGGCTACCTTTCGACAGGTTTCTTCCTATCGACTTCAACACTCTATCTAGGAAGATAACCCAGAAAAAAATTTGGTGCCTTCGTACTTGTAGACACTAGTGTCAGGTTATCTTGGGCTTGATCACGGGTTTTCATTATTGGCTCCTAGTTAAGCGATTCTACGAGTGTTCGACGATAAAGAAATTTTTCATACTCGCTAGTTTGCACTATGCATCTTAGAGACCATCACCATTATTGATGGCCTTCCTCACATCTATTAACGGTCTCCATTATTTACTGGTAATCAGATGATTTCGTGCATGTTCGATGTCAACACATCTTATCACATGTAGCGATCTATGTAGTTCAGTGAAGCGGGAATCAAGACCTTGGGTAGAGGCTTGCATCATTCAGCCTTGTTTCCTCTCCCAAGCTGCGGATATTGTTCTTTGGAGATAGCTATTTCAAGATGATCTATTATGACACTAGATGCACCCGGTGCCATATTAGCGAGTAGCCTTATTATATCTCAGATGAGAAAATTACTCTGACATAACTACTGAGCATGGGAATGCTCAACTTAGGACACGATTTTAACAGTTTATATATTTGTATCTGTGTTGTATCAAGTTTTCCTTGCCACCCAAAACTTCTCTCTCTCTCTCTCTCTACAAAGATTTTGACAACGAATTATAGTGTTTTTCATGAAGTATTTCGGCCATCGTCTTTGCCTCTGATCTCATACTTTAGGGGGCATCTGTTATAGGACAGAGGAAAATTTTAAGAACCCCCCCTAAACTTACATGTATAATAAATGGGCGAATCTCCATGGTATATAGGAAAAATGGAAGCCGATTTTATCAATAATATGATATGTATATATAATTTTTTAGCGAATCTCTCACCAGGCATGGCGAATATTTTACTCAATTATAAAATCTTGTGTTTATTGAATACACAAATGAAATTATTGAATTTCTCTAAAATATCTTTTGAAATCAAAATTACCGAAATTACATATCGATAACCTAGTGGGTGTAGGATAAAATTCACCTGTGCCATTCACAGAAAGCATGAGAAAAAACCTAATACTATATATAAAACCAAGAAAAATTCAAATTCATCACTTCTAGGGACCTCGTAACCACCCTGCCAATACACAAGTATGTTCCTGTTTGCAATTAGAAAAATTACCCAAATTACAATCTGTTTACTCCACTTCTAGGGACCTCGTAACCACCCTGGCAATACACAAGTATGTTCCCGTTTGCAATTAGAAAAATTACCCAAATTACAATCTGTTTACTCCAGCATATGTTGGAAAGTTATAGAAGGATGACTAATGCAATCAATCAATTCCTTTAACCATTCACCTTAAGATGTTTTTACAATATAATTTCCTAAGTCTATTTAATATCTTCATTATCATAAAAACCAACCTATATCCATCTTAACTCCACATCTACCACTCTTAGGGGGATGAAATCTATTTATCCCTCTGAGCACTTGGTAGACCCAAAATTAAGATGGATCTAAGATAGAATTTCCCCTTTAAATAGTCTATGCTCACATGAATACCATGGGTCAATACCATGGGTTATCATAAACCTGGAGCTTAAAAATTAATATTAGTAATTTATAAAAATTAATAAAATTAATGGTTGATTTTTATTTTATTTTTATTTTAAGCAAGCTAAAATGTTTAACATACATTAAATTACAACATCCATTTTTACTCTTGATCGGATCAAATATTTTTTCACTCTATGCTAGTTTGTATATGACGATATTTGATACCTCTAGGGGGTTAGTAGATTGAGAGTAAAGATGGATCTATGCTGGTTTAATTCCCCCACTTAAATAGGCTACATTCCAAGTGAATACCATGGGTCAATACCATGTGCCATTTTGGTGAATACCATGGGTCAATACCATGTGCCATTTTTATTTTTATTAATACTAATATTAGGGTTAATAATGTTTTTTTGCATTGTATTAATAACACCATGGTATTTGTCCCATAGTATAAATATAAGGTTACTTATGGAGTAAATATAAAAAAATGTTTTATTTGTTTACCATACCTCTCGTTTATTTATATTTTTATTAATTTACCATACCATTCATAAATACAAGGTGACTTATGGAGTAAATATAAAAAAAAAAATGTTTTATTTGTTTACCATACCTCTCGCTTATTTATATTTTTATTAATTTACCATACCTCTTTTACAAATATGGTATTTGGCCCATAGGATTCACTTAAATAAACCTCTTTCTTGAGCCTTCATAAATAGAACGAGGGTTATGGACTAAATATAAAAAGAGGTTTTATTTATTTACCATGCGTCTAGTTTATTTATATTTTTATTTATTTACCATACCTTTTCAGTAAGTATAAAAAGACGTTTTATTTATTTACCATACCTCCACTTTACTTATATTTTTATTTTTTTACACCCTTGCATGTATATAAGGTGACTTATGGAGTAAATATAAAAAATGCTTTATTTATTTACCATACCTCTCATTTATTTATATTTTTATTAATTTACCATACCTCTTTTATAAATATGGTATTTTGGCCTTTGGCCCATAGGATTCACTTAAATAAAACCTATTCTTGAAAATGGGCGAATGGAAGGTTGTAACTCCTAATTTCAAGGGCTAAATTTACCTTTTTTACCCTCTCCCTTAAGATAAGGTGGGCTATTTGAGGTGATTTGTAAAAATATACTATGATACAAAATATTCGCCCACTAAAAATTTAAAACCCCTTAATTTCGCCAAAGGGCGAACATCGTCCCTAAAATCACCCCTATATAGGACAAATTGACCTCCTCATCAACTCAGAGGTGAAATACAAGATGAGTGAAGCAAAGACCACAATTGCAGGCCTGGAATCCACACTAACGCTCTCTATACACTGTCAACCTGCTTTATAAAGCTTGTTACCAAGCATAAAGGAGCGTTAGTCACCCTGCTAACTCATGTTGTTAGACTAGGGGGAGAATTAGTGAACCTAAGGGAAGTTCTAAAGCTCAAGCCAATGAATCTACTCATAGATATCTAGATATTAAATCCCTAAATTTTCTCAAGAAAACCAAGGAAACTCCAAAAATAAAGATATTTGGAGAAATTCCATTCTAAGAATGAAGGCAAATGTGAAGAAGCTTGTAAACAGGGTAGGTTCAAGGTTTTTGCCCTAATGAACTCTAGGAGGAGCTTAGTAGCCCTAATTCGATTGCTACATAAGCAATGAGGGTGTCATTGCAAAGGGGGTCAGAGCATTTCGAAGGATAGCCCATAGAGTTGTTGTGAACTGTCATATTCTTGAAGAAGCTAGCTGAAAGAGGGAAATAGAGAGGAATAAGGGGTAAGAAAGGTTGATACAACGGATGGTTGTAATCACTCTTCCATTCTGAATATAGAACTGTAGTTGTGTTCCCTACTCCAAAGTGTCGGTGATATTGTTCATTTATTTGTTCATTCTGATGCTTGTCAAGATGAGTAGTTAAGTTATACACTAATACATGTTTGTTATGGATTCTTACATTAGTTTTCAAGAGTGTATGTTGTGATTGGTTTTCCTTGTCCTTTGTGCAGGAATTGTCTTGGAGCCAGCCTTGAAGGAGTTCGTCCTGCTGCATAGAGACCCCCAAGCAAGTCTAGAAGGAACCGAAGGTGATCTTCTTTACATACTTTGTCAATTTATGTTTGATAGATGAACATGTGTGTAACTTGGTAGCTTTTCTAGATAATCTTACAGTCTGTTGAAGATCCCAAGAAGACCTTTGAGGTTTGTTTTTATCCCATACATTTTACCCCATAGCACCTACGACGAGTCGCTTCTTGTCAACATCAACTCATTATCCAAGAAGTTGACTTATAAACATCCTTTCAGTGCTTTGAAGCTTGCATACATCAATGGTAAGTTTCTCTCTTCCGGCAATAGGTTGACATCAATGGCCTTCGATCGAAATATTTTTTCCATGCTGTTCGACATCAAATCATCTATTCACACCACGTGAAATGTACTGCAGTACCCTGAGGATCATCATCATTATCGGTGATGCCTCTCATATCTGTTAACAGCTTGCATCATTAGATGGTAATCAGATGATATCTATCCAAATTCGACCTCAGAACATCTTTTCAAATGGGTTGACTTGTACATTGAGTGAAGATTGAATGAGTTTGAAGACCCCAGATCTAGTTTCATCCATTCGTGCTGGGATATATTCAGGAGCATAAAAACATCAAATGTACAAAGGCCTTACACAGATGGTCATCCTAATCATGGATTACAAGTCTATATCTGCAAATGATTGTCTGATCTATGTGCATGTAATGAAAGTTTACAAGCTGAGCATGGGGATGCCTCCCTCAGCTAATTCATGAGAAAATCATATTATCATGATGTATTGTATTGTAATTGATGCAGGTCAGCTTCCAGTTCGAAACTTCCGATCCTCGTGATAAAGAATTTCACCCGACATGAACATTTATGACCTCGTGCTTTAGGGGGCAATAGTTATAGACATATTTGGGCACATCAACCCCAAACTCACATGTCGATGATATTAGGGTTAATCAACCCCTAAAATAGTTGTTTTATGCCCTAAAGGAACTTAGTCATCTGAATGCCTCATTCCCCAAAAAGTTCCATCTCAAAAATCATCTAGAAAGTACCTAAAATGAATCATTGCTAAAAGCCTTGTGTTAGGGTTCTATGTATCTCAGGTGCTGCACTATCAAAGTGAGATGAATCATAGTTTTGTCCTCTAGAAGGTGTGATTGGCGAGGTAGGACAAAATTTCGGGAGGGTTTGAGAGTTTGTTGATCATGGAAACTTCTAGAAACTTTTCCTGTTCCACCTACCCCTCTGAGTTCACCCAAGGATGACTAAGGGAACTAGGAAACCATCTCCAATTCCCCTCTTTCATGGAACCATTTCCTAAATGTAGAAAGGAATTCATCATCCCCATTGATGACTCAAATCTCTGCACTCATCTATAAAAGGATCTCTCATCCAAGAGATCAAGAGGCTGAATTATTCTGAGTTGTAAGGAAGTGCTGCTAGTTTCAGTAGTGAGGTGAGAGCATTGTGTTATTGTTGGTGTGTTCTTGCTAGTTCATAAGGTGAAGAAGGCTTGAAGCTGGGAGGATGGTGCTGGATCAGACTTCTTATGGGTTGTAATTCTCCTTGTTATCAATAAAGTTATTGAAGATTTTTACCAATTGTTTGTGTTAACTATAAATGCATTCATTTGTTCATTATATTTCTGATTTTATGATTCTTATGCTATGATGAATCATTATGCTTTGATAGGTCTTTGTTTCTGTAGATGTATAGGTAATCTCGAAGTGTGTTAAGTACGGGGAGGAGTTACGAGATCGGCCAAAGGAGAGGGAGATGAAGCGAGGAATCAAGCGAAAGTTATAGGTTGGTCTTTCATAATCTTTCTCTTATCTATCAGGCATAGGAAAGTTATTGAATTGCTTTGACTATTGTTTCTAGGTTAGCTACCAAACCTAGAGGGCTAGCATTTCTTAGAGATACTAGTTTTCCCTTAAACACATAGATATTTTGAAGTAGGCATATTGTCTACTAACGAATATTCTGTAATTTGCCTCCACCATCCTTGTAGAAATTATGGTGTAGAGTTGCAACTACTCATGAAGTTTTAATCAAAATCATAAGACACAAGCCTACTCTACTGCTCTCTGGAAGTTAATTCACAATTTAGAACCAAAATTTCATACATGCAATAAGGAATAACACACATGCACACAATTTTTTTCCTAAGGAAAACAATATGCTTAAAACCCCAATTTTTGTTTGCATTAATATGAACAATAGAAATGTATTGCAATTTATTTTCTCAACTGAGCACAACCTACAAGTGAATAACCTGTCTCTCTCCTCACTGAGAAGCTCTAAGCTAGACATAGTAAATTTCTACCTCTGCATGAGCCCATATTTCCTTGCGAAATTCCTTGAGAAATTAGGCCCCTATTATTTAGGAATTTTTACAAAATGGATTGCGAAATTCCCAAGGTTCATCATTTGACTATATGCAACACTTGTACACTCAAGGCTAGTCTATAGTTGATGTTACACTACCTTGGAATCTCCACCACATCTGGGGAACTTGAATTCTCCATGCATTATCTATTTTGGGTTGATAGATTAGTTAACTGGATGATCACTAAGTTTGACTGAAGTCCCACTACACAATTGGCCTTCCACTAGTTCCTCAAGCAGTTGAACTAGTTTAACTGAAAATAACTTGAGATAACTGACTTTGATTGCTACAAATTAACAATCATACATGCTTAACTAAACTCTAACTCCTCCAACTCGAATTTAGTGTGTAAACCTGGTGACACAAGCCATGTCACACAAGTTAACTACATCCAAGCTGTCGTTGATGTGCAAATTCAATTTTTCTTAATTTAATCAAGTAAGAATCAAATTGAGAATTTCTTGCTACATTTTTTAAGACTTCCTCTTTGTAAGAAAGGGATTATCAACCACCCCTATCCTGCACCTAAGGAATTCTAACTTCTTGACAAAGCTTTTGTCAAAATGTCAACATCTTACTCCTCTATTAGAATGGAGTATAGCAACATCATCTTCCTCTAGACACAGTCTCGTAAATGGTAATATTGGATATCTATATGCTTGGATTGATCACGAAATATAGGATTCTCAGAGAGATCGATGCAACTAAAATTATCACAATTGGATCCATCATCTGACCAAATAGTCCATCAACTACCTTTCTTATCCATATTGCCTCACATGTTTCTTGACTTCCAGCCATGTATTATGCTTCTGTCTGGCTGAGCACCACAAATCTTTTCTTCCTGTCGTACCAAGAAACAACTACAAAACCAACACTAAAAATTACACTTGATGTACTCTTTCGTTCTAATGGACTTCGCCCCCAACCTGCATCTGTGAAGCAACACAATTACACTTGATGTACTCTTTCGTTCTAATGGACTTCGTGCCCAACCTGCATCTATGAAGCCACACAACTTCACTCCCTCTACTCGTCTATACCATAGTCCAAATTGGGTAGTGCTTGTGAGGTACCATAAAACATGCTTAGTTGCCTTCCAAAATAGTTTGGTTGACCTAACCATAGCATGTCTTAGCTCGTTGACTACACATCACATATCTGGTCATGTGTTCACAAGATACATGAGTGGACCCACTAGCTATCGATAAATGGTAGCATCCACTTCACCTAAAGTGGCATCCTCCTTCCTCTAGTTGTTCATTAGAGGTGTTTCCATGGGTTTACAACTCTCCATGCAGAATCTCTGCAGTATCTCATTTTCATACTTGCCTTGAGAGACAAATAATTACCCATCACCTTGTCATACTTCCAACTCGAGAAAGTAGTGCATGAGACCCATGTCCTTCATTTAAAATTCCCTTGCAAGGTCCTCCTTGCAAGATATGATCAACATCTCATCACTAGTTAAAATAAAATTATCAACATATAAGACAATAATAAGAAATTTACCTTCTATCCATATGTGATGAGGTTTACATCTGGTTCACTTATGGTGAAGCCCAAACCAGTGAGATAACTATTGATCTTGGTGTACCAAGCACGAGGTGCTTGCTTGAGATCATATAGTGCTCACTTGAGTTTGCACACATGAGACTCTTGATCAAATGTCTCAAAACCTTTTTGTTACTCTATGTACACCTCCTCCTTAATAACCCCATTCAGAAATGTTGTTTTTACACCCATCTAGTGGATATTCCACCCCATCTGTGTAGCGAGACCAAGAATTGATCTAATGGATGAGTACCTTACTACAAGAGAAAATGTCTCCTCATAGTCAATTCCCTCAACTTGAGAGTACCCCTTGGCCACAAATCTAGCCTTATACTTCCCTATTCTTCCATTTGTTGCCTACTTCACCTTGAAGATCCATCTCAAACCCATTATTGATTTATATGTTGTTCTTGGGATCTTTTCCCAAACACGGTTCTTTGTAATGGATCCATATTCCTCCACCATTGCATCAACCCATACAGGTTTCTCTATTTATTCCTCAAAATAGGATGGCTCAATCTCTATAAGCTTAGTCATAAGAGCCATGTCACTAGTGTACCTCTCAGGTGACCTCCTTTGCTTATGCAAATTTGAAGGATATCCCACATTCTCCCTCACATCCTGCACATGTCTATCAACTTCCTTAGTTATTTTTCTACCTTCTCTAGAGGTTTTTCTTTAGTGAATGTCTCCACTCTCTGCTCCAAAATTTATGGTTGCTCTACAACTTCCTGAGGTTCCTCTTTTTGAGCTAAAATCTCATCTTTTGGTGGCATCTAAAGCTCCCTCTCAAGAGAGCACCACATATATTTCTCCTCATCAAAATTTACATCCCTTCACACAACTATCATTATGAGTGATGGAAAGTACAAATGTTAGTTGTGGGGAGTTTTTGTGTAACCCACAAATGCCCCCTATTTTGCTGTCGACTAAAGCTTATTCCTTGATTCTTTGGAGACATGGCAGTAGACAGAGGCTCCAAAAATATTGAAGTGTGACACATCTGGCTTTCTTCCCAGGAAAACCTCCTCCAGTGTAATATCATGTGAAGAATCTGATGAGAACTTCAGTTCTGCAAACAAACTAGTTGTATTGCATGCCTCAACCCACTAATGCAGAGGTGGGACATGGTAATGCAACATCACCCTTGTTGCACCCAAAATGCTATGGATATTTCTCTCAACCACCCCAGTCTGATGTGGGTTGTGGGTTGTTGTCAAGTCTCATCAAATGCCTTCTTTCGAACATAAATTTTTAAATTCATTCAACACATACTCACCTCCATTATTGCTCCAAAGAGCCTTCGCCTTCTTGTTGGTTTCTTTCTAAAAAAGTGCCTTGAATTCTATGAACTTGGAGAATGTCCCATATTTCTTTCGCATGAAGAGATCTAACACTTATGTCAGAAGTCATCAATAAAAGGGACAAAATATTTGTGTCGGGCACTAGAGGCTATAAAGAAAGGTCCACAGACATCAAAGTGGATCCTTTCTTGGACTGCATGCACTTTATTGTCCCGACCATGAAATGCGGATTTTATGTACTTCCCTAATGTACATCCTACGCATACATCCGACTGCTGAAGTGCTCCTTTAGGGAGGCTAGTGGATATTTGTTGTATAATGTTCGAGGTGCCATGATGCAAATGGCCAAGGCTTATGTGTTGAAGTTCACATACATCATGGCCCTGCACTTTCTCTTCCTTATTTTTTAATGTAACACAATCTTCCACACCTAACTTATATAGATTCTTCACACAAACCTCGATCTTCTTCACCTGTCTCATGGCTTTGTGTCTTAGGAATGTTTTTCCTTTGTTGAAGATCACGTCATAACCATGATCTTCCAAAAATGTAATAGAGATGAGATTTTTCTTTAGGCTTAGAACAAACATGACATCCTTGAGCCTGAGAGGGGAGCCTGACTCCCTCTGAAAGTTGACAGTACAAATACTAGTCATGTTGTAACTTCTGTCATCCCCTAGCTTGATGTGCATATGGAGATATTTCTCCTCCAAGTCACTGAAAAGTCTCTACACCCTGTCATGTGGAACAATGCACCTGAGTCCTAGTACCACACACTCCCCATCACTATGTTGGACATGCATGCAATAAGGGTAAAGTCAAGGTCGAACTATGAATCCAAGGCTTCACCCACTACTCCTCCTAAGGTCTTCTCACTTGCCTCTTTCTATGGGCACTTCGTGGCATAGTGCTCGTATTCGTGACAATGGAAGCATTTAATTTTTGACAAATCTTTCTTCTTTCTCCCTTGGTTGGATTCTGGTTTGGTTTGAGATTTCTTCCCCTTTTCCCTTCTTTCCCTTTCCAACCAATGAAAATTTTTCTTCATCCTTGCCCTTGGATGAGGTCCCATCTCTAGTATTTTGCCTTATTTCCTCTTGTACCAAATCGTACCATAAGTGTTCCCAATTTGGTAGTTTCTCCCTCTCGTTCACTTAATCTTGATAGGTATGCCAACTCTTGGGAAGGCCCAGAAGGGATATTCTTACCAAGTCATCCTTTGAAAGAGTAACAACAACTCGTGAACTTGAAGATGTATATATCAAGTCATCTACATATAAGCACACAATTATTATATCATTACCATTTCACATGATATATAATGCGTGTTCATTTTCACTTCTATTAAACCCCTTTTTCAAAAAATAAGTGTCAATTCTACTGTACCATGCTCTTGGTGCTTGTTTAAGCCCATAAAGAGCCTTTTTCTATTTGTAGACTTTGTATTCATTTTCTTCTTCTTCATATCCTTGGGGCTGGTGAACATATACATCTTCTTTCAACTCACCATTTAGAAAGGTTGATTTAACATCAAATTGATAAACTAACCATTTATATTATGCTACCAATGCCAAAAAAGTTTTGATTGTATCAAATCTTGCAATAGGAGCATATGTTTCATTGTAGTCAATACCTTGTTGTTGAGCATATCCCTTTCCTACTAACCTTGTTTTGTGCCTTTGCATTGATACCAATAGATTAGTCAAATAATGGATAATGAAATTAGAAATATGTGGGCTATATAACAATGTATTCATTGATCATATGGAGATGAGATTCCAATGAGAGTTCAGCTCATGGATTGAGAATCAGTCTCTCTTATATTTGTTAGTTGGTTTTGTTTATGTTTTCATATGCATGCTCTTGCTAGATTTAACATGGTATCAGAGCTAGGTTAAGATATTTGATTTATATGTAAAGTGTGTGTTGTTGGCAGGAGGTTTCAAAAGTTTGTGAAAGCCATTTGCTAGAGTTTTTGTAATTTTGTGAAACCTGTGCAAAAGAAAGTTATTGGTGGGAGTGCACAGTAGTTAGCAGCAATGGCCAACAATATGAATATTTCTTAGCCACAAATACCAATGTTTAAAGGTGAGAACTTTGGTTTTTGGAGCATTAAGATGAAAACATTGTTTCTCTCACAAGATTTGTGGGATTTCGTAGAGAATGGATATACAGAACCAGATGCTCACACACTTGCCCGTTAGACTCAAGACCAAAGAAACCAGCTAAAGGAAAATTGTAAGAAAGATTCAAAGGCTCTCTTCCTAATCCAGCAAGCAGTGCATGATTCTATTTTTCCCAGACTAGTTGGAGTAACAAAATCAAAGGAGGCATGGGATGCTTTGCAGCAAGCATATCAAGGAAGTGATAAGGTAAAAATTGTTAAGTTGCAGTCATTAAGAAGAGAATTTGAAACCTTGTGCATGCAAAACTCTAAATTTACTCAATATTTTCTCACTAGAGTGATGGGTATAGTGAATGAAATTAGGTCTTATGGAGAAGATTTAAAAAATCAAAAAATTGTTGAGAATATTTTAAGAAGTTTGCCTGAAAATTTTGATGGGGTTGTTGTTGCTATTGAGGAATCTAAGGATCTAACTCAGTTGTCTGTGAATGAGCTAGTGGGGTCTCTTCAATCTCATGAGCAAAGAATAAATAGATATTCTGAAAAATCTATTGAGCAAGTTTTTCAAGCAAGAGGAAATATTTTCAAAGACAAAAGTGGTTCCTCTCATGAGGAAATCCAGAACACTTTTGGAAGAGGAAGAGGAAGAGGACAAACATACAAAGGAGGCAGAGGTCAAGGAATATTTTTTCTGCATAAAACAAAGGAAGAGGTAATGATGAAAGTGATGGAGGTAAAAGATTTAATAAATTCCAAGTTTAGTGTTTTTATTCTAAAAGATTTGGCCATTATGAATGAAATTGTTGGAAAAAACAAACACAACAAGCTATTTTTTTCTGAAGAAAAAGAAGAGGTTGGCACTTTATTCTTGGCTTCTAATTCAACTAATAATGTTTCCAAAGAGGTTTGGCTTATGGATAGTGGTTGCAACAATCACATGACAGGAAACAAAGATGGCTTTGTAGAGATAGATGAATCTACAAAATCTAATGTAATATTGGGAGATGACAAGCCAGTTGAAGCTAAAGGTAAGGGAACAATTTCTGTGAAGACAAAACAAGGAAAACCAAAGCACATTAATGATGTTTTATATGTTCCTCGTTTAGCACATAATTTGTTGAGTGTGGGGAAACTCCTTGAAAAGGGATATTTAATTGTTTTCAAGGACAAGCAATGCATAATCTATGATAAAAATGATCACAGTAAAATTATTACTAAGACTAATATGTTGTAAAACAGAAATTTTGCTTTCAGTCTCCCTTGTGAAGCAAGTACAACATTAAATGTTGCTTATGATGATAGTTCCTAGCTATGGTACATAAGGTATGGACATTTGAATATGAAAGGCTTGAAATTGTTATATAACAAGAAAATGGTCAAAGGGTTACCACTTATTGGTTCCACTGATAAAGTCTGTGAAGGGTGTATTCATGGTAAGCAACATAGAGATTCATTTCCAGTAGCAAAATCATGGAGAGCAAGTAAACCACTTAAACTAGTGCATGCAGATATATGTGGTCCTATGCAAACCTTGTCTCTCAACAAAAATAAGTATTTCATTATTTTTTTGGATGATTTTAGTAGAAGAACATGGGTATATTTCATTAAAGAAAAATCTGATGCATTTGTCATATTTAAACAATTTAAATCTCTTGTCGAAAAGTAAAGTGGTTATTGTCTAAAAACATTACGCACAGATAGAGGGGGAGAATTCACTTCTAATAAGTTTGATTCTTATTGTAAAATTAATGGAATTCAAAGGCAATTGACAGCCAGTTATACTCCCCAACAGAATGGCATTGCTAAACATAAGAATAGAACAATTGTTGAGATGGCTAGGAGCATGGTGAAAGGTAAAAGCCTTCCAAACATTTTTTTGGTTGAAGCTGTAGCTACATCTATTTATTTGCTTAATAGATGCCCAAAAAGAAGTGTGCAAAATATTACCCCTTATGAAGCATGGTGTGGAATAAAACCCAATATTTCTCTTTTAAGAGTCTTTGGTTGCATTGCCTATGCTCATGTTCCTACTGAAAAGAGAAAAAAGCTTGATGATAAAAGTGTGAAATGAATTTTTATTGGATATTGTGAGGAAACCAAAGGTTATAGATTTTACAATATACAAAGTGAAAAATTAATGATTAGTTGTGATGTGTTATTTGATGAGAAAGAAGAATGGAAGTTGAATCATGATGTCCAGCAATAAACTCCAAGTATTGTTGTACAAGAAGATGAATATTTTGTTTCTGCAAATCCATCCAGCAATCAAAATACTTCAGAGGCCACATCCACTCCATCATCTTCTGCTACTTCAAGTCCTATATCAAGTCCAAGTCCTCCTCCAAAAAGGACAAAATCTTTATATGAAATTTATGGCTATACTAATTTTTCTTTGATGTCTCAGACTGAAGTAGAACCAAGATGTTTTGAAGATGCAATAAAGGAGCTAGTTTGGTGCAAAGCAACAGATGAAGAGATGGCAACAATTAAAAATAATGCAACATGGGAGTTTGTGGATCCTCCTATTGAAAAAGAAGTCATTGGGGTGAAATGGTTGTATAAAACCAAGTATGCAATTAATGGATCAATACAAAGGCACAAAGCAAGGTTAGTAGCAAAGGGATATGCTCAACAACCAAGTATTGACTACAATGAAACATATCCTCCTGTTGTAAGATTTGATACAATCAAAACTGTTTTGGCATTGGAAGCACAATATAAATGGTTAGTTTATCAATTTGATGTTAAATCAACCTTTCTAAATGGTGAGTTGAAAGAGGATGTATATGTTCACCAACCGCAAGGATATGAAGAAGCAGAAAATGAATACATTATTATATAGCCCACATATTTCTAATTTCATTATCCATTATCTAACTAATATACTGTCCCAAATAATTTGTTGAATGATAACTGACTACATCTATAAATTTGCTATCCTAATTCTGATAACTCAGAACACAAAATTTGTTGGCTAATTTGTCAGCAATTACATAGCTTTATTTTAAGCATTATCCTCGACAAATTTAAACCCCAGCTCTTTCATTTTTTAAAAGAGCTCTTTCGTTTTTTAAAAGAGGATAATAGATCCATCTGAATGGATTGGAATAAATAAAATAGCGCACTTTGAAATTCAAATTTTATTTCAATTCAAATGGGTATTCAACATTAATGTTGCCTGGATTATGTACTTTATGACGACAAACATTATTTATTGTCAATATCATGTATGCTATGGCCATGACCTGCATTCTTCTTGGTATTGTATGGTTATGGAGTAGTCAACGGAAATAATCTTGGCCATGGTCACGTTATTTGTTTTACCTAGAAACAGGGGAAATGGGAGTCCCCATATTGAGGCGACTAAAACTCATTGTCAGGGTATTGTTTATGGTACTTTTAAGGTGTAATAAATATTCTATAGCATAGGAAATATGGCTTGTCTCTGGGTCTAGTCTCATGACGCAGTTATGTTGTATGTCTGATGACGCGATTATGATGTGTATGTCTAATGTATGTACCACTTGGTGAATTAAGCCGGAAGGGGGCTTCTTCTATGGTTTCATACCCCTTTAAAAATACCACTTGTTTGGTTAATTTTCATGTTTTCCATTCACATTAGGGTTTAAATGTGTCAATTTTGGCATAGTTGTTAACCATTAAACCATTTCTGTCCAGTCCTAATTGCATCGATGATGACAGTTCTGAGTGTGCTCCTAGCGGGTTCACTTAAAGCCAGTCAAGCGAACACCATGGGCATATTTTCAGGGAGGATCGTCCACAGTGTGTGTGTAAGGAATTTGGAGAATATAACTCTGATATTTATGTCACTAGTAGGGATCAATTCATAGGGTGAAGGATAATTTTGGTCATGTATTTAGATAAGATAAATGTATTAATGTCTACTAGATGACCGCAAAAATAATTCAATGGGATTTGGTGGATAAAGGTTTATATTTGATACATGGTTTCCATGTAACTTTACCCTTTTGTGGAGCATATGCAACAATCAATGATCCTTTTTATAGGTGGACATTTTATGTATATATTTAGTAGTCAAATCAAAATCATGTTCGGAATGAAATAATGATCGCTTGTTGGAAAATATAATTTCAAAGAGGTTCGTTATATTACATATAGAGAGAAGGGTCGTTTTTATAGGGCGACACATTATTACAAAAGGGTGGTTAGGTCACGTATTTGAATGTAGTGGTGTTGCAACAATAATGGGTTAGTGACAAGCATTTAGAGGTGGATCATGTCCACTTAGGTTTGAACCTGCTATATGTATGTATGTATGTATGTATTGAGGAGAGGTTTCTATTATACATTGACACACTATTGCATGAAAGGGTGTCTAGGCGGCTAATCTGAATGTAGTGGCATTGTTATAACAATGAGCTAGTGACAAGCATTTAGGGGTGAAACATATGCACCTAGACTTGAATTTAGGTCATTGTGGCAACAACCACTCCAAGTCACTACTATACCACAACTCAATAAAAAATATATACCATACACAAAAATATTTGAGCCTGGGTTGTCATGGCAGCAACCACTCCAAGTCATTGCTAGACGATAACCTGATAGATCTCTCTCTCTCACACACAAAATAATAATGAAAGGTAATTAGAAGGTATATTTTTTTGTTTGAAATTTTGGCACTTCAATACACTTAAATAGTTAATGTTAAGACTTGTGAAAACATTATGGGAAAAGGGCTATTAGTACACTAAAAATGTTGATAAAGAGGTCTAGATTATTATCAACTGTAATATTGGTGCAAATTTAGGATTTCATGACTATTACAATCAACACCAAATAATACAAGTGGTATTAGTGGATTTGTCATTGTATCACTAAACAAAGTTACTGATCAAATGAGAACTATTACCTCAAAATGAAAACTCTCACCAAAATACCCCAAAAAAACATGAAAAACATGCTAAAAAAGAAAAGTGTTGATGCCGGAATAACAAAAACAATGGGGGAAAATTTTCAACATTTTTTAAAAATAACAATAAAAACCAATTTGTTTTGTGCAAAAGACACCCTGAAAAGTAAAAGTGTTGATGCTGGAATAATATCTTTTTTTGAGGTAAATTTTCAACATTCTTTAATAATTACGTTAAAGATCAAATATCATGATAAGTGGTCGATTATATTGGTGCTCTAAATTTTGGTGATTAAATTTGATCAGATGATTGACCAAAGTTGATTAAATCATGGCTCTCAAATATATTTGGGTGTCATATATCTTGCAATTTGTTATTCACAACTTCTTTGCATACTTAAATTTAGATAGGAAATTTCTCTTGATTTATGCCAAACTTATATCCCGATATAATAGTGCAACACTCCAAGGTTTTTGATTTCAAAGGAATCAAATAAGTGTTCTTTCATTGCCTCTATTTCATCCTTATTTCTATTTGTGACAATTAAGTCATCAACATGTAATAAGACTAGTAGCAAAACTCTACTTTTGGTGGTCTTTGCAAGTTTAATGTTGAATCATTTCGCTTGTACCCATTTTCTTTGAAGTGTTCTTCAATCAACAAATACTAGGCAATGCCCTGGGTGCTTTCTTGAGTTTATATAGTGTTTTGTCAATTTATAGATAAAATTATCCATTCCAAGCTACATGAATCCAAATAATCTCTCATAATATATTTTTCATCATTCCACTTGTTTAGATAAGCACTTGTGTGTGCCTTTGATGAAGTGTCTATCCAATAGAGCTAATATTGTTTGAATTGTGCTCATCTTTGAATCTAATGCAAAGGTCTCCTCACAATAAATATCTCCTAGCTATGCATAGCCTTGAATTTTGAATTTTCAACAGTGTTTCATTTACATGCACAATTCCATTAGATCCAGTGTTAAATATCCATTTATGTCCAATTTCCTTCTTGTCTACTTATAACTCAACCAAATTCCGTTTTTGGTTTGTTTACACATAATCCATTTTCATTTGAATAGGTTTGTGCTTTTAATCTTTCCCAATTGCTTCTTCAAAACAAGGAAGCTATGAACGCTCAAATGGAAAATAGAAAGTATATACCTGAAAGAAAAGTTTTGCTATACACTTTCATATATAACCACTGTACTACCAAGTGACATAATTTAGTGTAAATATAAAATTAATTCAATTTTAAAGTTATATATAGATATATATATATATATATATATATATATATATATATATATATATCGAATTTGATTTAAAAAAAAAATTGCAATTTAAAATATTAGTTTGTGTATATATTTTTTTTAATATTTTAATTATAAGATATTTTTATAAAATACGAGTTGTCTTTAGTGTAATTTTTTGGAATCTTTTTCAGTGAGTTTTTTTGGTCTAATTTTTCTAAAATACGACAGGAATTTATTGAAATCACAAGTTTGATGAATAACCCCTGTACAATCGAAGTGTCCTAGGGGTTTTTCAGGGTGTTGAATCTATATATATACAGTCAAAAACCAGTTTAAATAACACAAATCAAGAGTTCACCTCAAATTTTTCTGCCAAATTCAAGCACTAGAAAGTCCAAAAAATCGCACTAAAAACAATTCCTATAAAAAATATGTGAAAAAAACAAAACACATTGTTTACCACCAGGTGACTCTTTTTTATTGAAATACATTATAAAGTTTTAAACATTTACATAATCAAAATTTTGATATATTAAAATATTTTGCAATATTTTAATAAACACAACCCTGTAAACTCCAATTTTATTTAATTCATTAAATCAAACCCCTCCATTCTTATTATTTATTTAATTTATTTAAATACATTATAGATGTTTGAACATTTAAGTGGTCAAGATTTTGATAAATTAAAATGTGTTGCAATATTTTAATAACATTAAAAATCCAACCCCTTCAAGCTCATTTCTTATTTAATTCATTTAAATACATTATAAATGCTTGAACATTTACTTCGTCAAGATTTTTATAAATTAAAATTTGATTCACGATGTTTTAATAAAACTAAAGATACAATATCATATAAGACTTAGTGGACCCAAAGATTATGGGCATAATAGACACCAATGTACTAAGGCTTTCCTCATAGCTGAAAAAGGTCCTAGTGCTAAGAAAGATACCAAGGATCGATTTTCTGGTGTTCATCTTTCTTTTATCTAAGGGATCACTGATAAGATTGCAAGGATCCTAAGGAATCATAAGGTGGCTTCAACCTTTCGGCCTTCAAATACCATCTGGAGATCCCTTAGATCTGTAAAAGACCCAGTGGACCCAAGGAATATGAAGGGTGTTTACGTTATCCCATGCTCTTGTGGGACTCCCCACATTGGTGAGACTGGTCGCTCGATTAATCAAAGGATTTGTGAGCATGCTGTTGGCATCAAGCATGGCAGAATCCACTCCTCTGTTTTGGCGGAGCATGAAGATAAATCTAAGCATCACATCTGCATTAAGGAGGCCCAAGTTGTTGCTGAGGTTAGTCATTTCCATCATCCTAAATTGAGGGAGGCCATAGAAATTGAAAAAAGACCCAATAATTTGAATAGAGATGATGGTTGGAATATAAGTAGAAGTTGGGTCCTTGTCTTGTCCTCCTACTCTTTTAAGCTTCTTTTTGGGATTTATTTTGTTTGTTTGTTTATCTATGTAGCTATTGGCATCCCTTTTATATTATTTATTATTGACTTATATGTTTCTGTTTTTATTTATTTATTTTTATTTTTATTTTATTATTATTATTATTATATATATATTGACTTGTTTATATTTTTGTTTTATTTTATTTATTTTTCCATTAAATGTTTTTAATTTATTTTATTTTATTTCCATTGGTTATTTTAGTTATCAAATGATCTTGTCTCGATTAGGGTCTTCCCTCTTTTTTATAATTTTTGGCTCCCCTCTTTTAAAGTTTGACTTTGATTATTTATTTATTTATTTATTTTAAATATTATTTCTAAAAAACTAGTTGTTTAATATAACAGTTACTTATTAATATTTGTTTTTAATAAATTAATAAACTAATATCACAGTTTAAATATTATTTTTCAAAAACTAGTAATATTTGGTTTTAATAAATTAATTTAAATATTATTTTTCAAGAACTAGTAATATTTGGTTTTAATAAATTAATTTAAATATTATTTTTGAAAAACTAGTCGTTTAATATAGCCGTTACCTATTAATATTTTTAATAAATTAATGAAATAACATCATTATTTAATTTTTTTTTCAAAAACTAGCCATTTAATATAGCCGTTACTTAATAATATTTGTTTTTAATATACTAATAAATTAATACTACAATTTAAACATTTTTGTTCAAATATAGCTGTTACTTGAAATTATGGCTCTACATTGCTCTCTATTTAAGCCTTTGCCATGGTCTGCCTCTTCATTTAGTCTTGACGATGAACCGCACTTGTTGGTTCGAAACGCGTAGGCCAAAAAATTCTCTCATATGATTTCTACCAAAAGACTTTGTTTAATTCATTATGGACCACAGAGGCTTGAATACAGAAAATACAATATCATATTATTCTCTTTACAAGGTGCAAAGTCTTTGATGGTTAAATATCTTTTATTTTGTGTTCATTTATATTTATAGTTCATCACTTTTTTTTATCATTTTTAAATTTCAAATTGCATAAAATTAAAATAAAGTCGTTGAAATAATTTTATTTTCTTAGTATTGAAGTTTAGTTGATATAATTGTATTTTCTTAAAATTGAAGTTTAGTTTTTTTCTTGAAGAGTTAAAATACAAGAAATTATATTTTATGATAGATTTTTGAATTGTTTAATATTATGGGGAGACATTTTTTTATTAATAATATTTAATTATTAATATATAACGTAGGGAACCTTAATTTCTGTGGAACTTGATTATATTAAATGATTCTATGTCACGAACCTTAATATCTATGACATTTAATCCTTTGTGAATGAGAATGACATATTTGTGGTTTATTGAATAAGTATTGAAACTAGTGCGTATTAATCTTGGCTGCGGTGTGGTGGTTCTCTACGGTCTCAGTGGCTCATTATCAATCTTGATCATTATCTGCGGTGTGGGTGGTCCGTTGAATAATCTGCGGTCTCGATGGTCTGTTGAATATCCACACTCAATATATTCCGACAGATCCAATCCGGTCTGTGGGTTGCGGTTCGATCCAACCCAGGGTACATGCAGTCTGCGGTATGTTTTCCTGATATTAGGTGCACATATTCCTTATATTTTTCTAATGCATATCTGCTCATATATTTTCAAGTATGAATAATTCACCATAGCTACCAAATATTACCAAAGGTAGACCTAGCACAGTTACTCTACAGAGCCTTCATGAGAATATAGCGTCTTTAGAGAAATGTAGAGAAGAAAGAGAAGTCAATCTACAAATAGAGTTAGAAGCCATGTTGGAAAAAAAATTCACATCTCTTGAAGACAAGATCCAAAAACAAATAGAAAATAAAACAGAACCATCAGAGAATAAAATGGTAGCAATGGAGACTAGGTTGCGAGTTATAAAAAAGCAAAACTAAGATACGAACCAAACATCTCAGCAAGGAGAGGATGATACTTTAGAGAGTCTTAAAAATGAAGGACATGGTTAAAGAACTAGAAGAAAAATTTAATAGCCACCTCACCCTAAATAGTGTGGTAGGTAAATTAGATATCAAACCAATTAAAGATGAAATGAAAAAAATGATAGAATTAGACCATGAGTGTAACAAAAGGGCCTTGAACCTTATAATATTCGGTTTGAAAGAGGAGGTAGACGAGGATACTTTAGCCATAGCCGAGACATAATTATATAGCAGATTACAAATTGAAACAACGTGTCTCATAGAAGCAACAAGGTTGGGGAAATTAATTGAGAATAAAGGAAGGCTTATCCGAATAAACGTGAGCTCTACTAACCATAAGTATGCCATACTTAGTAAAACCTTAAGTCTAAAAGGAACGGGAACATTTATAAATGAAAATCTCATTCCAAAAGATCAAGAAGAATTAAGAAAGGAGGTTTAAAAGGTAAAATAAGCTAGGAAGGAAGGAAAATGGGCAATAATCAGAAATAGAAAAGTCATTATTCGAGATATAAACCAAAAATATTGTAATAAATAGAAATTAAGCATGCTCCAGATTCTTTCATGGAATTGTCAGGGTTTCCATGGAACAAAGGCCCCAAGCTAAGTTGGATCTCGAATGATGTTGATATTATATTTCTTGTTAAAACTTGGGAGCACAAAAAATCTAAGGTCCCTAACATAGATGGCTTTGCACTATGGTCTACCTCGAACAAGCGATACTCCCATAGAGGCATTAGGGGTATTGCTTGTTACATTAAGAAGAACATCTCCCCCCATGCTAGGATTTATAAAAAACGACCCTTACAACCAATATATTTGGATAGAGATTACTGACATTAATGATAAAAAGACTTACATAGCAATCTGTTATTTTCCCCCATCAATTCTAGCTTCTATAAGAAAAAGAATCTAGATAAAAATAGTCCTTACAATGGTTTAGAGAATGATATTTCTAGCCTAAGGAATGAAGGTAATATCCTTTTAATGGGTGACTTTAATGCTCGAACTTCAAGCAACCAAGATATTCTTCTAAGCAATCATTCCAACCCTAATCCTCTTTGGTTAGAAGAAGACCTTACTCTACCTAGATGGTACAAAAGGAGCTCTAAAGACCTCAGGGAGAATTTGTTTGGGTCAGAGCTAGTCAAGCTCTATAGTGCTTAGGATCTCATAATTTGCAACAGTCTAAAGAAGTGGCCCAATTCTAGCCAGATGACCTACATCCATGGGCTTGGAAGCATCATCGTCGACTATGTTATTTCAAATCTCCCTTTATACAACGAAATTATAAATTTTTACATCTTAAATGACCACGAGCCTGGCTCTGATCATAGGCCTTTACTTATAACTCTAAATTTTTTCTTGCATATATATCCCATAGAATATAATCCTTATAGCCATAAGAACTTAATCTTTGATAGAAATAAAAAAGATCTCTTTCTAAATTAATTAAAAACTAATTTTCTTCCTTTATCTAGTATAGACAACATAAAAGACCTGTATAATAATTTTACTACAACCCTCTCATATTCTATTAACAAGTTCTCAATTGAAGTTTCAAGTAATAAAGGAAATAGCAAAACCAACCCATGGTATGACAAAGATTGTAAAAGTGCGAGGGGAGAAATTAAGGAAGTTGTTGATGAATCTCTTAAAATTGGCAAGATAAAAATATACAAAGCCCTAACTAAAAGGAAAAAAGGCAGTATGTTCGTAAAAGATAAGAGAATCTCTTACACCTTTCTAAGGTAGCTCCTAAGAAATTTTGGAGGCAGATTCTAACTAGGAAAACTAAAGATAATAATAAAATTTCTTTACACCACTGTAATTCCTATCCTAAAAAGCTTTATGAATCTCCAAATGCCATGAATAACTTTGAAACCCTACTCACAATGAAAGAATTTTTCTCATTAAAAGATATTGATTTTGGGGTTAAATGCCTAGCAAATGGGAAAGTTAAGGACATTGAAGGTTACCAAGCAGAAATCTTAAAAATTGGAGGTCTTGTCATCATCCCCAACATCCACAAGTTTTTCAATCAAGCGGTTAAGCAAGCGTTCCCTAAACCATGGATCCAATGCATAATTTTCCCTATTTTTAAAAGTTGGGATACAAATAACCCCTCTAATTATCAGATAATTATGATTAGCCCTCTCTTAGCCAAGTTATATGGTATTATTTTGGAAATGAAGTTGAGCATATGGCTTGAAATTTAAGGTAAGCAGGCTAAAGGTCAAGCCGGTTTTAGAAGGCAACACTCAACAAAGGACCACCTTGTTATGCTTAGGATCATTGTGGAGAAAAGTGGCAATGATAAATTCAATCTCTTTTGTTGCATTGTGGACATTAGAAAGGTTTTTAATATGGTCCCTAGAAACAACCTATGGAATAGATTAGAAGAGCTACAGGTTCCTTTCGAGTTGAGAGACACTGTTATAAGGTTATACGAGAATGTAATTTCCAAGATAAAAATCAATGAGGGGTGGTTGAAAGATATTAAGTGTAATATCGGAGTTAAGCAAGGTTGCCGCCTCTCCCCTACCCTATTTGGCATTTACATTGACAAGCTGTAAGGTTGTTTAGAGGAAGCAGGTTGTGCTAGCACGATCTTAGTTGGGATAGTCATCATCGTTCTTCTCTATGCTGATGATATTATTCTTCTCGCAAGGTGCCCATCTGATCTTGATAAGCAACTTAGAATTCTTAAGGATTTCTGCTCTACCATGGGCATGATTGTTAACACTGACAAAAAAGAAGTTATGATTATAAAATCTAAGAAGGATACTTAAGCTAATTTTATGTATGACAATAGTAACTTGGAGGAAGTGTCTTCTTACAAGTACCTAGGAATTGATATTCATCACAAGCTCAATTGGAACTATAGCATTGAGAAAAGGATTTATGGGGGGTGGAAAGATTATTTTGGTCTTGAAAATAATTGTAAAATGACAAACCTTGTAATGTGGTATAGAAGGGAGTTCCTCTTTGAAACTTTAGTCACTCCTATTATCTTATATGGATGTGAGGTTTGGGGTTGCAGCATCTCTAGAGAATCCTGGAGAAAGATTGAGAAAATCCAGAAGCGTTTTATAATGTATAACCTCAAAATTAAAAGCAATACACCCTATCCTATTCTCCTTAAGGAAGTGGGTCTTTCCCCTATCGAGAGTCTAGCTATGACTAGGCTTTAGTTGTACAAGAATAAACTCAATAACATAGGATACCATAGACTTCCTAAGCTAGCTTTAAATTCCAACCGAAACCACCTAAGGCTCGAACAAGGTTGGTATAAAAACACCAAGGCCTGGTTAAACCATTAGGAGATCGACGAGAATGTTGCATTGCAAAACATTAATAACATTCAAAATATTTTTACTTCTAAGTTCAAAGAAAAAACGTTGTGTGAGAAAGATTTAGCAGCTAAAAGAAAATTAAGATGTTATAAGGAGGTCATCAGCCCCACCTTAGAAGATCAAAAGTATCTCTCTATTTTAACTAGCTCAAAGAAGAAAATTAATATAGCCAAGATTAGAACAAACTCTCATCAGCTCCATAATGAAATGGTCATTGGGTAGTTCCTAAAACAACATGGATGGAAAGTATCTGCCATATCTGTGAGAATATGAACATCAAAGATGAAAATTACTTCCTCTTAGAGTGCCCTGCGTACAACCACATTAGATCTCAGTTTCATAATATTTGTTGCAATACCGACCTTCCTAACCTTTTACGATGTCAAAATTATAGTGAGCTCTGGAGGCTTCTCTTAAAGCTTTCTCAGCATAGGAATAAAATCTTAAATCAAACTAAATAATTCGTTTATTTAGGTCCAATAGACAAAAGTTTGGTCTCAGTGGACGTTAACCATCATCATCATCATCATGAAAAATGGTAACTTGAGAAACAAATCAAATTCACATTGTAATTATTTCAAAAATTATATAGAAGAAAATCTTTATTGCGCAGGCAGGTGCTCGGATGGGTGAGTGTTACATGTGTGAGCATTAGATGTTAAATGTGAGATGTTAATTTTGAGATGTGAGATATTTTTTAAATTCAATTTTTTATATTGTAATTTTGTTGTAAGATGTTAGACAGGGAGATGTTATTTTTGAGATGTGAGATGGTTTTTAAATTCAATCTTCTTATATTGTAATTTTGTTTTTTATTAATAAAATTACAAACATTATTTTAGATAAAAGAAATTATAATATACCTATCACATTAAAATATATAACACATGAATAGTAATTATAAATTAATGTCCATTTTACAATATAAATAAAAATAATGATTGCATAATCATCTTTAAATTTAATTGATCAGTCAAAAAAATTTAATATTTACAATATAACAAAATTTTTAATCATGAATATTTACCATGGATATTATTAACTACTAAATAGGCTTTTTTACAATACCATGGGCCAATACCTAGAAGAGAAAGATAGAGAGAGGGAGGGAAAGAGGGAGAGGAGAGAAAAAAATCATAATACCATGGTTTCTCAATACCATGGGTCATGTAGGGTTTTGATTATTATGTTATGGATCTATGCTTTTAATTATTTTGTTACAATACCATGGGCCAATACCATGGTCATTGGCTTATCAATACCACATGCCCAAAAACCATAACTTATTTCAAAATCTAAATATTTTACAAATACTTTCTTTTAACTTAATTTAATAACATTTTTAATTAAATCTAAAAGAAAAAAGGTTATAATTATTTTTGAGGTATATCTAAACCCCCCATCCTCAAGACTACTAAAAATATTCCCATAGAGATTAAATCGAGGTTTTAATAAATTAAAAATGAAAATACTTTTACATATAAATATGAAATTTATATAATATAAATAATATTATAAAGAACCATGATAGATGCATTTTAACCAAAAATCCAAGCAAAGAGAGCAAGAGAAGTGACTAACAATGATAGAGGAGAGATAGTGCATGGTTCTTTTAAGTTTTTTATTTGTATTTCCTTTGACATGATTGACCCAAAATATAGCTTTAATATTTTACAACGAATTCTTTTTTTTTTTTTTTTTTTAATTTAGATACTTTCTTAAATAAAATACAATGGGATTATATTTAAGAAAGAGAGAGAGAGAGAGAGAGTGAGGTGGAGGGGGAATAAAGTGGGGGAGAGAGACATAAAGGTCGAAGAGACAGGGAGAGATGAAGGGAGAGAGAGAGGCAGGAGGAGAGAGGAGGAGAGAGGGAGCAAGAGAGAGATGGATTTAGAGGGAGTGAAGAACAAAGACAACGAGAGATAGAGGTGGAGAGAGAGAGAGAGTGTGATAAGGGAGAGATGAAGATGGAATGAGGGAGAGAGGAGGAAAGGGTAGAGATAGGGAAAGAAGAGGATTAGAGAGATAGGGAGACATAGATATGGAGGGGGGAGAGAGGGGGAGAGTGAGAAGGGGAGAGAGAGGGAGATAGTGACAGAGTTGGAGGGTGGAGAGAGAGAGTGCCTATGATGGGGGAGAGATAGTGGGAGGTGGGAGAGAAAGGGAGAGAGAAGAAGGAAAAGAGAGGGGACTTGAGAGAGAGGAGAGAGAGGAGGGAGAGAGAGATGGAGTTGGAAGGGGGAAAGAGAGGGAAGGAAGAAAAAATACATTGAGAGATAGAGGTGGAGAAAGAGAGGGAGTGATAAGGGAGATATCAATATGGAATGAGGAAGAGAGGAGACGAGGGAAGGGAGAGAAAAGTAGAGGATAGACATAGGGAAAGAAGGGGAAGAGAGAGACAAGGAGACATAGATATGGAGGGGGGAGAGAGGGGGGTAGAAAGAAGGAGAGAGAGAGGGAGACAGTGACAGAGTTGGATGGTGGGAAGTGAGAGTGTGTGATGGGGGGGAGACAAAGGGAGGTGGGAGAGAAAGGGAGAGAGAGGAAGTAAGAGAGAGATGACTTGAGAGAGAGGAGATAGAGGGGGAGAGAGAGATGGAGTTGGAAGGGGAAGAAAGAAATACAGAGAGAAAGGTGGAGAGGGAGAGGGAGTAACAAGTGAGAGATAGAGAGATAGTGAGAAAGAGAGAGAGAGAGCGAATGTTTTGGGGGTGAGAAGGAGAGACAAGGGGAGATAGAGATATAGATGAAGGGAGGGGGGAGGTTAGAAGAGAGAGGAAAAGAGGGAGGGAGGAGGAGAGATAGATATGAAGAGAGAGAGAGAGAGAGAGAGAGAGAGAGAGAGAGAGAGAGAGGGTGATATAGATATATAGATATATAGAGAGAGAGAGTGTGTGTATGTAGGTTGATATAGAGATATAAAAAAGGAGAGACAGAGGGAGATACAGATATATGTGGAGAGAGAGAGAGATGTGTTTAGGGCCTAAGATAGAGAGACAAATAAGGAAACATGGAGACAAATACAAACATAGAAGTTAGATCTAGAAAGTCGTGAATATTTTGGTTTTTCACTAAAATGGATGTATTGATTTCATTGTAGTTGTTGATTTCTAATCCCATTTTTTTTTGCTAAAGCAAGAGTCGTGCCTTCTATTCAAATTAACCAAAAAGGATTAATTACATAAATTACAACCATCCCTAAGGAATCTGGGGACATAGAATTAATTATCCGTTCCAGGGAATGGACCAACGAGCGAAAAAAGGCATACAAGTTGGAACAAAAATGGACCAAAAAAGGAATAAAAAAACCAAACTATTCAAATTTCTAGTCCGAAAAGGGGCATAAACATTACATATGTGGTCCACCTGAAAATATTTGCTACCCGCCATGAAGCTGAACAAGCACGGATGATAACAATAAGGCATAACTCTGACCCAGACGCACCAACATGCAAATTGATCTTGGGCCATTGATCTGCCTCGCTAAATCCAATAGTTGATAAACATATTGGATGGAAAAGAAGCCCAAAGAATACCCGCCTGATGAGGGCGGTATTCTCTCTCCTACTTTAGCCACATGTCGCATGTTGAGTGGCATTGGGATTAAATCCTTGAAACCACTTTCAGGATTTGAGAGCTTCCGATAAGCTGAAAACGACCTTGAGGGCGGTATTGAAACTAAAGGTAGTTATGAGGAAGGTTTTGAGTCCATTGAGGAATCAAAGACTCTGACTTGAACCCATCAATCTACAAATTGAATCTCCACCCTTGATCCTTAGTTGTTTTATCCAACGAATGAGAGGAATCTTCCTTTGAAGAATAGCAGGAGCGATTCCTGCCATCCGAGCATCCGAAAACATGTAGACCAACCTCGCTGGTTCGCTGTATCCAATGTCAACAGTTATATACCTATGGTGGGATGCTGCAGTGCCTTCTAACTGAAGACTCTTCACCCCCTCTTCCCATTGAGTAAAACTAAGGTGATTAGTGTTAGGAGAAAGTTTTGAAAGAGTCCTCAATCTGCAGATCATCTCCCACCCAAGAACTCTGTGTTTGAGCTATCCTGGACTAATAAAGCTAACAATGACCCATGTTCCAGTTTCAAAATTACCTCTGGAAAACCCCTTCATGTTGATTTTGTATCTACAAACCCAACCTTTGCTACTGCTGAAATTCTTTGTTCTGATGTATCTCTCGGTCCTCATTCGCCTGGTTGAGATAGTCATCCCTGAATCTACCCCGTGGAACCTCTTGCCATCTGTGCTTATTACTACTCTTAGTGCAAAGAGCACCTTTGTTGGCAAGTATTTTCGCCAATTTATTGTCCTCCTGCACACATGTGTGAAGCTTAAGGTTCTCATGTTTTTAAGGTAGAGATGGATTCTTTGATAAACCTGATGAAGCCTGTAGTGTCTCGAGACCTTTTCCGGAGCCAAACCACAATAGATTCTCTTGACCGAATTGATGATCAACTCAGAATCCGCTTCAATTATGATATTCTGAAGATTGTCATTCTTCAATATTTCTAAACATTACTCTAGTGCCATTAGCTCCGCCACATTGTTTGTGGCTCTTCGCAGATTGAAATGAAAAATGTAATGCATGCAGCCCTTTTCATCCCTTATTACACCAACATAAACAACCATACCTAGATTTCCTATTAAGGCCCCATCTATGTTACATTTCATAAATACCTGAGGGGGAGAATGCCAGAAATCTTTATCAGTGACCAGTTGCTTTACCAACCTATTCTTGCCCTAAGGAATAAGCCCCTGCATACCCAAATGAAGTAGTATTTGCACATCAACATTTGAAGGGAGATTTGTAGGGGGTGTTTGCATTAAAGTTCCAACTATCTCCTTGAGTTGTCTTAAAATTTGTTCTATGATGGTGTAGGAGGAACTTTTCTTATTTTTGAAAATTCTATTGTTGTGTTCTTTCCAGATGTCCCATATTAGGAAGCTTGGAGTTAAATCCCAAGCTTTGTTTATCATTTCATAATCAGATAAGTTCCTCCTCTAGTTGCTTAGCGTATCAGTGATGCTTCCTCTGTCCCTGTCTGTTTATCTAAATATTAAGGCAATACCATCCCACAATGTGGAGGTAAATATGCAGGTGTTGATAAGGTGCTCCATTGTTTCTTCTTGTGATTCGTAGAGCTGGCATCTGGATGGCCCAAAATGCCCCTTTTCCGGATATTCTCCCATGTTAGAATTTTCTTATGATGTACCAGCCACATGAACAGTTTGGTTTTCATCCATCCTTGGTTCTTCTAGAGATTATTCCAAATCCAATCTGGTTTTGTGGAATCAAGCTCAAGGGCTATGCGTTTTTCCCCTTTAAGGTTAAAAGTGTCTTCATTGTTATTTCCCCATCTAAGTTGGTCAGGATCAGCTGATATCAGTATCTTTCTTTGATCTAGAATGGCCATTAAAGCATCAGCCTTTGCTTTCAAGGGGATATTATCCCTGTATTCCATTTTCTTCTAGGTTCTCCATTTTCCTTCGCTATTTGTCTGATCCCAAAAATAATTTACCTAGAGTAATCATTTTTTATCAGTATCATTCTTGAGATCCACAAAGTCCTCTCTTAGCAACTTAGGTTCCTGTTTCCATTTATCCTCCCAAAACCATGCCAAGTATCCTGCTCTAATCTCCTAGAAGCTTTTCTTTTGAGCTATGTCTCTATTTTCCCAAGCTTTATTCTAGACGTGGGAACCTTTTATGATGCCAAACATTCTTATGTGGTCCTTGTTTTTCCAATTTCTTGCATATTTCTGGTTCCAAATTTCAGCCCAAGGAGCATCTGAATATTTTATCCATCTCCACCATAATTTTTCCTCCAAAAATTTATTTAGCACTTCAGGATCACCCAGTCCTAAACCTCTGTGGATTTTAGGTTTACAAATCTTTTCCCAGGCTACCAAAGCCCATTTCTTCTTTTCTTCCCCTTTACCCCAAAGGAAATCTCTTTGGATATTTCTTCATTGTTGCATAACTCCCTTTGGAGCTGGAAAGGCTGAAAACATGAAGATGGGGATTGTTTACAGGACAAATTTTGTAAGCACCAATTGGCCCGCCAAGTCCATATTTGAGTCTTGTCCTACAACTTATTAATCACAGACTCCCAAACAATCTTGTTCAGAGGTTTTTCTGTGAGTGGAACTCCCAAATATTTGGAAGGTAGCATATCTATTTGAAATCCCAGAATTCTAGAGATATTTCACTGCATAGCAATGTTAGTATTGAAAAAGAAAATCTTTGATTTGGAAAGGCTCACCTCTGTGCCCGCTGCCATATCGAAGTCACTAAGGATTTGTTTGTAAGCTAGTGCTTCTTTAACCGTGGGAATGCCCTGTAGCATGGTATCATCTACAAATTGTTGATGGGTCACAACTTGTTTGTTCCTGGATAGTTTGAGACCCTGGATCTTACCTGCTTCTTTAACAGACTTTATGACTCGACCTAGTCCTTCCATCATAAGAATAAAGAGAAAGGGGGATAGAGGATCTCCCTGCCTGAGGCATCTTGAAAGCTTAAAGGTCTTAGATGGAGAACCATTTACCAGAATTGAAAAACTAGATTAAGTCACCAAGGCCATTATCCATCTTACCCAGTTGTGGTCAAATCCAAAAGCTAGGAGGACCTTCCTGATATAGGTCCAATTTAACATATCATACACCTTTTCTAGGTCCAATTGCATAATCATTCCAGCCTGCCTTTTACTCATCAATGAGTGAACCACCTCATGCGCATGAATGATATTATTGAGAATTTGTCTACCCTTTACATATCTCGTCTGCTCCACAGAAACCAGAGTGGGAAGAAGGGGTTTGAGTCTGTTGGCAATAATTTTGGATATTATCTTATACACCACATTGCATAAAGTTATAGGTCTAAATCTATCTAGTGTCATAGCATTGTCCTGTTTAGGAATCAAGGAGATGAAGTATGTGTTGAGCACCTTCAATACAGTTTTATTTTTCCTGGAGTCCTCCACCACATTCAGAATATCTTGCTTGACAATACTCTAGCATGCTTTAAAGAAGTCTACATTGAAACCATCCAAGTCTGGTGCTTTTCCATTCTGCATTTCTTTGATGACCTCACTAACCTCCTCTTCATTAACCAGCCTATTATGATTATAATTATCTTCTCTTGTTACTAGAATAGGGATGTGCTTTGTGAAGTCCCTGATAAATTGCGATCTATCTGTGAGAGGTTCCTCTTCTATGCTTTGAAAATGTTGAACCAACACAACTTCTATTTATTTATGGGTATTGAGATGTTGACCTCTGGAGTCCTTAATCGTGGAGATTCTATTGTGAGACCTGTGTTCCATTGTAGATCTGTGGAAAAACCTTGTGTTTATTTCCCCTTATTTTAGCCATTGTACTCTTGATTTTTGTCTCCAAAATATTTCCTCTTGTTTGCATAAGTCCTTCCAATCTTATTGATGCTTGTTGGCTTGTTCATTTCTTTCCCCATCAAATCCATCTGTGATAAGGGTTTGATTAATTTCCTGCATTTTTCTTTCAACAGCTTTTTTCGCTTCAAAAGTATTGCCAAACTCATTCTTATTCCAATCTTTGAGCCTTAGTTTGATATTTTTCAATATTTTGTGTAATAGAAACATCCTCATTCCCTGGTTCTACAGATCTTCTTTCCACAATTTTTCAATGTTGCTAATAAATTCTGGATGGGTGAGCCAGATGTTTTCAGACCTAAAAAGTATGTTCTTTGCGGTTCCGATGTCGGTCACCTCAAACTAAACAAGCCAATGGTCTGATCCACCAAAGGGGAGAATTCTCACTGTCATATCAAGGCCTGTGAGCATGAGGTCCTCTGAGAAATGAATCTGTCCAACTTTGAGGCTACTTGAGACTCTCCTCCTCTTTTATTGTTCTAAGTAAAGAGGCTATTACTTGTAACTATGTCAACTAGCTTCATGTTGTCTATAAAATTATGAAATGCTATAAAGTCTCTCCTTAGTGTTCTGGTCCCACCTTTTTTTCCTGATAGGGACTTGATCATGTTAAAGTCCCTGCCCAAAATCCATGGTATTCTTGAATGTCTATCTCTTAGATTCTCTAGAGAAGTAAGTAGTCTGAGTTTGTCATCAAGTCTCTGAGGGCCATAAATATTTGTGATTAAATAAGTCTCCCTGTCTCCCACAGGCTAAATAACCACTGATAAATAATTCCTAGATGCCTCAGTGTCCACTATACCAATATTTTGAGGGTTCCAAAGTGTGAGAATACCTCCTGTTGCTTTGTCTGCCTGGACTTCTAGAAATTCATATCTCTTGAGCCATTTGCTATGTGTTTCTCTTATTTTTTGAATTGAACATTTAGTTTCCTGGATGAAAATCATATCTGGAGTTTCTTGTTTCATTCTATTGTTAAGATTCCTTTACTTCCTTTTACTTCCTAGACCTCTAATATTCCAAGATGTGAGCTTCATTGAGAAATATTTGCAAAGGAGTAGCTGCTTAGGTCTTTCATCTTACCTTAATCTATCATGAATTTTCCAAATTCTATCAGTAACTCATTTTGTTTCTTTTTGCCCTTTTTCCTTCCTGGGTTTTCGGGAGCGATTCCTAATGTGGTTTTCAAGGTTTTCACCCCTTCGTTGTCCTATCTTTCGAGGTTTCCTTTCCCTCCTAGCCCTTTAGCCTAAGTTCTCCATAGAAACAGCTGTTGCACTCTATTAAACTCATCTTGAGGTAATGAATCCATTCCTTCCATGGTCCCCTATTTTAGGAATCTTTCCAGATCTAGATATTCTCTTTCAAGAATATCCTATAGTTCATGATCCTATGTTTCCACCTCACTCGGGGTCATTTCTTGGTCCATTTCAAGTTCCATGTTGCTCAACATAGTCTCACTTTGCTAGTTATTGTGCTATATCTTCTCCTTGTTTTCTTCCTTTTCCCTCTCCCCTGGGCTGTCCTCTATGGCCTGATTTGCCTTTGTTACCTCTTCTTCTTCTTCTAGTATCTTGTACATGTTCTGACTTGCCTATTTTTCCTCGGTGTCGTTTTTCTTTTGCAACCTTTTCCCTCCTTTACCTCTATTTCCCATTTTATGAAAGCTTTCATTTTATTTCCCTATTGTAACTTTACTTCTACTCTCTGCATTGTTGAGAGGGCAGTCTCTGAATAGATGCCCATGTTCATGGAATTTGCGACATCTAAAAGGAACACATTCATAATCCACTGTTTGCACCCATTCTTCATAAAAAAAATCCACGATCACCCCATCCGGTAGAGCTCCAGAGAGATCCATCTCCACACATATACGAGCAAAGGAGGTGTACTTTCCCCTTCTCGTTGCCTCAGATATTTTAACAAAATTCCCTAATTTATTTCCTATTGTTGATGAAGATTCTGGTTGCCAGTAATCTAGAGGTAAAGAGTAGAATCGTACCTAAAATGAGACCGAAGTGAAGATCTCACGCTCCAAGACAAAATTCATCATCCAAGGCTGCATATAAAGGCATGTAGTCGCATAGCAGTAGGGCCCTCCTTCAAACACCTTGTCTTAATCCTCGATGTTGGTAAAGACTACAGTAAAGAAACCCTTTAACACAAGATGTAGGTCTATATCCCCTTTAGGTTTCCAGTGATATTTAATCCATGCCTGTAGCGCCTTCTCTATGGGCCATATCCCCATAAATTTACAAATGATAGCATAAGTCCTCATGTGATCCCTATGTGCCTACAGTGTTGGATCAGTTAACACCACTCTAGGTATGACAACGGTCTTGGGCTTACATGGCCCATTTTGTTTTTGTTTTCTGCTTATTGTTTCTTTTCCTCTTCTTCTTTATCTTTTTTCTGTCTCCCACCCTCTTATTATTCTGCTCCTGTGTGTCATCATTGTCTTGTTTCCCTTCTCCTGAAAGACCTTTTTCAACCTCCAGCTATCTCTTGCCTTGGCTGTGTTATCGGGAAATCTTGTGTCCACTCGAAGCCGCTAGTTTCACTAAGATGGGTAGCTATCTTAGAAACAAACAAACGAAAGCTACTTTCATTTTCCTTTATGAGAAGTAGATGGGAGGGGAGCAAAGAATACCAACCTCAGTCTTGCGCTTGGTCCTTTGCTTTTTTCCTCTCCCTTCTGACAGATCTTTGCCGCTCCTTCCTTGCTTACCTCACTTCAAAGAGCACCTATAAAGTCAAAGCAGCATAACACTATCGAAGTACAGAGATCTACAATCATAAACAATATAGGACTAGATATATATTGACCACACAAATGCATACATCATCAAACATACAAGAATGTGGAGGAAAACATGAATAGCTTTATTAATAGAAAGAATAGAAGAGAGGATTACAACCCATTGATCTGACCCAACGTCATCCTCCCAGCATGAAATCCCTTCTTCACCTCATAAAAAGCTTAGATCACCCAACACTATGATATTCCACCAAAAAACCAACAACACTTCCTTACAAAATACAAGATTCCAACCTCTAGATCTCTGGATGAGGGATCCATATATAGATGTTTGCAGGGGGTGAGTCAGCTTCTGGGATTTTGATTAATGTCCTCTCTCTGATATTTCTTGGTTCCATTTGGAGATCTCTTGCTCATCCCTGGGCGAATTCAGAGAGGCAAGTGTCAAAGGAGAAGTTCTGGAAGATTCCATGATCATGCACCTTGCAAACTGTCTCTGCCATTTGTCTACTGTTGCCCATCGCACCCTACACAAGGGCTTTCTAGTATGCATCGCACTTTTTGCATTGAGCGGGTGAGATGCATCACACCCTTAGCACTGAGCAGTCTATATGCTCTAGTTTTGACCAGTTCTGAGCAATTTTCCATGGAGAACTTTTGGGAGATGATGTAATCAGTTGACCTTGTTCCTTTAGGGTATGAAACAACAATTTTAGGGGCTCAGAAGCCCTTGGTTTATGGACATATATTATTGGGGTTGCAGTGCCCAAATATGTCTATAATAGTTGCCCCCTAAAGCATGAGGTCGAAAATCTTTTGATGTTAGGTGAAATGCTTTATCACGAGGATCCGAGGTTTTTCAAACTGGAAGGCGACCTGTAATAAGATACAATACAATACATTATCTTCATAATATTTTCATGATCTAGCTTAGGCGGGAATTCCCATGCTCAGTTTTATAAATTCATTTCATGTACATAGGACAGACAACCGTCTGTGTGGCAGACTGATGATTCTGATAGAGCCATCATACTTTGATTCGGATGATCATCTGTGTAGCAATGATGTACATTCAATGTCTTTATTTTCCTAAATATATCATAGCCCGGATGGATGAAACTAGATCCGAGGTCTTCCAACTCGTTCAATCTTCACTCAAAGTACAAGTTGATCCATGTGAAAGATGTTCTGGAGTCGAACATGAAAAGACATCGCCTCATTACCAGCCAATGATGTAAGTTATCAATGGGCACAAGAGGAATCACCAATAATGATGATGACCCTCAAGGTATGGCAGTACAATTCACATGGTGTGAAAAAGGGACTTGGCGTCAAACACCACGCGAAATCTTTCGGTTGAAGGCCATTGATGTAAACCTATCGTCGGAAGTGAGAAACTTGCCATTGAGGCATGCAAGCTTTAAAGTACTTAAAGGGTTGTTCCTAGGTCGACTTCTTGGATAATGAGCTGATGTCAACAAGAAGTGACCCATCGTAGGAGGGCCTTAATGAATCCCACATCTACAACACATAATGGAGCAAATGATTTTGTGGAAGTGAAAATGATTTGATGATACAAGGTTCAGGGTGGCGGTCATGAAAGAATGGAGCGTGAATGTATTGCAGCGGATGAGACACAAGATGGGTTGGTGAACTCTCTGAGCGATTTCTCTTGAAGATATTGGCAACACTAAAAATGGATTGGTAGCATTAACCCCAAAGATGGATGGTATGATGGACCAATGGTAATATGACCGGTGAACGGAATAACCCAACCCGGTGCAATCATGGTGATGGAGTGAAAGTGTCATGTTCAAGAGCGACTTGCTACCAAGAAAGTTTCTTCGAGTTTTCTTCCCAATATTTCCCCAGTCATTTCTGACCAGTACCTCTTTATTTTTATCAAGCTTGAGGAGGATAACATATGCTTGTTCTATAATTTTCCCTTCGGTCAAACCCGTCGCTATGTTTTAATGAACCTAGCAACAGTGAAATTTGTTCTTGTCTATATGGACAAGTTTTTCGCTATTGGTTTTAACAAGTTTAACGACACAGATAACTCGGTCCTTTTTCAATTTTTGAGAGTCTGTAAAGGGACAGAAAGGAAACTCCAATAATCCTTTTTCGTCATATAATCCCTTAAGTCCGAAAAAGTATAAAATAATGCGAAAGGGATGAATTTTCGATAGTTTTAACACGCCAAACAAGACAAGTGCTTGATCTTTTTGTGTAATAATCCCTCAGGTCCAAAAATATTAAAATCTAGAGGAGGGATAGCACTTCTGATAGCTTTAACGAGCCGGAGAGGCCAATTGCTTGGAAATATTTTCATATTTTACGAGTCAGATGAAAAGAGCTTAAAGGAGACTCGTTTTTTGAGGAATGAGTGATATTTTCAGGTGGCAATTGACTCCAGGTAAGGTTTGGAATTTTCCAATCATGGTAGTATCATAAGGATGGCTAACAGAATCACTCGTCGTAGCTGTTCCTCAAAAGGGTAAACAATCAAATGGAGGCGTACGATCAGCTAAAACAGAGTGGAGGTGATGGTAACAACATGACCAAGGCTCAAGAGCTGATGATAATGCATTCACAATGGTTACTTACTGGAGATTGGTTCATTTTTTAATGAGCTTAAACCCTTGGGGAACATTTGCTCATTGCTTAGGTTTAATTTTTAACGAGCTTGAACTTTGCATAAAAACTGCTCATGATAATGGTCGTTGATATTCAATTCACCGTTAACACTATGTTCTTTTGATGGTTATACTACATGTTCAATTGCTCCATCAAACTAATTAGAAATGAGAATATATGATTGAAAAATGAGTTAAAACATTAATACCTTACTTGAATTATGTGAAAAGTAATTTAAAAGTAGTTTTTACCCCTCATTTTACCATTTCATTTGAATCTGGGACTATTGAAGCTTTGGAGGTGTTTTCCACCTTGATTTTCACTAGTTGATTCTGGGAGATTCTGTGGACGATTCTCGGCGCTGTCTGGACCAGGTAGGAGCTAAACCTAAGCTCTTTAGTTGCATTCCTTCCTTTTTGAATTCTGAGCATGTTTCCCTGCCTTTCTAAGCCTCTGGGGTTTGAACAATTTGTTTTGCCACCATCGCACCCTCTGTATATCGAAAGGTGCGATGCATACTGGGCTGGCCATTGGCCAGTCAGTATGCATCTCACCTAGTACATAGCTAGGGTGCGATGGGCGCAAGGAGGGAAACTTGTGCACTGTTTTCTCAAGGAAATTTTGCTTGTTTTTTGCCAAATCAAGATCCTGACTCTTCTCTTGTTTGTTTTTCAGAGATTCATTGGAGAAAAATGGTTGTTAGATGGTGAGAATGCAAGCATGAAGAAGATGACATGGTTTACTTACATGATCCGGGTACAGTAACTGCGTTGCAGAACTGTGGTTTGCTCAAGTTGTTCCACATCTCTAGCATGAGGCAACAAATCAACTTGTTGCAATATTTTCTCGATGCATGGGATCCTACCAACCAAGTGTTCTAGATCAGAGGCAAATCCATTCCCTTGACTATCGTGGACATCTACTTTTTGACCGGTTTATCGAAGCGTGGTGCCCCTCTCTTACTATCTAGTTCTGCTCGTGGGGACAAATACGTGAGGGATTATATTTGCCGATACTGTAGAGAAGGATCTTAGCTGAGTAGGGACGGTAAGATCAATATCCAAGATGTCACTGACCGATTATTTAGGACTATTCCGTTCACTTTTGCTAGATTGGCTGGTAGTGTGGCTCTTCACTTGGCCAACAGGTCCTATATGCAGTATGCCCTAGAATGCCTTGAACCAAAGGTGTTCAACTAGTGTGATGCAGTACTCCTTGTGATAAAAGAACAACTGACCAAGGTGAAAAATGGAAGATCCAAGAACTTTGGCTATAGTTCTATTTTGACCGCTTTCGCCTTGGAGAAGATCCCACTGATGCAGCCATAGTACATTTCACTTGGTTTTCCACGACCGACTAAGCCACGAATGTAGAGATGGGTTGACCTTATGGCCTAACATGCTGGTTAGTCTCAGCTTTCTTTCTCTGATGCCTTCTTTGAGTGCTTAAACCGTTAGGAGATGGTTTATGCCGAGTGCCCATATGCTGGTATGGATTTCCGAGGTGACCCAGATTTGGTGCTGCCAGCTGGTGAGCAGTGGGGTGTTATAGGTGAAATCTCTGACCATATCTTTGTTTATTGTTTTTATAATGCTTTCTTTTATCAAGCCTAATCAAAACTCATGTGCTCATGCAGATATCAGACCAGTGAGACCAACAGTATGCCTGAGAGCACCAGCTGTCGTTCCGGTAGGAGAGGATGTAGGGAGGGCTATCCTTCACGATCTGGATGTGGCCAAGACTCTTGTAGTGTTGTAGGATCAGGTTGAGGGTCTCACTCTTGGTATTTTGGATGTGAGGACCAATGAGCTGCCTCTGAGGTTACAGCGACATACTACTGGCGTGCCGAGTTGATGGACTAGGCTTTTACGCATGATTGCACAGGTGGTGACTTGTTATCACCAGCACCATTAGACTAGGGTGCCCTAGCATCTTGAGTTTTTGGGTCATTTTACCGATTTTTTCTTGGTCACAGAACATTATGTATAAACCATAAACAGTTAGATATATATATATATATATATATATATATATATATATATATATAGATATATATATATATATAGATATATATATAGATATATATATAGATATATATATATATGTATAGATATATATATATATGTATATATATATATATATATATGTGTATATATATATATATATATATATATATATATATATATATATATATGTGTATATATATATATATATATATATATATATATGTATATATATATATATATATATATATATATATATGTGTATATGTATATATATATATGTATATATATATATATATATATATATATACATATATATATATACATATACATATATATATATATATATATATATATATATGACTTTTAGAGCTTTATTTTGGTTAAGTTATATGATCCTGATGCAAATATTGATGAAATGCTTCCCTTTTATAAATGTCGCAAATATCTATATAACACATAATTTGCCAATGAATCTATTAATGTGTTTAAGTTTCCAGAAATACGTTGATATTGAATAGAATCGAATTGTCTTTCCAAAATCTTGACCCTTAGGAACATGCGATAGATAGCTAGATTCCGTATGGAGTAGATACCGATGAGCTATAGAATGACGAGTTGTGAGTCTAGCCTGATGACGAGTCAGCATATGCCATGAGCGATGGAATCAGAGAGGAGTTCTATCAACGCACTATATTCAGCGATGTTGTTCGTCGATCGACCAATACACACCCCTTTGAAACTCACTAACTCGCCGCTTGGATCAAAGATGGCCCAGGCCACAGAAGATAGGTTCCGCGAACTACGACTCGCTCCGTCAGCATATCCAAAAAATGATTCCAATAGGTTCAACATCTACAACAAATGCAAAATTTGATTACCTAACCAAAACAATTACTCTTAGTGAAAACAAAAATGTAACAAAAGCGTAGGGGTTACTATACTGAGTCAAGCATAGTAACACTTAAGTTACAACCCGTTGCGGGGTTGCACCAGTGGAATCCCATCATAATCCACTAACTCGTAGGCTCCTTTTGCTAATACACACTTAACAATATAGGGGCCCATCAATAAAGACTTGAACTTACCTGCACCCAACTTATCAGACTCCTCGTCATAAAGTAAGACCAGGTCACCTTCTCAGAAGACCCGGGGTTTGACATTCTTATCAAACTATGCCTTGACTTGTTTCTTATGGGCTTCATTAGCTAAGGCAGCATCACGACGGGTTTCATCCAGTTGGATTAATTCCAAGAAATGAGCCTCCTCTTCTGATGTTCTGGGGAGAAGGTCGACTGCGAGCTCGAGGGACAAGATTTCGCACTGAACTGGTAAGATCTCTTCCAGGCCATACACCAGTTGAAAGGGTATAAACCCGGTCACATTCCTCACTGATGTCCGATATGCCCACAAGGCTGAGTACAGGATCAGGTGTCAACTCCATTTATGGACTCCAATCATCCTTTGCAGCATGCACTTCAGGACTTTGTTGATTGCCTCAACTTGTCCGTTAGCTTGTGGGTAATATGGAGTAGAGCTGTCATGGGACAGTCCTAATTTGGCAGCTAACTCATCCATGATTTGTCACTATAGCTTGTGGAACACCGAATCTGGAGACTACATGATTGAAAAAGAAAATAGTAGTTGTTTCTCCGCTGTTGTTTAATGTAGGCATTGCCTCGGCCCATTTCGTAAAATAGTCAATTGTGACTATGATATACCCATGCCCCCCAGCCGAGGTGGGGTTACATGTCATCAAATCTATGCCCCATTTGGCGAATGGCCCAACAACAACTACTGGCTGCAGAGGTGTAGGTGGTATTCTGGTTTTGCAATCGAAGATTTGACAGACATGGCAACTTCTGATTGCGGTTATGCAATATTTGAACATTGTTGGCCAGAAGTATCCTCCTCGTAAAATCTTTTGAGTTGTAGCATAACCAGATTGATGCCCCCCACATGTGCCCAAATGACAATCATTCAGGACTTTTTCAGCCTCCTCATGGGTGAGGCACCTCTGCAGAACTTTATCGATACCATGACAGTAAAGCGTATCACTGACGATCATGTAGTTTTTTGCTTGGTATCGAGTACGTCATTGTTCTAAGCGAGAGGTATTAGACCTATATGTTTAGGTCTGGAGATAGATGATTATATCTCCATACCATGGATCACTTGAAGATATCAGAAACAAAGATTCGTCCACGATTGCTTCTTTGGATGTTGAATCGTTGGATGACGATGGGACATCACATAGTAACTCTACGAAAACCAGGGCTTTCTTTGATTTGGATTTTACGAATTCCAAATTGAACTCTTGTAAAATTGCTATCCATTTGGAATATTTTCCCCCAGTAACTGTCGCGACAAGATATAAGTCATGGGGTTGCAATCTGACAAAATGGTAGTTTTTCGAAAGAGGACATAATGTCGAAATCTCTGTATTGCTTGAATAGCTACGAGAGCTAGCTTTTCAACATAGGAGTACTTGCTTTCCGTATCATTTAAGTTTCGGCTTAAATAATAGATAGGATGTTCAATTCCATTGTCTTCTTGAACTAAAACCATTGCTATGGTCGTATCTGTTGCATCTAGATACAGGTTAAAGTCTATTTGATAATCAAGAGCATACATTAATGATGCTTTTATTAGGGATTCCTTTAAAGCATCAAAGGCAACTTGCATGACCTGATCCCAGATGAAGGGTACTTATTTTTTCAATAGACGAGTATAACCTTAGCAAGTTCGGCATAATCTGGAATGGACCTCCTCAGAAAGTTTGCCTTCTCTTGGATTTTTTGAATCTGAAGCATATTTGAAGGTGGAGGTAGATCAATGATTGCCTGAACCTTACAGGGGTCGAGACGAATCACGTACTTCGAAACTACAAAGCCAAGTAAACGACCAGAATCGACACAAAACAAAAATTTGTGTGGATTGAGTCGTATTTTGTAGCGTCGACAACGTAGAAATATCGCTCTCAAATGCTGCAGATGATCGGTCCGCTTTTGCAAATGAGCCGGAAGATCGTCGAGATATGGTTGAACGATGCTCTTGATGTCAAGGAAGGAATAATTCATTGCCCTCTGAAAGGTTTCCCCTACGTTCTTTAAACCAAAAGGTAACTTGCAGTATGCGAATGTGCCCCATAGACAAATAAATGCAGTCTTTGACTGGTCTTGTGGACGGATATTTATTTGATTATCTTCAGAAAATCCATCCTTAAATGAAAATATTTCACATCCAGCGCATTCATTAATTATTTGGTCAATGAAGGGTGTAGGGTAGTTGTCTTTTGGACAAGCTTGATTTACATCCCTATAATCGACACACACTCCAATCGTTCCTTGCTTTTTCATTATAGGAACAATATTCGATAGCTATTCGGTTAGAGGAACCGGGTAAATGAAACCAGCATGGAGAAGTTTTTCAACTTCTGCCTTGATGGCGGTGGCTTTCTTGGGGTTCACCTGCCGAAGCCATTATCGTACTGGTTTGACATCTGGATACATCTTGATTTCGTGTTCAACTATACTCGAGTCAATGCCTGGAATTTCTTCATATGACCAAGCAAAGACATCTCTGAACTTGCAAAAGAGAGAGTAATATACTTCCAGTTCTGAAGAAGAACAAGATTTGCCGACATGAATATTCTCTACAACATCTGGTTTAGTCAAGATATTTATGGCAATAGTTTCTTCAATATTGGGCAGGTTTCACTCGGAATCCACCTTATTTACAGTATTCGATAGGAAATTAAATACTGAAGGATGATCAAGGTCACTGGAACAATCTTCTTTATAATCTGGAAGATGGGAATGATGGTGGTAATCTTCCCATGGTGCCCTGTCAATCATCATTGATTGAACAATTCCTTCGTCTATAGAATGTACATGCGACCAAGGATCTGAAGGGGTAACATATTCCTTAGACCTATCTATCCAAACGCTTGATGAGCATTGATTTGGGTTCACCTACCATGTCCAAAACATTGATTGCTACAATATTTCTATTGGGCTTGGAGACAAAACCTGGCGATGATCCATGCTAATGTCATGTTTAGACATCTTTCGAATAGAAGACACCATATTGCAGGTTCCTACGGTGGCCACTTTTGTGAGATTGTTTGGAGGTGGTAGGGCAAAAGCACCCATCAATGTAGGGTCTTTTAATAGATCTACTCTGATATTTTGAAGTGATTGAGGGCTTCCGTGGATCATTGGAATGCTTCCTATAACTTGTGAACTGTTGGGGAGAAACGTTTGTTGGTTGACGATTGTAATTCCTCCTTGAAAAGGAAATGCAATCTTTTTGAATTATGTCGACACAATAGCAACCATAGCATATATCCATGGCCTTCCCAGTAGGATGTTGTAATCAAGGTTTCCGTCGATAACTTCAACATCAATTTCTACTGTCTTGCCCCCCAGTTCGACTTGCAAGTTACTTAATATCCCGTATGGGGTATACGTTCGTCCATCAAATGCGTTTAACAATGTTGATGATCATGACAAGGGTGGAGAGCCTAAAGTTCTCCAGCTACTCATTGACATAATACATGTAGATGCCCCCTCATCAATAATTATTCGATGAACAGTTTTTTTGAGGGCTTTCACTTGAATAAGGAAAGCGAGTTGAGCCGGTAACTGAGGGTCATATCCTTTATGATTAAAGGCCACAAGATTGGAATCCGCTGGGTCAATCCCACCTATTGCTGATAATAGAGCCTGCTTTTGGGAGCGGCAATTTTGCAGTACCTCAAGTGTCGACATAGCAGACGGTGATTGGGCCAAGTCCTCTACTATATTATAATGTTGTGCTACTCTAGCACGAGGATTAAATGTCGATTTGTTTACTACTCCCTTTGGTAGCTTTATCGTTAGCTCAGGAATGATGGGTGGCACAACTTTGGTCGAAGTTGTTGTCGAACTACTAGATTGATCATTAGCCTTGTTGTTCGACAGTTGTGGATTCCCGTAATCTTTATTCCTTGTGGATATAAAAGCGTTATTTTGTTGCTTTGATACAGACAACATTAGAACTTGGGATGGGGAAGCATTATCACTAGCAACCAGATTGATTCCTGGGTTTGGAAACGGATTAGTCAATACTACCAAGGTTTTTGAACTCTTTAAGAATTTCATAAGCTCAGCTTCATGTGAAAAATCTTTCGTCCAATGATCCTCATCGCATATAAAGCATGGATGACTTGGTTTCCTGTCTCCAGAAGGGTTTGCAAAAGATTTTTCAGGAGACAACTCCTCCTGTTTCTTCTTTTTCCCTTTCTTTTTCTTCTTGCCTCCTCGTTGCTTCAGTTCTTTGCATTTGTCAGTCGACATGGCATTTACCTCCGAGGTGATAATTTCCTCATTTGCATTTTGACTAGAAAATCGTACGAGCTTTCTTTGAAGCAGCTTTTACGGTTTTCGTGCTAGTCGTACCTATCACGCCATCGCCAACATGAGAGTCTTTGTTTGATTTAGGAGGAAGAGGAACAAATAATTCCGGTCTAGGAGCATCAAGGATTTTATCGTAGAGCGTGCCAGACTGAGTATAGATCAAGTCTAAATATTTCTCACGAGCAGTGACTTGCTCTTCAGTGACGACTCCTCCCTTTGCCACATCTTTTGTAATAGAAAGTAACAATGACTTAATAAACCATTCAGCTAGCAGTTGATCAGGAACATATGTTTTTACCATTCTACGATGACGTCGCCATTCATGAATATGATAACATATGTGAGTGGCCATCATTTGCTTGAAATTGGTAAGAAGCTCTGTTCTTGTTTTGTACCTTATGGGTAACAGAAAATAGGTTAAAAAGGTTATGGCTAGGGTGCTGAAGTTATCGAATGAAGCTCTAGGAATTTCAATATACCATTTTGCTGGTGGAAAAATTAACGTTTGCTGAAAAAGGTGAAGCCTAATCGAATCATCATTAAGAGTGTTGGATGAACACCATAGATGAAAGGTCATCACATGATACGACGGGTCTTCACCCGGATTTCCATTAAATTTAGGAATATCTGGCAGAAGTTTATGCAGAATCGTCGGCCACCAAGTGGTGTAAGCAATTGGATCATTTTTTAGCCGATTTAGATTTGGTAACTCCAAAGTCACCACGAAGGGCAACTGTTAATTCAGGTTCGGTGAAGCATACCCAGGATAAGATGGGATTGCCTGAGCGGTTGGTCTTTGCATACCAGCATAATGTATTTGATGTTGATAACTTTGGTAAGGTTGATGGGCATAACCATTATGATATGATTGGTGTTGACCATTTTGGATATACGGCTGTCCATTACTTGCAAAGATTTGTTGCTCAGATCCTCGGTAAGCTTGTTGGAATTATGGTTGTTGATACTGTACCAGCCATGGTTATGAAGCCATTTTTTGTTGTCCAATACTGGCTGTTTGACCAAGATGAGGGGTAATGATACCTATTTGAGCCTGGGTCATTCCAGTTAAGGAGCCACTAATCAATGATTGTGGTGGCGTCGTAGAGACAACAGGTTTTTGTATTACGACTTGAGAAACTATAGGTTGGCATACAACAGGCAATGCTTGTACTTGCAACACCGTCACAATAGCCGGTGTAGTGGGGATGTTTGACATGGGTAAACTTTGTTGCATTGAGTATACAACCCTTGGTTGTTGAGGCAGTATTGGCACCCAACCACTGGATGTAATTCCAGCATGACCCGAATTTTTTTGCGAACTCTCGTATGGTTGTTCTCCCAGATGGAACAATGAAAGGGAATACTGCCCCCCATACGGCGGCAATCTAGTGCTCAAAGGAACGATTGGCCTTTGGGGACCGGCTGCCAAAATTGATATTGTTGCGAAGGAGCAATATGCTGAGACTCAACATAAGAGATTCCAGATATTATTCTAGATGAACGAACAGGAACAAACCATACTATCGAAACAGTCCCTGGATGGACTTCATCTAGAGGTCGAGAGCTAGTTGGGATAGATGGTACACCGGCAAACATCGTTGGAGTAGTAGCAGGAGGTTCCGCCGCTGCTGCGTCAGATGACATAGTCTTGGATGTCGACAGTTATTCAGACATATCTAGTCTATCCAAAAGATTTCCTAGTGATTCTGCAGGAACTTGTGATGAAGGGAGACTAACTTCTGTTGAAGAAGGATATAGGGTGATCCTAGCTCCAAAATGCAACGGAGTACTAGATGAAGGATCCTCCACAATCTCTTCTACGGCAATCAATCCAGGTGGAAGAGGTAGACCGTCAGGTCCGTAAAATATTTCTGGTGCTGAAGAAGGTATAGATTTTGTAGTGACAAATGTTGGAGAGGCAACACCTTCTAAATCAGTTGTAGATGAATTCAGTTCGGGAATAGAAGTGTTTACCGCTTCAGTAGGATCAATTCTAATGTCCTCCTATGGCTGCAAAACTTCTTCTATAAAGGCAGGGATACTAGAAATTTTTGGAGTAACTGGAGTCCCTGAGGATGTTGGAACACAAGTTCCAAGCAAACCAGGGGACTTTGATCTGGTTAAACGAGTTCGCTTTGTCCAAAATAGTTTTGTTTCCAAAGTCAAAGACGGTTGACTCATTAATCTCCTCAAACGACGGGGTTTCAATTGACTTTCTTCCATGATTGTGGATTACTCAATCAAATCAAAATAATAGGGAAAAAGTTATTCCAAATTGAATGAATTTTAGATGCTTTGACACAACTTGATTTTTCAATTTTTAAGAGTCGATAAAAAGAAAAAGATGACTCTATTCGCCTTCGATTTTTAATGAGCCTGAAGTGACAAGTGCTCAAATGGACCCTTTCCTTTAAGGATTCTGAAAAGGAATGAAAGAGACTACTCTGTAAATCTAGACAGAGGGATTACCAAACCAATCGTAAAACTGCAAAATACTTTTTACAGTACAACAGTCAATCTTCTCGAATGCTGTGTTCAGTGCATTGCGATCGATAGGGTAGCAACACGGCTTCCTAAGGATAAAGGATATAGCCTATTTTGGTCTCCTAATATATACTCGACGGTATGTGGGAGCACAAGTCCGTATTGGCACATGTCGTCTCAAAGAGGAGGAATCACCCAACCTACAATGAAAGCGATAGTTACTAGGCTTTACGACACTAGAATACGTCTCTAGCCTAGGCTTTTAAATGTTGTGCATTAGGTTCCAAAGCGTTTTTATGTTCATTGCATTTATTTTACAGTTGATCTTTCTTAAGAAGTTTTCCTTTAAGGCTCACCGCGTGATGTAGATATTCAATTCCTAAAATGCAATCTAAGATGATAAACAATCGTTTAATCTTCTTTTTGCAATGAAAATCCTAGCTACTAAAGAAAGAGAAATGAGATCCTTTCAGCATAGAGCAGAGAGCACACACTAGATGCACTGTCCTAAATCAAAATCAACAAGCAGTCTAAATGCAAATGCACATGCATGTATTTGTTTTCCACCTTCATAATTTGTGAATGACAAGAAGAATGCTGAGTACAAATTTGAATTATCTTTTCAAAGCGACAGTACTAACAATTTTCTCTTCAAAAAACGAAAGGAAGACAATGATGACACTTTGCGATTTTGAATTGAAAACTACTTTTGACACTTGAAAAACTATTAATTCAAATCAAATACAAGAGTAACAGTATAATTGACCATCAAGAACAATAGGATTCTTTTCTTTGACTGAAAACGACACTTGCGACACTTCCAAATCAAAAGACGACAGTTCGATTAAGCTACTTCTTTGTAAAAGAGAATTGTAAATGGCGCACAATACATAAAAACTTTCACAATTGTTTGTACAATGGAGGCCAAATCATGCAAATGAAGGGAGTTTCCATAGTGGTATACTGATCACAGATAGAAAAACTCCTGAATAAAGCTGAAGATAGTGAAGAAAAACTAAAATCTGGAGGCAAAATTAGCCTTATTTGATCATCGCACCTGTAACACAGGGATGCATCTCACCCACTGCACATGGGAGGTGTGATGCATCGATATTTCCTAGAAGAGAGTGTGCAATGGTACAGTGACGAGACTTTAACTTGGTTTTTGGTCACAGTTTGCAGCTTAGTTCAGGGATTTAGGCTGAGCTAATGATAGTCAGTAAACATAAATCACAGGGGCTGATCTAATGAGGTTACTTGAGCCACCACCGGGGCAACTAGGATGTTTGCAAATCGATTGTTCAATTTATAAAAAAAACTTGGAGATAGACTAACGCAGCATTGATCTACTTTGCACTTGCATAACAAATGCAATTCGAAGGATAGCTAGCTTAACTTCAGGCTCCATCTGTAGTTTATAAAGAAAACAAATATAGACAAGCAAACAAGCTATTCGCTCCCCAGTGGAGTCGCTATTTTGTTATCGGGAAATCTAATGTCCACTCGGAGCTACTAGTCCCAGTAAGATGGGTAGCTATCTTAGAAACAAACAAACTAAAGCTACTTTCATTTTCCTTTATGAGAAGTGTTAACACCCAGGTTGTTCCCTATGACTCCCAAGGGAATACGGCCGGGGTAACCACTAACCAATCTTTTAATCACTGTTTCTAGCCAAACTGTGATCAGAGAGGGCTCTCTCTTTATGATTTTGTATCTACAATGATAGTGTTTTAGGCTAGGTATTGAGCATAGGTTTTGTTCATGTTTTGGTTGATGAAACTCCTTTTAGATTACAGTGATGTAGTTTTCAGAGAGGTTGAGTACCATTGGGCAATGGAGTCTGTGGCTATATGTGTTTGAAACTTTGAGATGAAAGATGGAACTTACAGGGCCATTTGAGTGCTTAATAGAACAGATTTTTGATTAAATGACTGGAAACAGGTAACACAAACAGTGAAAGCATTTAAGAATTTTCACTTATTGTTTATATATTCCCAACAGACAGGTTTAAGAGGAAAAGACAGAGGTCTCAGGGGCAAAAATTGAATCCCTGAGAATGCCTATCACAGTAAAAGACACAGTTTTGAAATGCAGCAATTAAGAATTACAATTCTGTCACTGTATCTGAGGAAAACATGTATAATAGCTCAGTTTGAGTCCAGGGTAATCATGGGTTAAGTCCTGGAACTATCCTTTCACCTTGCTATCAAGTGTAAAACATTTAAACAACAAAAGAGAACAAAAGACTCGAAAACATATAACAAAGAGATTTGAGAATACTTATTGTTTTATGCAACACCCTGGAATCCTGTAACATTCATCTTTCACCACAATACATCAAAGTACACCAAGCCTTGGAAATTCCATTCTTCCTTTGTATTACTTCTCTGAAAATATTACAGTAAGAGAGAGTTCTCAAAAGAAAATTACAACAACCCTTTTCAACTGCTGTGAAGGGTGAATATATACTTGCGGTGATTTACAAAATATCTGAGTTCTGAGTTGTCTCAGATTTTACATTCTTACCAACCACTTAAGATATTATGACCAAAATTTAATACAGCATTGATTACAGAGTACAGGCATTTTAATGCTCTATCAGAAGATATTTTAGCCTTTGGAAACAGCTAAGTCGGTCGAGATATTCTGAATAAATGCTGGTAGACCTGTCTTTAAGGCTTGTACGCTGTATCCTGGACTTGTCACCTGTGATTGTGACTGCTGCTTGTGGTGAGTCAATGGTCCTGCTAAGTTGGCTCAGCCTCTGCCTCTTCCTTGTAGATATCTTTCTTCAAAATTGTGCCTGCGCATGTATGCTCATTTGCCTGGAGAATTAGCGCTACTGATTCTGGCCTGACAAAATTGTCTGTGTCAAATTTCTCCAGACATCCTGTGTGGGCAGTTGGTGTGCTAAGATTGCCCCTAGAGTTTCATCTGCTTCTGTGAATTTGAAGAAGTTAGGTGGTGTATCAAACAGATGCTCAACTTCATTCATGAGGAAAAATAGGTTCTCCACCCTGTCATACATAGTCTGCCCGGTGGCTGGCCCTGCGTCTGCTGAAGTGCTGGGCGGTTTTGCAATCTCTGCTCCTGCATGGGCATCAATTCTCTTATTGTAATTGTCTAGGGTGAGTAGTCTTCCTACACTGCTTAAAATGCTGGGGAGGCCTCTGTTCTGTAGTGCCACGAATTTTTCCAGGAATCTGTTGATTTCAGTCTGCATATCCTGTGTCCTCCTCTCCAGTGTTCCAACCAAGTTCCTCAATGTTATGACTCTTTTGGCTACAACAATTGTTTCTGTCCTGTTGGTGATTCCCATGACAGCTAATTGAGAGCTAGTCTTATAGTTCAGAATATTGATCATCCTAGTAGCAGCTTCTGGCATGTGTCCAAGGCTTGCCCTGGCTCTCTGTATTTCTCTGTTTTCTTTAGTGATGAGCACCATTTGCTCATCCATGGTCTCAATATATTGCCACTGGTTGGCAATGGACCGCCCAATGTTGCTCCATAGCACTGCTTTCATTTGAGCTGTCACTTTTTCTAGTGCAAGCTCTTTCTCTAGTTCAGCAATTCTCCTCTTAAGAGCTCTTACCTCTCTCTCCTTGGCTGCCTCATTCTGTTTGCTCTTGTCAAACTTTTCATTTACCTTAGCCAAGGTTTTCTTAAGTTCATCCAGCTCTTTCATTTGAGATTCCATGGCTTGGATCTCAGCTTGCAGCTTTTGCATGTCTAAACTAGTAGCCTGTTCCGATGTTGTAGTTGTTGTTGCTGTGGATGGCGCTGTAGTTGGTGCTGTAGCTTCTGTTTGCTGAGGAGGAGGAGTAGTCTTTGGAGGGACTTCCTCAAGATTTATTATCACAGGAGGAGGCTGGGAGGGTTGGCCCTCTTCTCTTTGCTTCAGTGCTTCTTGTAGTGCTGCCTTTGCAGCTTCAGTTTGTCCTAGCTGGTCTTGAATCCTAACCAGCTCTTTGTATAGGGATACCAGCAGGTCTGTAGTATCCTTTTCTTGCCTTTGCTGGGCAACTTCATCTGTTTGTGGATGGATGGTGGCCGGGAGTTTGATTTTCTTTCTTAGGGCCGCCATGTCTGCATCCCTTATCTTCAGGAGTTCTTGGATGCCTTTGACATCTTTAGGATCATGCCCTATATCTATAATTACCTCTTCCAAGGACTTGATCCTATTGTCCTTGGCTTGTGATGATGCTCTTTCTAATTCCAGCTGAGAAGCTGTGTTATCCAGGCTGCTCTTTAGTTTGTAGTTCTCCAATGTCTCATCTGCCAGGGAGGCATACACCATTTCACCAGTTTGTTTATGTAATTCAATCTTGTCCATAGGGTGTATGTCTTTGGCAAGAACCTCCATGTTGGTTCTTAGATAGTCCGAGGTGGACTGAGGATGCAAAGTTGTGGGCATGAAGTGGCTCATTATCATTTTGCCTTCGCTCACATCGAAAGCAGACATGAGTCTCTGCTGGTTGCTAGGAGCTAGGTTTAACAAGTGATTATACAGCTGCACTTTTATGGGATCACTCCTCCTTTTGATGTCAATGAATTGCTGCTTTATACTTGACTGCCCTTCTCTATGTTGACCGGAGGAGCTGACCTCTCCTCCCATAGTCATGTCATGTCCACGCTGAGATGAGCTGGCCGAAAGTTCTCCACTGGGTGGGCCCATGCCCATGGCTTGCCTTACTGCTATGTCCTCCTCTTGGGAGTCATTCAGTCTTTGTCTCTTCTCTCCTCTGATGAAGGATGAGGTCTGGGGGGTCTCTCTCTCCCTTTTCCTGGTCAAGTCCTCCTTCTGTGGTGTTTGGAGGACTGAGGTGTCTACATTGGTGTCTGTCCTGGGAGGCACCTCTGTTTGGGGCTGCTGCTCAGTGTAACTAGGTAGATCTGTCCCCTTTTCCTGCTGCAAGGGCTGCTGTTCACTGGACTGTGCTTCTTCTTGTTGCTGCCCCAGTTCTTGCTGTTCCATTTCTTCTTGCTGCTGTAGCAAGGTGTCAACTTGTTCTTCTGTCAATATAGGTGGCTGTTCCACCTGTTTTCCTTTGTCTTTGCTTGCTGCCTGGGGTGTCTTCTCAGTAGTTTGCTGCTGTGCTGCTGAAGATTTAGCAGCTGTTCCAATTTGCTTTCTGTAGGAGAGGGGCACCTGTCCACAAGTTTCCAAGTCAGCTTCTTTTTGCACATTCCTAGCTTCTTTCTCAAGTAATTCTTCCTTAGTGACTTGTTCTACTAGTGTACCCTCTTCCCAATCTAGTGCATTGGCATACTTTTCAATTTCAGGTTGTCTTTTATGTGCATAGTTGCCCAATTTGTATCTAATTCTCCTGAGGGAGATAGAATGATTGGGGTCATAGGGAATCCATTCAAAACTGGTCTGCAATCTGAGGCCTTCCAGGATGCTGTCTGCCTCTTTCCACCCTTCTTCTTTCCTGTTATATAGGAAGGAACCTAGCTGGTTTCTTACCTTCAATTGTGACTTCTTGTTTCTACTCTGAAAGTGAAGGTAATCTGAGTTCCCAAACTGCCTGAAATATTCTAAGGCAAAAAGCCTCATGGGGACATACCTCGGCAACCTAAATGGGTTCAATTCACAGCCATATATCCTAATGACTGTGTGGTTCTGGTAGAAGTACCAGTTGCCAATATTGTAAGATTTGTTCAAATGTAGAATCCTCTTCATATCATCGGTTAATCTAGGAGGAGGAGTACCTTGCAGCGCTGTTAGGGCTGGATGAACAAATAAATCAATAAACTCACAGTATGTATAGGGTGATACTGAGGTAGAATGAAAAACAGAGGTCCAGAAAACAACTGATCTTGGGCTTCCTTGGGCATTGAGTGGCCTCAAAGGAACAGAGAAGGTAGCTGGCTGGTTGAAAAGGAATAAATGATATATATAGGAGGTGTACCTGAACAGTCTCTCCCTTTTCAAATTCATGAACTGCTCATGGATTTTCTCTGCTATGTAAGTTGCATAATCATACTGCACAGCTGGAGGCTTACCAGGGGCAAATATAGACAGCATTGCCATTATGCTGTCATCTACATCTTCCAACCCCTTGAATCCTAGGACATAGCCAATTAGATCCACCAACATTCTGCCCAACTCATTTAGATATTGGTACCCAATAGGAGGGGTTCTGACTGTTTCAGAGCCTGGTGTGACAAACAGTTGGTTGATTTTGACAATCTGGTCACTGGACAGCTTGATCCCTCTGTTAATCAGATTCTGCATGGATAGAGGGGTCAATTTCTTGGCTGTTTTGAAGCGCAGCATCTGGTTTATGCTCTCTGGGGTGATCTGGAACAGGACTAGGCCTGTGGGGCTAATGACTGCTCTTTGGCTGGGGTCATAGCATTCCTGGCAGCTATAAATGAGCTCTGGCATAGGATTGACTTGGGGAAGGTTGTATATGGGCAAATTTGACTCCCAAATCCCCAAGATATCTGCCCCACTGAGGTGCTGGGCTCTTAATTCATTCAACATTTGAATATTGTACTTGGTTCCCATGGGGAACCAATCCAGCATTTGGTAGTCCATGTCTCCCAGGGCTTTCCATGCTAATTCCTGGTGAGGAGCATTGATGGGCTTAATATTCAGTGCAATAGGGGTCTCCATAGCTCTTCAAGTTGCAAGAATTGCAGGTGGACAGGTGGAATGGTAAAAACACAGTCTGGAGGCAGTTCTCTGTGGAAACAGTTGATGTTTTGAGTATCCAAGGGGAATTCTCTCAATAGCAATTGAAATACTACTGGAGTCTAGTGACAGAACTTCTCTGTGGTCTAACTGAACTCTCCAATCGGGTGAATTATATCTATTAGGAACTCTGCCGGGAAAACGCAGAATTACAGTGGTTTTATGTGAATTGCAGGTTTCTAAAGCTCTGCAGGTACTTCTTGGCCCTCACAATGACAATGGTGGATGAACAAATGGAAATGAACGGTGTAAATACTGTTTTTATGGTTCTACTATCCCTCTGAGCAATTTCAAGCTTAATGAAGGTCGTATGGAGGGCGAAACGGTCTAAATACCTGTAATTCGATGAGCAGAGGTTGAAGCAAAGGTGCACAGTTGCTGCTTGAGGAGGTCGCCCGGGCTAATAGACTGGTTGGCGAAAATTAGAGTGCAAACGGTCATGCAGAGCGTCCAACAGTAATAACAGTGAAAGTGGTAAAAAACACGGGAAAATTGGTAAATATGGGTTATTTTACCAATTTGGCGCTTTTTTCTGCTGACGTCATCGGGCGACGTGGCAGTGGGTGACTGGTCAAAGGGGCGGTGAGGTGGCAACCCAGTCAGCAGTGAGGTGGACCAATAACAAAGGCAGGTACGAGCAGATAAGGACGTGGCGGCGAGTCAGCGACGGGTAGGTGGCAGTCAAACCGCAGCGGTCACGGTTAAGGCCTTAACCGCCGCGGTTTCTCGGGGCGGTTTAGGTACGGCGCAGAAGCTGTCAGACTCGGCTCCGAGATGGTTGATCGATTGACGCGTGGAGGAGGCGTGACAAGGCGCAACGTCACTTTCTCGGAGGTTAAAGTGCCGCCATCGGATGCGCTCCGATATTAATGTGGACCGTCGGATCTGATGGGCTTGATCCGACGGCTGGCGGAGGAGAAAGATGCGCGCTTCATACTGCGGGCGGAAAAGATTAAAGTTTGTGGGTTTTTATGGGTTTTTCAAATGTTTTCGCTTAACCAATAATGTGGTAGGATTGGGGAACGTGCCAGAGGCGGGTATTAACCTTTGCAAAGGTTTTTATAGGCAAAAGGGGTTTGGAGAGGGGGTTTTATCAATGCAGAGGTGATTTGAGGGTAAATTAACTTGCAGCAAAGGGGGAATAGGGTGGAATAGGTTCACCAAAGTGGCCAGATGCCATTTTGGTCCCTTTTGAAAAATACACGGCTATTATGCCTAGGGGAGGGAATATACATAAGATTTGGGGTTTTATACACCTTAGTGTTAGTATTATTAGGGGTGGGGGTAAGATAGGGGAGGTTATATAGTAGAATTAGGAGTTAATATGAATGAAGGAGGGGAATTAGAAAGGGGGTGTTAGTGATGGACTAGAGAGGGAAAAAAAAGAAGTTAGTGATCCTCTTTGCTGTGAGTTCATGGAATTCACCACTTTGTTTGCTGATAGATTTATTGCCTTGGCAAGAGACCTATTGATACCTGTGTAATGGTGATCATATTCTTTCTGCAACCACAACTGCCTACCCAACTATTTTGCCTAGCATTTTTTGTTTCTTCTTGGAGGGGCACTTGGACTTGCAACCCTCAATTGCCTTTTCTTTTCTTTGGCTTTTTCCTTTTCTCTCTATCTACTTCTACCCTTATGTCTTCCAAGGTCCCAGATTAAACTTTTGGGAACCTTTGCTTCTCTACCTGAACTACTTGTCTGCCAAGATTAAGCTGTTTGGACAGACCTCTTTCTCTATTCTACAACTCAAAATTGAAACATGGCATGATCCAGTTTAGACTGTTGAATCATCCACCAAACTTGAAATAAGGTCCTCAATATTTGGAATATTTCACACACCTCTGATTTCCTGGGAAATATGGGATCTTTGTAGTACCAAAGCAGAGCATATTTGGATTTTCTATAGTCAATCATGAAATATGAAACCTATTACTATAGGTATCCAACAGTGGCTCCACATGGGGATGGTTTTTCTTTTGAAAGACCAAGAACAGCAGGTCAGATTGCCTTATTCCTTGACTGCCCATCTTAATCTTTGAAATTTGCTGCATATAATCTGTCAAAATTGTGTGCCTTTTCTTGGAGAACCTCTGATTCTATCTGCCTGTTGCTGCTAGGTGCAGCATTTGGGAAAACCTCTTTTTACATTCTAAAATAGAAGATAATATGTAAGGCTGCATATATACAATGAACCTCTGAATTTCTATCATAGTGAACAGTCAAAATAGTGCTTCAGCATCCTGCCATTGACAGGACCTTCATCCAGTTCAGTTACAGTCAAACTTTTTAGGAAGTAGGTGTTATTACCTTGTACTGCTTGGACAGAAAATGGTCCTTTCCATAAAGAGTCAAACTTCCCATGTTTTCCTTTCTCTTCTCTTCTTGCATCCCACTTTAAAACTTTGTCCCCTACATTGAAATCTTCTGCTTTAGTTCTTCTGTCAAAGGCCTTTTTTAGTTTCTCTTGTAGTATCTGCACTCTGCTGAAAACTTGTTCTCTGGTCTGCTGTAAACAGATTATCTGGTTAATCCTTCTTTGCATATTATTTGGCTCTGCTTGACTTTCTTGCAGAAGTTTCATAACCGGCACTCCTAGTGATGAAGGAAATCTGGCCTCTAATCCATAGACTAACTCATATGGGCTGGTCCCAATTGATCTTTTAGTGGTTAATCTGTCTGCCCATAAAGCATTTACTAGTTTCTTATGCCAGTTCTTTTTGTTCTCTTCCAGCACTTTCTTTATGATGTTTATCAGGCTTTTGTTTGATGATTCAGCAAGACCATTTCCTTGAGGATAGTAAGCTGTAGAATGGCCCAGGGTAATGTGAAATTTATGGCAGAAGTTCACCATTTTCTTGGATCTGAAGGCAGCAGCATTGTCTGTTATTATCTTGTCTGGGCAGCCAAATCTAGCCAGTATATTGTTTTCCAAAAATTGAATGATTACTGAATCATTTGCTTGTCTGCATGGGACAGCTTCAATCCACTTGGTGAAGTAGTCTGTTGCTGTCAAGATCCATCTGTGTTGTCCTGAAGATGAGGGATGAATTTCTCCAATGAAATCCAAGCCCCATTGTTGAAAAGGTCTCTCTGTTGCAATGGGCCTCAAAGGAAGTGGCAGCAACTGTCTTTTGCCTTCAAACAGTTGGCACTTGTGGCATGATGTTGTGAATTTCTTCACATCAGAGAACATAGTGGGCCAGTAATAACCAGCCCTTAATATCTTGTCTACAGTGGACTTCCAGTACAAATGTCCACCACAGTCTCCAGCATGGAATTCTTGCATGATATTGTCAGTTTCACTCTCAAGAAGACAGTGCAGCAAAATACCTTCATGGTTTTTCCAGAGTAGATTCTCATCTATCACACAAAATTTAGATGTTTTCATTTTTAGGAACCTAGACTTAGTTCTGGACAGTCCTGGGGGAGCACACAGGTTTTGTAATACATAACAGACATCAGAATACCAAGGAGATTGTTCAAAGGCTACATTGATCTTTGGAGTCGCCAGCTCTGTTTCACTGTCCAGTTGGTTGATATCTAAGGCTTGGAAATTTGCTTCTGTCATTAACTTGGCCAAACCTTGCCCTTTTATCAGCTTTGTAGGCTTTATTTCAATGTCAAATTCAAGTATGTTTGCAATCCATTTTCCTCTTCTACCCTCTAAGTTTTCTTGTGTGAGAATGTCTTTGACAATAGGACTTGGTACATAAGCCACAACATGGGAGTAAAGGATGTAAATCCTAAAGTCTTTGATAGCTTTGATTAAGGCATAGGCTTGTTTTTCCATTATTTGGTACTTTAGAGGAGCATCTCTAAGAGCTCTGCTGAAAAAAGCAATGGGCTTTTCATTCCCTTGGTCATCTTTCTGTAATAATACAGCAGCAATAGTATGCTGGGAGGCAAAAGAAAAAATAATAAAGTCTCTGTCAAACTGAGGATTAGTTAACACTGGGGTTTGAGTCAAGGCCAATTTTATACTTTCAAAGGCTTGCTTTGCTTCAACAGTCCACTTAACCTTTGAATCCTTCTTTAGCATGTTGTTTAGTAATCTGATTAACTCAGCTAAATTTGGGATAAACCTTCTTAAAAAGTTGATTTTTCCTAAGAATCCTTGCAGCTCCTTGACATTCCTTGGGTGAGGCATTTGTAGGATAGCTTGTATCCTATCTGGATCAATTCTTATGCCATCTTTCGAAATGATGTGTCCTAAAAGTTTCCCTTCTTCCAAACCAAATAATGACTTCTTGGGGTTTAAGGAAATGCCATATTTTCTGCATGTTATGAAGATTTGTCTTAAATGTTTCAAGTGTTCTTGGTCAGATTTTGAAAAGGGTGTAAGATCATCTAAGTAAATGACCAAGAAATCATGAATTTCCTTTGCAAAAGCAATGTCCATTGCTCTTTGAAACGTTGCCCCTGCATTTTTCAATCCAAAGGGCATCTTCACATACTTGAAAGTTCCCCATGGGGTAGTAAATGCAGTTTTGTCTTGATCATCAGGGTGCACTAAAATTTGATTGAAGCCTGAGAATCCATCAAGCAGTGATATCCTTGAAGCCCCTACTACCCTCTGAAGGATGTGATCCATTTTGGGTAAGGGGTAGTTATCTTTGAGTGATACTTGATTCAGATTCCTTAAGTCTACACAAAGCCTGATCTCACCAGTTTTCTTTCTTGTAGGGACCAAATTTGAAATCCATTCAGAGAACCTGATTGGTGCTATAATACCAGCTTTGAACATTTTATGCAACTCTTTTTCAATGGAAGGGAGGAGCACAGGATTGATTCTTCTCAATTTCTGTTTGAATGGTTTTTGATTAGGCTTGAGGGGGATGGTATGCTGGATGACAGATGTGTCATAGGACTTTAGATCTTCATAACCCCAAGCAAAGACATCTTGGAACTCTTTAAAGAGATCAATATATTTGGGCTTTTGATCAGGGGGTAAAGAGGCAGATAGCTTTACTATCTTAGGTTTGTCAATATTACCAATATTGCATTCTTCGACTCTTGCATCTAATGGCTGCATCTTTGGCTTCCTAGGGATGTCATTTGAGTCAAAAATATCCTCTAATGGGGTAAGGCCTACTGGGAGGAAATTGTCTTTGAGTTGTATGATTTCAGTTTCAACGTTACTCATCTCTTCACAGTCAATTTGGTTAATTTGATGAATGTTTTCATTGTTAAAAATGGTTGGACTGAGTAGTTGTTTTGCTGTCCTAGGTGACATTGGGTGAGCAGATTGTTGAAACTGTATTTGTGATTGACATGCTGTCTCAAGCATTTGTGATTGACTTGCTGTCTCAAGATCAATATTTAATCCTGTGAACTCTTGTTGCAAGGTTAAAAAATTGTTTATTTGCATGTCATCCTCAAATACTTGCCATTCTCTGATGTTGTTTGGAATAGAGGGTCTGTATCTGACCTCGGTCATGAAACAATTGTTGGGTTCTAATGGAAATTTGAAGGTGCTGGCAAATGTTGCCAAGCTATGTGCATGGAGATTGTGGCCCCTAGAAATTTTTGTGATAACAAACTCAGGAAAGGTCTCTAATATTTCAATTACAGCAGATCTGTAGGACCTCAGCCTTTTGTCATTGGTGACAAAATTCCCTTTTACTTGTTGAATTACTAGATCAGAGTCCCCCATGATTGAGAGGCTATGTGCTTGTAATGATTTTGCAATCTTGAGGCCTAGTAGCAGAGCTTCATATTCTGCCATGTTGTTAGTGCATTTAAAGTTCAATCTATAAGCCCGGCCTTCTGCATAGCCTTTCTCTTTGTTATGTATCCATACTCCAGCTCCTGCTCCTAACTTGTTAACTGAGCCATCAAATTCTAGGACCCACCAGATGCCTTGCTGGTCAGGAGATTTCAAATTCTGTTCATGGGATGGTAGTGTGAGCATGAGTTGGGGTTTGTTCTCCCATTTGTTTTCTAGGATAACTTCATCATTTGCTTGACCATCTTTGACCACTAGAGGAGAGCTAAAGTGTCTTGTTGAACTGATTGATGTTTGACAGGTGCTACTTGTTTGATCAAGGTTTTGTTCTTGTATAAGTGTCTCCGTCTTAATATCACTGCTTGAGAGGCCTGCACTGTCATTAAAGAGGATAAAGGAGTCTATGTCCGAATGAACAGCGTATATTGGGAAATTTTGGGGTTTCTCTTCACTGCTGACCATATATTTCATGAGTGTTTCCCTATAAAGTCTCTTTGGTTGTCCAAAGACAGAGATGGTTGCATATGACATGTCTAATTGCAGGGAGCCTTGGAGTTTCGCTCCCCATGATCTTGATAAGAGCATCCCATATTTGGGTGGGATATCAGCAACAACAACATCCATTAAAATGGTTTTGTTGGGAAATTGAACCAAGGACACACATAAATCCTTAATTAGGCCCAAGCATTTGACTTGACTAGAATCAAAAGAAAACAGGTCTTTGTATGGTCTTGTGATGTCTAAGTTTAATCTTTCCATGACTGCTTTTGGCATCAGGTTATGAGAGGCACCTGAGTCAAACATTGCATTGTGCAGTGTTTTGTCATGTATATGCAAGCTGACATAAAACGGTAAAACCCCTGTGACTACTGCTTTTCCATCTACCTCTGGGCCAAACAGTAATTCTGGAGTGTCATCTAACACATTTACATCATCTTTGCTATTGGTGAGCTGAAGGGATTTTTTGATCTGTTGTTTGTATATGTCATGCTTGGCTAGCTCTGAAAGGGGGATTGCTACCTTTAACTTGCCAATCTCTGTTCCTAGGTCAAAGGGTTTATCAATTTGGATTTTGGAGTCACGGGTAGCAGTTCTTTCTCTGTTCATTAGATCTTCTTGGTGGATTTCATCCTGATTTTGGAACCTGCCCCTTATATTGATGTCTTGAGGGTTAATGTTTGGGTTAGGGTGAGAGGACGAGGCTGCCATGGGCTGTTGTGGTGGGGACAGTAGTTCAGTGACCTCCTCAACCACTACTTCCTTTGTAGGCAAGTTTGTTTTGTCATTAGGTTCAGTGACTAAGGTTTCTTTAGATTGTTGTTTCTCCTTTATCTTTTCGGGCTGATTCACGTTCACAGTCCTACTCCTTAGTTTGTATTGCTTATGGACTTCATAGACAGCAGTATCATATCCTTGTTTAAAGTCAAAGGATTCTCCTGATTGAGTTTGGAATGTTTTGCTTTCATCCTCCTCATGGTCCTCCTGAGTTAAGAATACATGACTTTTGCCATCCAGACCTATTAGGTTGATTTCAAGATCCTCATTGAGCTGATTTGCTGAGGAAGTTTCTGCATAGTTTTCTTGAAAAGGGGGTCTGATATCTTGGTCAGCACCTGTCTTTCCTATATTGGGGTTCTGGACTCTCCTAAAATTTGGGTTTCTAGGAGGGTTGTTTTGTGGTGCCTCCCATGATGATTTCCTTTCTACTGATTCCACTCTCTCTCCCAATCTCTTCATGCTATTTAGAATTGCATCTAACTTTTGATCAAAACCCGAGGGTTCTTCTTTGAAACCAGTCTTCTTTTCCAGCTTTGCCCTGTTTCTTTTGGCAATTAGGTTGGCCTCTACAGTGACTGCAACCCTTTGGGCTTCTGCAAGGGTTGGAGGGTCTCTTTCTCTCAACTGATAGGCCATATCAGAATCAAAACCATCAGGGAAGTTATAAAGGGCCAAATCAGGAGGGGGCCTTAAGTTCTGGGGGATAGCATTGTATATGTTGTTAAACCTAGCACAATACTCCAAAACCGTTTCTTGGGGACCTCTTTTAATAGTGTTATATTCACCAAGTATATGGTGCGGATCTCTCTTTTTCTCCCATCTGTTGGTAAATTCCTGGTATAGAACTTCAGGGGTTGCAATGGAATTTGCATTTAAGGATCTAAACCAAGTTCTGACATCCCCAGTTAAGCTTTGAACAAAGATTCTCATCCTGACACTGTCATCATCTATTTCATAGGTCTCAAAGTGGTCTTGCATCTTTTTAGCATGCTGGATGGCTGTCAAAGGGCCATGGGAGTCAAAAAATGAGAGTCTAGTTTGGTAGTCTTGGGGTAGAGCTGGAGCATTGGCTGGTATCTGCAGAGGTGCATATCTGTTAGCCATATTTATGGGGTTTATAGGGTTAATAGGAACAAATGGGACAACAGGGATTACAGGTGTAACCGGGTTAAGAGGATGGGTAATAAGTGGGGAACTGGTTGAGGGAGTATGTGCAGATGGTGAAGATGGAAGGAGAGGACTTTGAGGGGTTGATGGTGAACTGGGGGAATTGGGTGTGGAACGGAGAAGAATATTTGGGTTATCGATAATGATGGGTTGATTAGGGTCAGGGTTTGCCCTAGTGTGCCTTGGGTTTCTTTTGGGAGCCAGCTTCTAAGTATTCTTTTAGAACTTTATACAGAAGTTTTATATGTACAAGGACTGAACAAGCATTCTGGAATGACTATATAGGTCTCAAAGCTAAGATGAAGTTTCCCTAGCTAGCTCTTCCCTAAAGCTGTCCCTGTATTAGAGAAACAGTCCTAAGGCCTCTTGGCTAGTTTCAGGCTTGATGGTAGCTTTGGAAGATAGTTAGTAATTGCAAAATGTTAAGTCCCCAGTGGAGTCGCCATTTATGTTAACACCCAGGTTGTTCCCTATGACTCCCAAGGGAATACGGCCGGGGTAACCACTAACCAATCTTTTAATCACTGTTTCTAGCCAAACTGTGATCAGAGAGGGCTCTCTCTTTATGATTTTGTATCTACAATGATAGTGTTTTAGGCTAGGTATTGAGCATAGGTTTTGTTCATGTTTTGGTTGATGAAACTCCTTTTAGATTCCAGTGATGTAGTTTTCAGAGAGGTTGAGTACCATTGGGCAATGGAGTCTGTGGCTATATGTGTTTGAAACTTTGAGATGAAAGATGGAACTTACAGGGCCATTTGAGTGCTTAATAGAACAGATTTTTGATTAAATGACTGGAAACAGGTAACACAAACAGTGAAAGCATTTAAGAATTTTCACTTATTGTTTATATATTCCCAACAGACAGGTTTAAGAGGAAAAGACAGAGGTCTCAGGGGCAAAAATTGAATCCCTGAGAATGCCTATCACAGTAAAAGACACAGTTTTGAAATGCAGCAATTAAGAATTACAATTCTGTCACTGTATCTGAGGAAAACATGTATAATAGCTCAGTTTGAGTCCAGGGTAATCATGGGTTAAGTCCTGGAACTATCCTTTCACCTTGCTATCAAGTGTAAAACATTTAAACAACAAAAGAGAACAAAAGACTCGAAAACATATAACAAAGAGATTTGAGAATACTTATTGTTTTATGCAACACCCTGGAATCCTGTAACATTCATCTTTCACCACAATACATCAAAGTACACCAAGCCTTGGAAATTCCATTCTTCCTTTGTATTACTTCTCTGAAAATATTACAGTAAGAGAGAGTTCTCAAAAGAAAATTACAACAACCCTTTTCAACTGCTGTGAAGGGTGAATATATACTTGCGGTGATTTACAAAATATCTGAGTTCTGAGTTATCTCAGATTTTACATTCTTACCAACCACTTAAGATATTATGACCAAAATTTAATACAGCATTGATTACAGAGTACAGGCATTTTAATGCTCTGTCAGAAGATATTTTAGCCTTTGGAAACAGCTAAGTCGGTCGAGATATTCTGAATAAATGCTGGAAGACCTGTCTTTAAGGCTTGTACGCTGTATCCTGGACTTGTCACCTGTGATTGTGACTGCTGCTTGTGGTGAGTCAATGGTCCTGCTGAGTTGGCTCAGCCTCTGCCTCTTCCTTGTAGATATCTTTCTTCAAAATTGTGCCTGCGCATGTATGCTCATTTGCCTGGAGAATTAGCGCTACTGATTCTGGCCTGACAAAATTGTCTGTGTCAAATTTCTCCAGACATCCTGTGTGGGCAGTTGGTGTGCTAAGATTGCCCCTAGAGTTTCATCTGCTTCTGTGAATTTGAAGAAGTTAGGTGGTGTATCAAACAGATGCTCAACTTCATTCATGAGGAAAAATAGGTTCTCCACCCTGTCATACATAGTCTGCCCGGTGGCTGGCCCTGCGTCTGCTGAAGTGCTGGGCGGTTTTGCAATCTCTGCTCCTGCATGGGCATCAATTCTCTTATTGTAATTGTCTAGGGTGAGCAGTCTTCCTACACTGCTTAAAATGCTGGGGAGGCCTCTGTTCTGTAGTGCCACGAATTTTTCCAGGAATCTGTTGATTTCAGTCTGCATATCCTGTGTCCTCCTCTCCAGTGTTCCAACCAAGTTCCTCAATGTTATGACTCTTTTGGCTACAGCAATTGTTTCTGTCCTGTTGGTGATTCCCATGACAGCTAATTGAGAGCTAGTCTTATAGTTCAGAATATTGATCATCCTAGTAGCAGCTTCTGGCATGTGTCCAAGGCTTGCCCTGGCTCTCTGTATTTCTCTGTTTGCTTTAGTGATGAGCACCATTTGCTCATCCATGGTCTCAATATATTGCCACTGGTTGGCAATGGACCGCCCAATGTTGCTCCATAGCACTGCTTTCATTTGAGCTGTCACTTTTTCTAGTGCAAGCTCTTTCTCTAGTTCAGCAATTCTCCTCTTAAGAGCTCTTACCTCTCTCTCCTTGGCTGCCTCATTCTGTTTGCTCTTGTCAAACTTTTCATTTACCTTAGCCAAGGTTTTCTTAAGTTCATCCAGCTCTTTCATTTGAGATTCCATGGCTTGGATCTCAGCTTGCAGCTTTTGCATGTCTAAACTAGTAGCCTGTTCCGATGTTGTAGTTGTTGTTGCTGTGGATGGCGCTGTAGTTGGTGCTGTAGCTTCTGTTTGCTGAGGAGGAGGAGTAGTCTTTGGAGGGACTTCCTCAAGATTTATTATCACAGGAGGAGGCTGGGAGGGTTGGCCCTCTTCTCTTTGCTTCAGTGCTTCTTGTAGTGCTGCCTTTGCAGCTTCAGTTTGTCCTAGCTGGTCTTGAATCCTAACCAGCTCTTTGTATAGGGATACCAGCAGGTCTGTAGTATCCTTTTCTTGCCTTTGCTGGGCAACTTCATCTGTTTGTGGATGGATGGTGGCCGGGAGTTTGATTTTCTTTCTTAGGGCCGCCATGTCTGCATCCCTTATCTTCAGGAGTTCTTGGATGCCTTTGACATCTTTAGGATCATGCCCTATATCTATAATTACCTCTTCCAAGGACTTGATCCTATTGTCCTTGGCTTGTGATGATGCTCTTTCTAATTCCAGCTGAGAAGCTGTGTTATCCAGGCTGCTCTTTAGTTTGTAGTTCTCCAATGTCTCATCTGCCAGGGAGGCATACACCATTTCACCAGTTTGTTTATGTAATTCAATCTTGTCCATAGGGTGTATGTCTTTGGCAAGAACCTCCATGTTGGTTCTTAGATAGTCCGAGGTGGACTGAGGATGCAAAGTTGTGGGCATGAAGTGGCTCATTATCATTTTGCCTTCGCTCACATCGAAAGCAGACATGAGTCTCTGCTGGTTGCTAGGAGCTAGGTTTAACAAGTGATTATACAGCTGCACTTTTATGGGATCACTCCTCCTTTTGATGTCAATGAATTGCTGCTTTATACTTGACTGCCCTTCTCTATGTTGACCGGAGGAGCTGACCTCTCCTCCCATAGTCATGTCATGTCCACGCTGAGATGAGCTGGCCGAAAGTTCTCCACTGGGTGGGCCCATGCCCATGGCTTGCCTTACTGCTATGTCCTCCTCTTGGGAGTCATTCAGTCTTTGTCTCTTCTCTCCTCTGATGAAGGATGAGGTCTGGGGGGTCTCTCTCTCCCTTTTCCTGGTCAAGTCCTCCTTCTGTGGTGTTTGGAGGACTGAGGTGTCTACATTGGTGTCTGTCCTGGGAGGCACCTCTGTTTGGGGCTGCTGCTCAGTGTAACTAGGTAGATCTGTCCCCTTTTCCTGCTGCAAGGGCTGCTGTTCACTGGACTGTGCTTCTTCTTGTTGCTGCCCCAGTTCTTGCTGTTCCATTTCTTCTTGCTGCTGTAGCAAGGTGTCAACTTGTTCTTCTGTCAATATAGGTGGCTGTTCCACCTGTTTTCCTTTGTCTTTGCTTGCTGCCTGGGGTGTCTTCTCAGTAGTTTGCTGCTGTGCTGCTGAAGATTTAGCAGCTGTTCCAATTTGCTTTCTGTAGGAGAGGGGCACCTGTCCACAAGTTTCCAAGTCAGCTTCTTTTTGCACATTCCTAGCTTCTTTCTCAAGTAATTCTTCCTTAGTGACTTGTTCTACTAGTGTACCCTCTTCCCAATCTAGTGCATTGGCATACTTTTCAATTTCAGGTTGTCTTTTATGTGCATAGTTGCCCAATTTGTATCTAATTCTCCTGAGGGAGATAGAATGATTGGGGTCATAGGGAATCCATTCAAAACTGGTCTGCAATCTGAGGCCTTCCAGGATGCTGTCTGCCTCTTTCCACCCTTCTTCTTTCCTGTTATATAGGAAGGAACCTAGCTGGTTTCTTACCTTCAATTGTGACTTCTTGTTTCTACTCTGAAAGTGAAGGTAATCTGAGTTCCCAAACTGCCTGAAATATTCTAAGGCAAAAAGCCTCATGGGGACATACCTCGGCAACCTAAATGGGTTCAATTCACAGCCATATATCCTAATGACTGTGTGGTTCTGGTAGAAGTACCAGTTGCCAATATTGTAAGATTTGTTCAAATGTAGAATCCTCTTCATATCATCGGTTAATCTAGGAGGAGGAGTACCTTGCAGCGCTGTTAGGGCTGGATGAACAAATAAATCAATAAACTCACAGTATGTATAGGGTGATACTGAGGTAGAATGAAAAACAGAGGTCCAGAAAACAACTGATCTTGGGCTTCCTTGGGCATTGAGTGGCCTCAAAGGAACAGAGAAGGTAGCTGGCTGGTTGAAAAGGAATAAATGATATATATAGGAGGTGTACCTGAACAGTCTCCCCCTTTTCAAATTCATGAACTGCTCATGGATTTTCTCTGCTATGTAAGTTGCATAATCATACTGCACAGCTGGAGGCTTACCAGGGGCAAATATAGACAGCATTGCCATTATGCTGTCATCTACATCTTCCAACCCCTTGAATCCTAGGACATAGCCAATTAGATCCACCAACATTCTGCCCAACTCATTTAGATAATGGTACCCAATAGGAGGGGTTCTGACTGTTTCAGAGCCTGGTGTGACAAACAGTTGGTTGATTTTGACAATCTGGTCACTGGACAGCTTGATCCCTCTGTTAATCAGATTCTGCATGGATAGAGGGGTCAATTTCTTGGCTGTTTTGAAGCGCAGCATCTGGTTTATGCTCTCTGGGGTGATCTGGAACAGGACTAGGCCTGTGGGGCTAATGACTGCTCTTTGGCTGGGGTCATAGCATTCCTGGCAGCTATAAATGAGCTCTGGCATAGGATTGACTTGGGGAAGGTTGTATATGGGCAAATTTGACTCCCAAATCCCCAAGATATCTGCCCCACTGAGGTGCTGGGCTCTTAATTCATTCAACATTTGAATATTGTACTTGGTTCCCATGGGGAACCAATCCAGCATTTGGTAGTCCATGTCTCCCAGGGCTTTCCATGCTAATTCCTGGTGAGGAGCATTGATGGGCTTAATATTTAGTGCAATAGGGGTCTCCATAGCTCTTCAAGTTGCAAGAATTGCAGGTGGACAGGTGGAATGGTAAAAACACAGTCTGGAGGCAGTTCTCTGTGGAAACAGTTGATGTTTTGAGTATCCAAGGGGAATTCTCTCAATAGCAATTGAAATACTACTGGAGTCTAGTGACAGAACTTCTCTGTGGTCTAACTGAACTCTCCAATCGGGTGAATTATATCTATTAGGAACTCTGCCGGGAAAACGCAGAATTACAGTGGTTTTATGTGAATTGCAGGTTTCTAAAGCTCTGCAGGTACTTCTTGGCCCTCACAATGACAATGGTGGATGAACAAATGGAAATGAACGGTGTAAATACCGTTTTTATGGTTCTACTATCCCTCTGAGCAATTTCAAGCTTAATGAAGGTCGTATGGAGGGCGAAACGGTCTAAATACCTGTAATTCGATGAGCAGAGGTTGAAGCAAAGGTGCACAGTTGCTGCTTGAGGAGGTCGCCCGGGCTAATAGACTGGTTGGCGAAAATTAGAGTGCAAACGGTCATGCAGAGCGTCCAACAGTAATAACAGTGAAAGTGGTAAAAAACACGGGAAAATTGGTAAATATGGGTTATTTTACCAATTTGGCGCTTTTTTCTGCTGACGTCATCGGGCGACATGGCAGTGGGTGACTGGTCAAAGGGGCGATGAGGTGGCAACCCAGTCAGCAGTGAGGTGGACCAATAACAAAGGCAGGTACGAGCAGATAAGGACGTGGCGGCGAGTCAGCGACGGGTAGGTGGCAGTCAAACCGCAGCGGTCACGGTTAAGGCCTTAACCGCCGCGGTTTCTCGGGGCGGTTTAGGTACGGCGCAGAAGCTGTCAGACTCGGCTCCGAGATGGTTGATCGATTGACGCGTGGAGGAGGCGTGACAAGGCGCAACGTCACTTTCTCGGAGGTTAAAGTGCCGCCATCGGATGCGCTCCGATATTAATGTGGACCGTCGGATCTGATGGGCTTGATCCGACGGCTGGCGGAGGAGAAAGATGCGCGCTTCATACTGCGGGCGGAAAAGATTAAAGTTTGTGGGTTTTTATGGGTTTTTCAAATGTTTTCGCTTAACCAATAATGTGGTAGGATTGGGGAACGTGCCAGAGGCGGGTATTAACCTTTGCAAAGGTTTTTATAGGCAAAAGGGGTTTGGAGAGGGGGTTTTATCAATGCAGAGGTGATTTGAGGGTAAATTAACTTGCAGCAAAGGGGGAATAGGGTGGAATAGGTTCACCAAAGTGGCCACATGCCATTTTGGTCCCTTTTGAAAAATACACGGCTATTATGCCTAGGGGAGGGAATATACATAAGATTTGGGGTTTTATACACCTTAGTGTTAGTATTATTAGGGGTGGGGGTAAGATAGGGGAGGTTATATAGTAGAATTAGGAGTTAATATGAATGAAGGAGGGGAATTAGAAAGGGGGTATTAGTGATGGACTAGAGAGGGAAAAAAAAAGAAGTTAGTGATCCTCTTTGCTGTGAGTTCATGGAATTCCCCACTTTGTTTGCTGATAGATTTATTGCCTTGGCAAGAGACCTATTGATACCTGTGTAATGGTGATCATATTCTTTCTGCAACCACAACTGCCTACCCAACTATTTTGCCTAGCATTTTTTGTTTCTTCTTGGAGGGGCACTTGGACTTGCAACCCTCAATTGCCTTTTCTTTTCTTTGGCTTTTTCCTTTTCTCTCTATCTACTTCTACCCTTATGTCTTCCAAGGTCCCAGATTAAACTTTTGGGAACCTTTGCTTCTCTACCTGAACTACTTGTCTGCCAAGATTAAGCTGTTTGGACAGACCTCTTTCTCTATTCTACAACTCAAAATTGAAACATGGCATGATCCAGTTTAGACTGTTGAATCATCCACCAAACTTGAAATAAGGTCCTCAATATTTGGAATATTTCACACACCTCTGATTTCCTGGGAAATATGGGATCTTTGTAGTACCAAAGCAGAGCATATTTGGATTTTCTATAGTCAATCATGAAATATGAAACCTATTACTATAGGTATCCAACAAGAAGTAGATGAGAGGGGAGAAAAGAATACCAACCTCAGTCTTGTGCTTGGTCCCTTTCTTGTTTCCTCTCCCTTCTGACAAATCTTTGTCGCTCCTTCCTTGCTTACCCCACTTCAAAGAGCACCTGTAAAGTCAAAGCAGCATAACACTATCAAAGTACAAAGATCTAAAATCATAAACAATATAGGACCAGATATATATTGACCACATAAATGCATATATCATCAAACATACAAGAATGTGGAGGAAAACTTGAATAGCTTTATTAATAGAAAGAATAGAAGAGAGGATTACAACCCATTGATTTGACCCATTGTCATCCTCCTAGCATGAAAGCCCTTCTTCACCTCATGAAAAGCTTAGATCACCCAACACTATGATATTCCACCAAGAAACCAACAACACTTCCTTACAAAATACAAGGTTCCAACCTCTGGATCTCTGGGATGAGGGATCCATATATAGATGTTTGCAGGGAGGTGAGTCAGTTTCTGGGATTTTGATTAGTGTCCTCTCTCTAATAGTTCTTGGTTCCACTTGGAGATCTCTTACTCATCCCCGGGCGAATTCAGAGAGGCAAGTGTGATAGGAGAAGTTTCTAGAAGATTCCATGATCATCCACCTTGCAAACTGTCTCTGCCATTTGTCTGCTCTTGCCCATCGCACCCTACAGAAGGGATTTCCAGTATGCATCACACTTTTTGCACTGAGCAGGTGAGATGCATCGCACCCTTAGCACTGAGCAATCTGTATGGTCCAGTTTTGACCAGTTCTGAGCAGTTTTCTAAGGGGAACTTCTGGGAGATGATGTAATCAGCTGACCTTGTTCCTTTAGGGTATGAAACAACACTTTTAGAGGCTCAGAAGCCCTTGGTTTATGGACATATATGATTGGGGTTGAAGTGCCCAAATATGTCTACAACAGGCTGGAGACTGCCTGATGTCAAAGGGAGTTGAGCTCCCCCCATTACGCCCCTCCATGGCATTCAACACCTGATTAATTTTTTGTAAACCCTGGCTCTAACCAGTCATCACTTCGTCGCTCATCAATTTTTCCATCATGTTCATTAAGTAATTTATAGTTAAACCCATGATTTCTAGTCCTATTTGATTGCTTGCACTAGATGCATTAATTTCAGTGTAGACGTCAATTTCTAATCCTATTTAATACCTTACACTAGATGCATTAATTTTGGTGTAGATGTTAATTTGTACTCCTGTTTGATTGCTTGCACTAGATGCATTGATTTTAGTGTAGATATTGATTTCTAATTGTATTTGGTCGCTTGCACTAGATTCATTGATTTCAATGTGGATGTCGATTTCTAATCTTATTTAATATCTTACACTATACGCATTGATTGCAATGTAGATGTTGATTTCTACTCCTATTTGATTACTTAACTGGATGTATTGGTTTCAATATAGATATTAATTTCTAATCTTATATGATCGATTGCACTAGATGCATTGATTTTAGTGTAGATGTCGGTTTCTAATCCTATTTAATACCTTACACTAGATGCATTGATTTTAGTGTAGATATTGATTTCTAATCTTATATGATCACTTGCACTAGATGCATTAATTTCAGTGTAGATGTTGATTTCTACTCCTATTTCATTTCTTTCACTAGATGTATTGGTTTCGGTGTAGATATTGATTTCTAATGGTATTTAATTGTTTGCACTAAATGCATTGATTTTAGTGTAAATGTTGATTTCTGATTTGATGGAACTAGATGTATATTGTACATTAATTTCAAATTAACCAGCCTAGATCCATCTTAACCCTGGATCTAGCCTAGGGGGAAGAGGTTTTCACCTCGAGAGATTTGATCTCTCTCGGCACTTGATATATCTGGGGTTAAGATGGATCTAGATTAGTTAAAATATTTCATTTATTAACATCAAGTAAACATAAAAGAACAAAAATAATAAATAATAAATATCTCAAAAGCTAGTAATTTTTTTTGCTTCAATAGAAATGCTGTGTTATAAAATAAGATACATACAATTTTAATTTTTTTATTGTCTTTACTTAAATTTTACTATATTTAAATAAAACGACAAATATTAACTACTATATAACACTTATTATTCTTATATAACACTTATTATTCTTATAAAAATTAAAAATATATAAAAAAAAATTATTTTATTTTTATTATGAAGTATATTAGTAATTATCCCCATTATGTTTAATTGCTCCTACAACAAGTAGATCACAAAAATATTCTTCATCAGTTATCTTTTGCAATTCTTAAAAGGCCATTCTTTAGGATCGATGGTTCTTGTGCAAATTACGGGTGTTTTACTTTTCACTTACCATAAATGAAATACTCATACTTTTAGAAGAATTTTGCTATCAAATTTTAATTTAAAAAAAATAAAAATTTAATTTAATATAAATATTTTATTAGTTGGTTCAAATTGAATTTATTTAAAACTTAAAATTTAATATACATATTTTTATTATTTTTTGAGATTAAATATATATATATATATATATATATATATATATATATATATATATATATATAATTCTATAAATTATGTATTTAATTATTTTTAAATTATTTAATTTTAATAATTAATATATAATATGTCAATAATTTTTTTAAAAATTTTAATATAATTTGAAATAAAAATTATAAAATGAAACCACTATTTACAAAAGTTATGTATACACCCTATTATATTCCTAGTTATTTCAATCACTAATGCAACGTTGTTACATAATCAAGTTATGAGTATTTGTATCTTGGAATTACGGATTTGTAAAAAAAATAAAAAATAAAATAAAATGGAGTTTAATTTTATTTATAATGATGATGATGGTGGTTAACATCCACTGAGACCAAATTTTGGTCTATCGGACCTAAGAAATGAATTATTTAGTTTGATTTAAGATTTTATTCCTATGTTCAAAAAGCTTAGGGAGAAGCCTCTCGAGCTCACTATAATTTTGACATCGTAAAAGGCTAGGAAGGTCAGTATTACAACAAAGATTATGAAACTAAGATCTAATGTGGTTATACGCGGGTCACTCTAAGACGAGGTGATTTTCATCCTCAATGTTCATATTCTCACAAAGATGGCGGATCATTTCCATGGAGTTTTAGAAATTGCCAAATGACCTGTTTCACTATGGAGCTCATGAGAGTTCGCTCTAATCTTCGCAATATTAATTTTCTTCTTTGAGCTAGTTAAAACAAAGATATACTTTTGATCTTCTAGGGTGGGGTTGATGACCTCCTTATAATATCTTAATTTTATTTTAGCGGCTAAATCTTTATCACGCCACATTTTTCTTTGAACTTAGAAGTAACAATATTTTTAATGTTATTAATGTTTTGCAATGCAACATTCTCGTCGATCTCCCAATGGTTTAACCAGGCCTTGGTGTCTTTATACCAACCTCGTTTGAACCTTAGGTGGTTTTGGATTTAATTTAAAGCTAGCTTAGGAATTCTATGGTCTCCTACGTTATTGATTTTGCGCTTGTACAAAAGGAGCCTAGTCATAGCTAGGCTCTCGATAGGGGAAAGACCCACTTCTACAAGGAGAATAGGATAGGGTGTATTGCTCTTAATTTTGAGGTTATACATTATAAAATGCCTTTGGATTTTCTCAATATTTCTCCAAGATTCTCTAGAGATGCTGCAACCCCAAACCTCACATCCATATAAAATAACAAGAGTGACTAAAGTTTCAAACAGGAACTTCTTTCTATCCCACATTACAAGGTTTGTCGTTTTACAATTATTTTCAAGACCAAAATAAGCTTTCCACCCCCCATTAATCCTTTTCTCAATGCTATAGTTCTATTTGAGCTTGTGATGAATATCAATTCCTGGGTACTTGTAAGAAGACACTTCCTCCAAGTTACTATTGTCATACATAAAATTAGTGTAAATGTCTTTCTTGGATTTGATAATCATAACTTTTATTTTGTCAGTGTTAATAGTCATACCCATTGTAGAGAAGAAATCCTTAAGAATTCTAAGTTTCTTATCAAGATAAGATGGGTACCTTACGAGAAGAACAATATCATCAGCATAGAGAAGAAGGATGATGACTATCCCAACTAAGATCATGCTAACACAACCCGCTTCCTCTAAAAAACCTTCTATCTTATCAATGTAAATTCCAAATAGGGTAGGGGAGATGGGGCAACCTTATTTAACTCCGATATTACAATTAATATCTTTCGACCACCCCTCATTACTTTTTAACTTGGCAATTACATTCTCGTATAACCTTATAGCGACATCTCTCAACTTGAAATGAACCTATAGCTCTTTTAATCTATTCCATAGGTTGTTTCTATGGACCATATCTAAAGCCTTTCTAAAGTCTACAAAGAATCAAAAGAGATTGGATTTATCGTTGCAGAATTCCTCCACAATGATCTTAAGTGTAACAAGGTGGTCCGTTGTTAAGTGTTTCCTTCTAAAACCCACTTGGCTTTTAGCTCGCTTACCTTCACTTTCAAGCCATATTCTCAACTTATTTTCCAAAATAATACCATATAACTTGGCTAAGAGAGGGCTAATCATAATTGTCTGATAATTAGAGGGGTTATTTGTATACCAACTTTTAAAAATAGGGATAACTGGGTCCATGGTTTAGGGAACCCTTTCTTGACCTCTTGACTGAAGATCTTGTGGATGTGGAGGATGATGACAGGCCCTCCAATTTTTAAGATTTCTGCTTGGTAACCTTCAATGTCCTTAGCTTTCCCATTTTCCAGGCGTTTAATCCTAAAATCAATGTATTCTAATGAGAAAAATTCTTTCATTGTAAGAGGGTTTCAAATTTATTCATGGCATTTGGAGATTCATAAAGCTTTTTAAGATAGGAATTCCAGTCATGTAAAGAAATTTTATTATTATCTTTAGTTTTCCTAGTTAGAATCTGCCTCTAGAATTTTTTAGGAGCTACCTTAGAGAGGTGTAAGAGGTTCTCTTGTCATTTACGAATATACTGCACTTTTTTCCTTTTAGTTAGGGCTTTGTATATTTTTATCTTGCCAATTTTAAGAGATTCATCAACAACTTCCGTAATTGCTCTCCTCACACTTTTACAATATTTGTCATACCATCGGTTGGTTTTGCTATTTCTTTTATTACTTGAAACTTCAAATGAGAACTTGTTAATAGAATAAGAGAGGGTTGTAGTAAAATTATGATAGAGGTCTTCTACATTGTCTATACTAGATAAAGGAAGCAAATTAGTTTTTAATTCATTTAGAAAGAGATCACTTTTATTTCTGTTAAGTATTAAGTTCTTTTTGCTATAAAGATTATCTTATATGGGATCTCTATGCATGACAAAATTGAGAGCTATAAGTAAAGGCCTATGATTAGAGTCAGGTTCGTGGTCATTTAAGATGTCAAAATTTATTATTTCGTTGTATAAAGGGAGATCCGAAAAAACATAGTCTACCACGCTGCTACCAATCCCATAGATGTAGGTCATCTGGATATAATTGGGCCACTTCTTTAGATCGTTGCAAATTATGAGATCCTGAGCACTACAAAGCTTGATTAGCTCCGACCCAAACAAATTCTCCCTGAGGTCTTCAGAGCTCCTTTTGTATAGGCTAGCCAGATTAAGGTCTTCATCTAACCAAACAGGATTAGGGTTGGAATGTTTTCTTAGAAGAATAGTTTGGTTGCTTGAAGTTCGAGCATTAAAGTCACCCATTAAAAGGATATTACCTACTTTCCTTAGGCTAGAAATATCATTCTCTAAACCGTTGTAAGGAATATTTTTATCTAGCTTCTTTTTCTTATAGAAGTTAGAATTGATGGGGGGAAAATAACAGATTTCTATGTAGGTCTTTTTATCATTAATGTCTGTAATCTCTATCCAAATATATTGGTCGTAAGGGTCGTTTTTATAAATCCTAGCATTGGGGGAGATGTTCTTCTTAATGTAACAAGCTATACCCCTAATTCCTCTTCGGGAGGATCGCTTATTCCAAGTAGACCATAGTGCAAAGCCATCACAAATCCATCTATGTTAGGGACCTTAGATTCTTCGTGCTCCCAAGTTTCAACAAGCACTATAATATCAACATCATTCAAGATCCAACTTAGCTTGGGGAATTTGTTCCATGGAAAGGCCCGATAATTTCAAGAAAGAATTTGGAGCATGTTGAATTGTTATTTGTTACTACTTTTTTTGTTTCTATCTCAAATAACGGCTTTCCTATTCTTGATTATTGCCAATTTTCCTTCCTTCCTAGCTTCTTTTACCTTTTCAACATCCTTTCTTAATTCTACTTGATCTTCTAGAATGAGATCTTCATTTATAAATATTCATGTTTCTTTTAGACTTGAGGTTTTACTAAGTATGTCATACTTATGATTAGTAGAACTCACCTTCATTCGGATCAGCCTTCCTTTATTCTCATTCAATTTCCCCAACCTTGTTGCTTTTGTGAGACACGTTTCAATTTGTAATCTATTATGTAATTCTGTTTGGGCTATGGCTAAAGTATCCTCGTCTACCTCCTCTTTCAGACCAAAGATTATAAAGTTCAAGGCCCTTTTGTTACGCTCATGGTCTAATTCTAACAATTTTTTCATTTCATCTTTAATCGGTTTGATATCTAATTTATCTGCCACGCTATTTAGGGTGAGACTACTATTAACTTTTTCTTCTAGTTCTTTACTCATGTCTTTCATTTTAAGGCTCTATATAAAAAATAATGAAATAATTAATAAATAAAATTGATTTTATTTATTTTTAATTATAAATAATTTTATATATTGTATTGTTAAAATATTTTATTTATTTTTAATTATAAAAAATTTCATATATTATATTGTTGAAGTATTTTAGTTTTTAGTGGTTTGGTAAATAATTTGTTTTTTAAGTGGTAAGTTGAAGTTTTTCGAAATATCTTGTTATTAGTTTTTGTTTTATATTTATAAAATAAATATATTTAGTATAATAATGGTGGTTAATAATTCAAATTTTGTTTATATATACTATTTGTTTATACTACAAAATCAAAACGTTGATTGCAAAATAATGTGTAAATGTGATTGCATCAAAAGCTATTACATTCTTTTGCCTAAATACAATTGTGTTGTTATTATAATATAGAAACATGCAAATTTAATTATTTATTAAGTTTTAGTTTAATTTAATTATATGTAAATTAAATGATAAACTCTTAATAATTATTTTATTATTTAGCTTAAATTTTATTGATATTTAAAATTATTTATTTCCAATATGATTAGTTTAGATCTTATTCTATAATGATGTTTGTTTAGATATTCCATCACAATTGTGACTGTATGTATTAGTTGCCCCTTGCCGTGACACAACCAGAAGCTTCTCGAACTAAGGAAACTTCACGGTAAATGACAGGTGCAATGCATAAACCGGGAAATTGTTGCTTTTGTGAAGACCAATACGCGTTTACGCGTGGAATCATGAAAAATTACTTCTACACTCATCAATTACATCCATCCTGACGTCACGGGCGGCTCCATCTCCGAAATCTCACTAACCCCAGTCATACAATTTGACTTCATACTCGCTTTCTCAACCACCAAAATCGATCTTTACATTTTGTTGTTAATTTGATTTTAATTTAATTGTTTTTTCATAAGCAAAAACCTTAATTTTATTGAAGCAAAATAAAATTAAATCCATATGTGTTTAGATGCGGAAATGATATAATTAGGCGGATATATTCTTATAGGTGAGATAAAAAGAAGTTCCTCTTTGAAACTTTAGCCACCCCTGTTATCTTATATGGCTGTGAGATTGGGGGTTGCAGCATATCTAGAGAATCATGGAGAAAGATTGAGCAAATCCAGAAGCGTTTTATAACTTATAACCTAAAAATTAAAAGTAATAGACCCTATCCTATTCTCCTTATAGAAGCAGGTCTTTCCCCTATTGAGAGCTAGCTATGATTAGGTTTTTGTTGTACAAGCACAAACTCAATAACATAGACGATCATAGACTTCCTAAGCTAGCTTTAAATTCCATCCAAAACCACCTAAGGCTCAATCGGGGGTGGCATAAAGACACAAGGGCCTGGTTAAACTATTGGGAGATCAACGAGAATGATGCATTGTAAAACATAAATAACATTAAAGATATTGTTACTTCTAAGTTCAAAGAAAAAATGTGGTGTGAGAAAGATTTAGCGACTAAAAGAAAATTAAGTTATTATAAGAAGGTCATCAACCCCACCCTAGAAGATCAAAAGTATCTCTCTATTTTAACTAGTTCAAAGAAGAAAATTAATATAGCAAAGATTAGAACGAATTCTCATGAACTCCATAGTGAAACAAGTCGTTGGGAAGTTCCTAAAACACCGTGGATGGAAAGTATCTGCCATATATGTGAGAATAGGAACATCGAGGATGAAAACCACTTCCTCTTAGAGTGCCCCGTGTACAACCACATTAGATCTCAGTTTCACAATACCGTGTTTCTATTCCGGTAACAATATTACTAGTGATTGGGTGTTTTTCCACATTAGCTCCTGTAAGTATCAAAACCGTGTGCATCTTGCTTTTTGACGGCCCTGGCTAGCTTTTAATGATGGTTATTGTAAATTTTTAAAATAAGGTTAGATGTTTTTTGGGTAGCCTTCCACTTCTAGTTGTTATGTATGTGTTTTGTATGAAATCTTGTTAAAAGAGCATATCTCTTTGCTGGATCTTATCCACATTAATAGTCGTCTTTTCATTTGAGTGAATATGCTAACTTATCTCATTTATTTAGTGGATATTTCTTCTGTAAAATATGTAAAATGTAAGAAATGAGATGTTATAGTACAGAAAAATATTGAGCATGTTTTAATTATCTCAGTTTAGATAATGATAATGATAACCATAATGATAATGATAATGATAATGAGAGAGATTTGGTTAACATTGCCTCTATTAAAAAAAAATTGGGTAAACTCTGCACAATGAAAGTGTTTTAGGGGGTTTTTAAGGTGTCTAATCCATATATACAGTCAAAAAACCACTTTAAATAACACAAATCAAAATACCTCAAATTTTTCCTCGAGATTCTAACACCAAAAAGTGCAAAAAATCACACTTAAACCAACTCCATAAAAATTCACTCAAAACTCTTATGATCTTTAATAGGGTTGTAGGTTATAGACCCCTTCGCCTCAACTTGTTGTGCAAAGATTGATTTATATGGTACAGTTGTTGATTATGCTCACTAAAAGTTAACTTGCCATTGCCATAGGTGTGGTAGATTCCATTGCACAAATACAATATGCAACATATTAAAAGCTTATATTAGGTGTAAACCCGACTTTGTAGTGGTTTTTTGTGAATTGAAATGTACTTCCTGACAACTCTGTCCATCTTCTCTTCACTCCCAGCTTGGATATGAACCCCGCTGTACATCCGGAACAATGGTTACTACCCGCTCCACACCGAACGAGATGAAACACAGGGTTGGTTCCTACAGCCGAATCATGGTGAAACAAGTGTGATATAATGTCACATATGATGTGGGGGGTTCTTATATAATGTTAAGACTGACAAAGAAGAGATTCAACATATATTTAGCTACAATATCGGTACATGCATTATATAAAAAATAAATTTTAACAATATCATAACAACTTAACATTTACATCTAAATTTTTCTCTAGAAACAAACCCCAAAAAAATAAACTATTCTAAATTTCTAGTAAAATAATATTATGAATTTAAAAATGGTAAGAAAACTTAACAAGCAAGCCTAATATGTATCAAAGCTAAGGTTTTTGACAAGACTAGAGTTGAAGTCAGTCATAGAGGGATAAGGTTTCCAACAGTGCTAGAGCTGAATTTGGTCATTGACGGATAAGTTTGTTAGGTTGTAGACAAGGCGGATGGGACTAAAGACAATGCCAAACCTAGCTACAGAGAAGGGAATATGATGCCCATGAAACAATCATGGTAAAGGGAAAACAATTCCTATGAAATAGCTCAATAATCCTTGGCAAACCCACAAGCCAAACAAGGATAAAGGTTGTTCCCGTTGAGACTAAACCTAGAGCTAAACTCAATAACAAAGAAGAGAAAACAATGCCCATGAAAAAAATAATACCACAATCCTTGTTAGAGATGAACGCACTCATAATGAAGGGAAAATAATACCCATGAAACATTCCCCATCCTCAGTGTGTTGAACTCAAGGTTTTAGAAACGTTCTCAACAATGCTAAAGCTAGAGTTCAAGGGGGTTGTAGAAAGAGGAAACTCAACAATGCCCTTGAAAGAAGCGGATAATCCTCTAATCGACAACATTAGAGCAACAAAACCACACACGGTCACAGAGGAAGAGTTGCTAAGGAATATGAAACAAGGTGATAGACCAAATGTTGTTCAATTAAATTCTCGACTAGCCATGTTAGTGAAAAATGAAAGGATGACTTCAGCATACAAAATAAGTGGCAGCAAATGGTTGAGATTTATGGTAAATATACACTGAATGAAATAAAAATATACAACAACCCAAAGACATGCTTTCAAATGGGGAGAGATAAAATCCCAAATAAGTGCTACTAGGGCTAATGTCAACCTTCAAGCCTAGCTTGCACCCATCAACTATTTAATGATTACACTCCATATTTGTTGAATATAGTTTTTGTACATTAGATATTATAAAAATTAATTAGTTATAAAAGTTTTTAAAATTGAACCGATGAAAATTACGTTTAGTGAAGCATGCTTATTATTATTAAATTTTTAATAAAATTTTAATTTAGTGATGGCCTGAAAACTAGTGGTTTGAAATGAGACATTTTAGCTAACACCTTCGTAAAAGTTGAAGACGCCAATGACACATCAAATGGTCCTCACATGCACTGAAAAATTCAAAGTTTGACCTATGTCCGCGTTATGCATTGATACACAATAACTTATCAATGTCAACGTAATGTATTGATGCGATTTAGCTGAGTGAGTTGTTATGTTTTAGCTGAGTGAGTTGAACTGAAGGCATTTTTTTTTTTTTACCAGAAGTGGGAGTCTTGCTGGCTTTGAAGGACTTAGTGAAACCAAGAGCACCATCCAGTATATGAGCAATTTCCAAGAAGCAGGGCGGAACCTCAGAGGCAATAACAAGATGGTCTACGATAGTCGCAACGGCGGCTTCAGGAACGGCATTGGCCGCAAAACCAAGATCGTGGGCAATCCCATCGTCGGCGACAAAAACGGCAACAAAATCAAGAGGGGCCACACCACCACCGTAAACATCAAGAACAATGGCAACGTCGACAAGTTATGCCTCGAAGGAACGGCAGTAACTAACACAAGTCCTATGGTAAGTGGCTTTTGTTTTATGCTCTGCTCTTTCTTCAGTGCAGCATACGCACAAATATGTCGTCGTTCATGATTTCGCTTTCTTTTCATCTGCACAAAGACGCCATGATTGCTTCATTAATTACATTGTTATTGGATCAACAGTTAGAAGAAATGTTTTGTAGTCTTGGTCGAAGCCTCGGTCGTAGCCGTGGTCGTAGCCGTGTGCTTGGATCACTATTTCATAGCCGTGTTGCTAGCCCTGGACGCAACCATATTTGGGATGTGCATGGACCACGTTTGGCGACAATCCCATCATCGGCCACAACAACGAGAACAAAATCACCACCGTGAAGACCAAAAAGACCATAAACACCTAAAACACCGAAAATGCCTGCGCTTGCAGGTTCCGAAATCAGATGGACATAAGCCCCGTCAAAAAATTGACAGTGATGGCGAGCCATATTTCCCATGCTATAGGGCATTGAATGCCATTGAATGCGTTGACAGTGACGGGGAGAACGGAGGATTCTCATATTTGCTTTCACCGTAAACCTGTGTCATAATTTCTCCGGCAAACACACTTTCCTGTTAACGGTTTGCGAAAATGGGTTGACGCATCATCCATGGCTTATGCGGATGCCAGATGATCCCCATGGGCATGATTGCCAATAAATAATGTTTGCAGTCATACAGTACGTAATCCATTCTGGCGAAATTAATGTTGAAAACCCATTTGAAGTGAATTCAAATTTGAATTTACAAGGGCGCTATTTTATTTATTCCAATATCTGGTGCTTGACTCACAGATTGCCAATGTGAACACCAAAAACAGCGTGAACACCGTGAGTTAGGTGCAAGTGGGCGTGGAAACACAATCATTTATTTTAATTTATCAGTGGATGATTCTTAGCCGCCCTGTGGCTATCATGATGTTCATGTAACACGCAACCTAATTCGATTATATTATTTCCAGAGGATATAGTATGTAGAACTTCCAACCAGCTGTACTTTTCAATTTTCCATCTCTTCAAATAATAAGCATCTTAATATTTGTTTGAATTTCACAATTTTCATATGCTTGGGAAATTGGTTCTAAACGATGTTATAAATAAAAATAATATAAAATGGTTTTTATAAGATTAAAATACAAAAACATAAAATTATATGAAATGAATTAAATAAATTGAAATTACAAACATATAAAATTATATACATAGATTTTATTAAATAAAAATATAAAAATGTAATAATAATGGATATATATATGTGGGGTATTAATTTTTTTTGACAACTGAGATTAGTGTTTGATTTCATTTATAAAATTATAATTAATTTTATTAAAGGTAGTTTTAAAAATGTATATAGAAGCAAATATTTTAATGGTTCAAAACTAACTAAATAAATAAATATGTTATATGAAATTTTAAATTTCCATAAATGTAAATATTTAAATATGCTATATAGAAAATTAATTTAATATAAGATAAGATAATCACACATTTATAAATAATAAATTAAGACATTAAGTTAATTGAAGCCAAAGGCTCATTTTACAATCTAGTACGAGTTCAACTTGAATTTGACACATGTACCTTCAAAAAAAGGCCTATAATAAAAATATAAATGATTATATATATTTGGTTAATTTTAATTAACAACATTATAAAATATTAATAATTACATTCTCATTGTGCTCACTTGGTTTGTTGATATTTCACTTTCACTTTTAGAGTAATAAATAAAATATTTAGATGCCTAAGTTAAATAAATAATATAATTTTATATTACTTTACGTCTCCGTAAAGTAATTAAAATTTTAGAAAAATTTATATTTCTCTTATAAATATTTCAATGTGAAACTTAAATAAACTATATGAATATCCATATTAACTAATATATTTCAATATGAAATGTATGTGTGTTATATTTCAATGCTCAAAAGGAAAAAGTAATTAAAGGTACAAGGAAAATTTGTGATTCATTCAATTGTTAATAGAAAAATATTAATATTAATATTTTTTTCAAAAATACAATATTAAATCTCTTGACTTGTAGTTTGGTATTGTAAAAAAAGGTTTTGATATAATGTGATTTGATCCTTCTGCGCTTTTGAAACGTGATAACAAAATTATTATCCAATTTTAAAATATATTCATTATTATTTCTAATTTAATTTTTTGTTTTGTTAATTTAATATTTACAAAATATTAATTTAAAAGTTTCATAAATTTACATAAATAACATGAAAAATGAACTATATAATAATGATAATAATAATAAATTATTTTTTATGTGATAGCTAAGTTAGACACCACCACATTGGTGTATGAGATATGCATAAAGAATTGATCTCAATTTTGAGTACCAAAGTCTTTATGAAGGTGCATATACTCTATCTTCCTCTAGATTTGAACATGTGACCTTTTTAGAGGAAATAAGTGAAAGTAATTAATAATTATTTATGATTTGTTTCCTAAGAACTAAGTACTCCACCTCTTGTATTGTGTCTTTGGTTGTGCCAAAAGGATTTTGATGAGTATTGTTGTTGAACTAATAGTGTAATAATATGATTGTTTTACTATGGTTCCACATTTAAATTTTAAGGATATAATGTAACATTAGTCACTATTATGCAAATTGTAAAATATTTGGGGATATTTTCATAAAAATATTCAAAATTATAATAATTTTGTATAGTTTCTATAAAATTTTATATATTTTTAAGGTAAAATAATTTTCTCCTATAAAATTTGCGCTTGACTCATCATAAAAAAAAATGAAATTAGTAATTTTTTTGGGGGTAAAAACATGGAAAATTAACCCATTCTTCAAATCCCCCAGCCCCCTCAAAATTTCATTGTATATTATTCATTATTATTTTAATGTATCAATTGTTCATATAATATTTGTCCAAAATATGGAATTAGAGTTTAAATAAAGAGGTTGTCGTGTGAGTGTTTTAGATTATGAAGCTCATGTGAGAAGGATTAAATCCAAATAAATCCAATCAAGAGGAAATTCATTGTATGAGAGGTTGATAAAAAGAGAACATCATAAATTAGGCTCTTCCAAAACAATTGTTGATACTTGTGCATTAAATTCATGATATTTCATTCCAACTTGAACTGGTCTCTTGATCGAAAATCTATAGTATAGTTAATGTTAATCTCCTCAAGTCATATGGATATTTTTTGTTAAAGAATGGACTTGAGGATATCATACTAGATATCCAACAACCCTTTAATGTAGTGAGGTAAAATCCCCTACAAACATCAAAGTAAAAACATAGTGAAATCTACAACCTAACACGTGTGTATGTATTGATTCAATATATGCAATCCATTTTCAAAGCAGTACAAATAGTTGCTTTATACAAATTTGATCAAAGATAAGTAACTTACTATTTATCACATCCCTTTTTCGTTTGTTTGTTTGTTTAGACTAGATCCCCTTCCCTTTTGTCACCATTTTGTTAGTTGTCCCAAATTAGTGCCCCTTCTATGCCATCAGTTTTATTGATGTACTCACTAGCCTAATAGAATGACTACTATACCATGTACCCTTCCACCATAGAGCCATATGGTTTTTCCCTTTGTTGAACAAACCCATTTATTTTTTCCATTGTCCTCTCTAAGAAGAACATCTAATGACACGACGGAACCCCAATTAATTCAACTTCATCAAGTAAGTGAATTAGAAAATTGATTTGCAAGTCCATAAAACTTGTGGGCATCTTTTTCTCAAGCATCCAAACAATCTCAACTATCTATGAATGTCGTCACAAAATTCTAACAATATAAATCTCCTTAATGTGCTTGATTTTATTACATAAAAAGTGATCATGTAGACAAAATCATTAGGCGGATTGAAGAATGTCATGTTCGTATGAGTTTTACGTAATAAAACCCACTTTACCTCATAAAAATCCCAAGGAGCCACTTTTTCTAAGTTATTTCCATTGATTAGTCCATTTACATGAAAATAACATATAAATTTATTAATTTTATGCCATTCTCATATTTTTACCCACTTAGGTGAAAATAATTTAAAAAAATCATTTATTTATTAATTATTTCTTAATATTTTTAACATTCTCATTGAAATAATTTATTAAACATTATATATTAATTATTTCCAATCCATTTTATGATGGAAATTATGTTTTTTTTTGGGGGGACGGGGGAATCAATATTTAACTTTTCTTTACAATTTAGTATCAAATGCATTAACCAATAACATCACATCAAGATAATGTACACAAGAATTATATGAACACTTTATTTGTATTACAAGGGAAGCGACAACTTCCAATTTAGTAGCGACAACAAGAAGGGATACAACCCCAAGATATTTACTATCCATTACTGGAAGGACCTACAACCAATGGTTTACTAACATCCACTAGAAGGAGGCGACAACCTCCTGAAGGAAGCTACAACTTCATTGCCAAGCACCACCTTGCCACCCTATAGAATACAGGATAAAACAAAAAATTCTTGGGCTCCCGTACTAGGGACAATAACCAAATCCAACAATATACAATCACTATTATTTCTCCCTAAACAAGTTCAACTTCAGATCTACTCCAAAAAGTATGCCACTATAATTCTGACCTTCAATGCAACTATAGGTGCCCGTTGGAGGGGCTAGTCGATCAAGTTCACATATAGATACATATTTTAAAGTTGGTCGGCTTGCTAATCGGCTCGAGTGTCTCAGTCAGTTAAGGAAACTTGGTTCCAAAATTTAAACTATTGTAACATTTTATATATATATATATATATATATATATATATATATATATATATATATATATATATATATATATATATATATATATATATATATATATATCTATATATATAGATATATATATCTATATCTATATCTATATCTATATCTATATCTATATATATATATATATAGATATAGATATAGCCATGTCAATGTACTGGCTTGATTTTCTCATTAAGAATGTAACACCTCTTCCTTGTATACTAAATTATTGTAAACCTAAGCAAAGTTAAAGCTAGATGTGATATCCTCCCTTGTGTGTTAAATGTTTGTAAACCTAAGATGAGTTAAAGCTAGGTGTGATACCCTCCTTGTGGGTTAAACTATTCTAAACCTAAGCTGAGGAAAGCTAGGTGATATGTAATATGAAAAGTAAATGTGTTATTAAATAAATGAATAAAATAAATCACTTGGGGGGCAGAGCACAAGAGAGAGGAGATTCTTGCCAAATCCCATGAGGAATGGGATAGAGATGAATATTTCATGATAAAGCTTCTAGATGTGATTCTAGATAAGCTTGGATGGATTGGATATCCATCGGATGGATGGGAGATAAAGATCCATTGGACATAAAAGCTTTGCAGGAGATAAAGGGAAGCTTTTATGTGGAAAAGCCTCGTGGGAGATAAAGACGAGCTTTTCCAAAAAATAACTAGGCAAATGGAAAATCCATAAAATTGGGACACTGCTAATGGTAACTAAATCATGAAAGAAGGTATTAAATACCCAGTGCATTGATAAATTGAGGATAGTTGATCCTTGGCAAGATCTTCGGCTCAGGGGGAATCAGAGGTGATTCATGGTTGGGTGGTGGTGCTCCTCCCTCCAAGTGATTATTTTAGATGGATTCACATGTGTGGGATGTGTTTTATGTTGGACTCGTATCCTTATCTTCTTATTATTTGTTTCAGTTATATAAATGTTGTGTTATATATTGGTGTAGAAAAAATTGCAGTTTATGCATATGACGTTTATGGATTTTAATGTGGTTTCAAGTTAAATTAGTAGAAGAGTATAGAATGTTGAGCTATAGGGGATAGTGGATATGTATTACTTCTAACTTATGTGCTATCTGGATAATGATTCTGTATTCATATTACATAACTTATGTTGCTTGTGTAAACTGTAACTATGTCAATGGTTTCATCCTTATGTATGTTATGCTATTACCTCCAAAAGTAAAGTTAGTGGTAAAGGCTTATTAGGTGGTTACTATCACTGTGGCTATGGATCTATCTTACTACTGATAGGGTTCGCATGGGGCCATCAATGTGGACGAAACTACTTGCACTAACCTGTTTATGGTATGTTCATAAATATTTGAGATAGTTGTTGAATCTAAACATGGTTATCATTTTAATTTAATGAAGGGATATAGCAGGCCTTATTGTTAGATGATAAATTCTTATGCATGTGAGTGAATTATGATATAACGTTTAACTGTATCGTTAATGAGGGAATGGGTTTCTATGCCCTGCATGAGGGTTGGGTAGTTATGTGTTATTTAACTGTGATTCAGATACATGGACAGGTTAACTGCATTAGAATTAAGTTATTAAATTTTGATGGGGAAACTAACTAACAAATGTTATGGGTTACATGTTAGGACTAGTTTTCCTTCCATAGAATTATAAAATTGTGCTTAATGATGATGGCAGTGTAAATTAAGTATAATGATTTCATTAAGACTTCTTTCCAAGATGATCATAATGGGAATAGCCATTGAATTTAATATTAGATGGTATCTCTGTTGTAAAATTTGCATAAGACCATGGGGCATGTAGAACAATTTAGGTGGAGATGCATCTAATTATGGTTCAAGAATCTATGCCATGTTTTTTATAAGGAATTCTAAAGATTCCATCATGAACCTGCAAAAACTGTAAGAGGATGTAGATAAGTATAGTTGCAGAATTAATAAATGGCCATGACATAAAAAGGAACATAACGCCTATGTTAAAGGTGAATATTCACTGTAAATAAAGAAAAAAATTAAACTTATGGAGCCTAGTGGCTGGTTTTCTAGGTAGGCTCAGGAGGTTCGTTACAAAGAAGATATAATATAGAGTATTTATTTGTTGATTATCTCCTACTTTGTGTCACCTTTTATCTTTCTTATGTTATATATGATTATGTAGGTTCCCGTTGTGCTTTCTACTGGGAGTCAATGCACAATTTTTGCTAGACTACAAAATTAGTTCCATTGTTGGTAGAATTAGACTAGAGTACTTATAACATGAAAATAGAAATGATAATTTTATAAGAGATGCAACAGTGGTGACAGACAAAGATTAACAAATACCTGAAGAAATACGTAAGGAAAAATAGATTGTCTCTTGTGGAGGCTAGGTCACATTCTTTCATATAATCAAACAAAAGATTCATTAAAGCAGCCCCAGCCAAGATTGAGAAATTCGTTGACCAGACAACTCGCATTGAAACTGACAAATGATGGTCGAACCAAGCTGCACAAGTGGGTCAAAAAAATCTTGGATGAATTCTGTAAGGAGCAAGCAATAGAAGAACGAACTTCTATTGAACAAATCAAAGAAATGTGTTTCAAATATTTTCATAAGAATTCTTTATGTATCATAACTAATTTGTTACACAAGTTTCTCCATGAAAGAGGAGCTGACCACATAATAGAATATCGATCAGTTCTTTCGGAACCACTAAATTTTGGTTGTCGTCTAAAACAGATCGACTAGGAGAAATTTCACGAAGCTAAATGTAAAAGTACAAAAGAAGTGTGGAATTATTTCTTAAGAAATAAAAGATGTATGCTAATTTTACTCTTGTCAATTGACTATAAGTCGACTCAGTATGGGGGGATAATGATTTGTTAAGAATAAATAAGAAAAAAGGAAAAGAAGAAAAGGGAGAGTTATTAAGAAAATTAAAATGGGAGGAAAGTTGTCAACTACAAATAAATGACACGATGAAGAAAATAGATGAAATACTTTAGATGGATTTCAACTATATAAACAATTGATCGACATTCAAAATTTAGCATATGACAAGAGAAAAAAGAGACAATAAGAAATGAGGGAAGAATACCAAAGAAAGGAAATTCAAACTTGAGTGTGTAAGAACAAAGATGTACATGACTCCTCTAATTCTCAACATCAAGAGTTGAGAGGCATAGAACCGACCATTCTAAAAAATGTTAATAGTCTGTAAGTAAGTCCTAAAAGGTAGTTATATGAGATGGAAATGAACAACTCTAGTCCAACATTTCAATGTTCACCAATTCTATCAATATCAAGCCATATTATCATATAATTCCTCCAAAAACAATGGCATATTAATTCAGAATCATCCACAGTTTAGTATAGAAGAGATGAACATGGTAATTTAAGCGAACAAATAGAAATTGAAATTATTATTGTAAACCAAACTTGGTTTAATAATCAATAAAATGAATACATGCTTCACCACATTAGATATCTCATGAACATACCGGCCCTGTCATAATTATTCTCTATTGAATAACACAAGGATACAAGCCCAGACATCGAAGCGTCATGACTTGGAAGTAGTTAGTTCACTGAAAACATAGACAAAGGTTATCAAACTAATGAAATATCAATAAATTTTGTAGAAGTCAATGTCAACAATCAAGAAAATATCCCACAACCAAAACACCAACTTGTAGTCAAAGTCAATAAGACCGACTGATCAATATGTCAGAAGGAAACATTAAAAACTACACCTCCACTAGTAAAAATGGGGCTAAATCATATCTCCATTTATGAAGGAGATGAAGATCCAAAGAAGCACTGGTTCTTCTGTGAAATTTTTTGGGATGCTAACGACATCACTAATGAAGACAAACAAATGGCCCATTTTGCAGTCGCTCTTTAGAAGAGAGAACTTACTTGGTTTATGAATATCACATAAAACTAGTCGAAGAGTAAAAAAGATATCAAAATGAGTTTATTTTCCTTTGTCAAAGCACAAGATGTTAGAAATATTGTGGCTCAAAAATTGAAAGATACTAAATAATGATCAAATGAGATAGTAAGGGAATATGACAAATGATTTAAATATTTTCTAATTCAAATCCCATATATTATTGATGAAGCATTGTTAGTCAAATGGTACGTTGCTATTATGTTATAGAAATTTTTAGGATTGTTGAGGATGCACAGAGTAAAAACATGCGAAGAAGCCCTTAAGTTGGATTAACACATTAAAATGGATGATGAAGGGAAGTCAAATACCTCAACGACTGACAATAAACTAGAAGAAAATATTGAATAATTATAGGGCTCTCTATTGGCATTATCCCTCTAGAAAAATAATCTGTGGTGTACTAACTATAGGAGTGAAGGGAATAATAAAGACAAACGTAAATGTTTTAATCATTTTGATCAAGATGTTAGATAGGTTAAGTCATAGACATACTATGATATATGTTAAATTGAGTCAAACCATAATACTAAAGAATGGAAGTATAATTTATGTAATACTAAGTTTAAATGGTCTACCATATGTGAGGATAATAGCCATTCAACACAAGAATGTTAGTTAAATGTGAGGAACAAGCCCAACTATCATGTTGTTTACCATGCTTAGGCTTCAGATAACTATGATGAGCAATCTACAAAAGGAGGAAGAGGAAATGATAGAGTAAGATATGGTGAGCAATGCGGAGGATACGATGGTCAAGGTCATGACCCAAGGTCGAGGACAAGGAATATTATATTGTTTCACATGTAGGAAAGAGGGCCACACAACACTTAGTTGCCCATTGAAAGATAAGACTAATTTATGTTTTCGCAATATGTGTGATATGGGTGATCACTCTCTCGAGGATTTCCCAAAAACTCTTGAAAATATATTAAATAAAAAAGTTGTCAATATTTTACAATCCATGCCAAAGAAGGAGATTCTAAATCCAAAAAACCTCCATGTCATTGCTAGGTCTAGTGTTGGTCGATAAAATACTTCTCTGAATCAAAAAATCCTTCGACCAACAAAAAGTGATGATAAATATTCATATATGAAAATTCAGAAAGACACTATGGAAAAAGAAGTTGAGGTTTTGAAAAATTGAATCCAACATGCATAAAATTACAAAGAATACAATACTAATGGAACTTATGGAATTATTGAAGAGGGAACAATCAATTGGTCATCTTGTTGAACTTTTAAACATATTAAATGACTATAATTAAGGAAGAAATGAGTGCAAAAACTTGTTCCATATCTCTCAAGGTAAAAATCTATATAATCACGACCCTCAAGTCAATTTGGAAATAAATCTATATATGGTGAAATAAGTCATGGTTGATTTTGGATCACAAGTAAATATACTTCCATGAGAAACATGGATTAATTTTGGGAGACCATCACTTCACAAGATGATTAACTATCTTAAATTAGAAGACCAAATGTTCACTGAGTTGATCAAAACAATGCAACAAGTCAAAACATCGAATATGGGAATTCAGACCTTTGTCAACTTTGAGGTCATTGACTTAGTCAATGGAATTCTTTCTTATCCACCTTTAATCAAGAGACTATCGGGTTGAAGGATGAAATCCACTATATCATTAGAAAAATAGAGAATTAAAACAAAGGGTAACAATAAGAAGATAATAATTCCTCTTAACCCTCACAAAGAAAAGCATTGGGTTAAACCATGGGAACAAGATTTGGAGAAAAGGAGATTGTATCAAGTCCTACATGAAGACAAAGAAAATGTGGATCCTAAATCATTTAGAGAGATCTTAACTAGCTCCCGACTTTTTATTAGAATTTTTTTTACACTGACCTATGTGAATGGAAAATTGAGAATTATGAATCTAAAGAAAAAGAGTGTTGGACAATTGAATTAGTACCGATGAAGAAGGTCCACCGATGTTTTACTATAAAAGCCGTGCCTATAATCCAAGAAATAAAAAATGAATAAAGGCCATCATTCTATTGTTTGATTTAAATAAAGACTCCAGTAATCCAATTAGATTCAAGGAATGGGTTTATCCTATGAATCATGTTGATCAAGTGAATAAATATATTAGACATCAATGGAGAATGCAAAGTCTAGTCCATACTTTAACCGATCAAGCAACTTGATCGTGGGATACTCATTTGACCAACTCTAGACATGGACAAGAACAACAACATATTTTATTGAAAGGTTTGGAGGATGTAGATTATTAGGACAAGCAAATATGACAATATTCAAACATATAAAAAACCCTATTATTCATATATAAAACTGCAAGTTAGAGGGATGAATAATCAGGTATAGGGATGAAAAGGTATGGCCTCATATGTTTCCTAACACTCTGGATGATTTTCCTAATAAATGGTATAAATTGGAGGAGTCTCGTGGTCAATCATTACAATTGAAAGAATAAATAAATAACTTTATTAAGGACTTTGAATTCTATCCAGAAGAGTAAGAAATGTTTGATTCAACTTAGTATATTAAAGAATTCTTAAAGGAAAAATTCCCCAAGAATTGTAAAGAAGAAGCAACAATTGATGTGTAGTCAAGTCACATATGCAATTGTTACACAATATTTTGTCATATCTCTTGTTCACCTCCGGTGCCCTATCCCAAAGTGTTAAAACATTGACTACTGTGCAGCATATCCATCATGATATACTGACCAAAACTTCCCTAAAGAATCAAAGGAAAGATGCCCTGAAATCATTCTGGAGAAGGTTGCCTAAGAACCTAATTTTTGGCAGTAGCGCGTCTTGCTCCACTGCCTACTCATGCTGATGGCAGGTTTTTCAGTTATATACTCATGTTGCGAGCATAGGTTTTCATAGGAAAACTCGCGTTGAACTCCTTCTGGCAAGCTTTCCCAAACTGGAGGAGAATCTCCACTCACTAGAACCTTCGGGAACAATGAGCTGAATATAGGTTGTTTTTGATATGGTCGAGCTCTCTCACTTGGGCCTCTTGATCTTATCATCATGGTCTTTCCCCTTGAGATGTGGACCTTCCCCCCTCTTTTGTGGATCCAAAACTCCCTCTCCCTTCCTATAAATTCACCCCTTTCCAATGCTAAATTGTTGGTCATTGACTGTTGCATCCTTATGTTGAGATTATGCTTACATCCTACCCTTTCTAGCTTGTAGAAGGAGTGCTTGAAGAGTCTTTGCTTGGACTTGGACATCCACCCAAAGGAAGGCTTCAACATCAATGCATAGGTTGTATTATTCCCTTTTTATTTTCTTAAAATATACATCTGATGTTCACTTTCCATAATTGTGTAAATATTTATGTGATTAGCTTAATGTTCCTTGATCTATTAAGTAGTTTAAGCTTGATGTATGTTATATATACTCTCGTATCTTGCATAGTACTTTGATATTCCTTGTAGGTTTCTGGATGTGAAGAACAAATTAGGAGAGAGGCATGGAGCGGAAGATTTAAAGCCATCTCTAAGGATCGAGCGATTATCATCAAGACCAAGTAGCTTCCTCCTTCTTACTGCATTTGTCTAGCATAAGCTAGGAAAGTGTGTATTAGATTGTTTGGTTTGTTTCTAGACCCACTCATTAGGCTAGAGGGATCACCTCTATCCGTAGAGGGGATTTTCCTTCACAACAAAATTGTGAATCCACTGGGGAAGTTATAGTCGGTTCATCCTCCTTTCTCAGGTGATCTCTTGATCAATTTGACTGACCATCATGTTCTCAGTTAGTTTGGGTTGATATAGGTTTTCACAATCACTGGTTACTGTCTTAGAGTGCTCAGTCTGGAAGAGTTTGTGAAATTATTTTTATTTTTTGTTTTTTTCCTCGACCAGCTTGCTTTTCTTCAAACAGTCACACTTATCCCTTGTTTAGTGCATGTTTGGCCTTAACAGCTGCCCCGATCCTTGACATTGGCAAAAATATAGGGTTTCTTTGTCAAACCCCAGTGTGTCTAAGCCCCTAAGATCTTGTTTTTTTCCTATATGACTGGTTTTTGTTGGTGTTTTGATTCATTACCTCCTTTTATTAGCAAATTCTTACTCCTTTGAACTTTCAAGTATTTAAGTGCGATTGGATTGATTTTAGGGTTTATATGTCGATTGGTTGTCACTTGCCACTTATGAGTGTCATGGGGTCTCTGGTTTACTGAATGACTAGGTCTATTCATTTGGTAAAATCACTTGAAACATTGACTTACATTGGTTTCAGTTTGTCTTGTGAAAAGTTGCTTTTCATGTGTATTGGGTCATCTTGCATTTGAAATCCATATTTGTCATTTATCAAACATAGATTACATTTTTTGGTTTGCAAACTGAAATGAGTATATTTTCTTATCTATTTGAAAGAGAAAGTGAAAGACATTTTCATTGAGTGCTTTGAATTTGGTGTTACTTTGATTGATGCCTTGTTTGCATTTAGGAGTATTTTGGATCAAAATTTTTGTTTTTTCTTTAGTTGAAACTTAGTTGCATATAGACATCTGAAAATAAAAGAGCATCATATAAGTAAAAGTACATCTTAGTGAAGTGAAGATCATTTTTTTCTTTCAATAGATTGGATATTCATTAGTGAAAGTGAAGTTTAGTTTTTCTCTAGCATTTTTCATTTGGAAAAAGTTAGTAGATGCATATTTTTTATGCATTCTCTTGTTTGATGCATTAATTACTTGTACTCTCTTCCCTCGTTACCATAGAATTCATTGAAATGAAAAGTTTCATTTTTCTCATATAGTTGCATACTAGGATTCAAGTAACATCGTTTGAGCCAAAAATTGAAATCTAATTCATCAAAAAATTTAAAATTTACTGAATTAACACAAGGAGCATTTGGAACTTAACGCAAAAATTTATAGGTCTAGGTTAGAGGCGTGTTCCAGTGTATATAAACCTAGTAGCTGTCATTAACTGCCTGATTTGTATCCCAGGGATGAAATCTTGTTTGAGTATGGAAGTATATTAGAGGTTCTCTAGTACTCTAGGGTATATTAGAGGCACTCTAGTATGGTAAGTATATCAGAACACTGTCACCAAATGATTATGCATTAGACAATGCTAGCACATACTTGTGCTCCCCGTACCGTCGAGTATGTATTGGGAGAACCCACAAGGTTTCTATCCTTTAGCCACAGGTAACTGAGTCAGTTGCCTTGTAAACATGATACATCGAACACAACATTTGGGGAGATCAGTCATCATACGTTAAGTCCTTGGTTTCGGCTAAGGTGTATATAATGGTTCACAGATACTTGGTAAACCCTCTTTCCTAGTGTTGTTGGGAAAAGTATCTACTCATAACGCCCCTATCCCACTAAGGTGTGACAGTGCCTTAGCAACAAACAAGGAAAACTACTTTCGTATTCTTCTTTATGAAACGTAAACGAAGAGGAATAGGATGAACTAACCTGTATCTTGCGCTAGTCCGTTGATCCAATCGCTCTCCTCTTTGACAGCTTCCAGCTACCTGCTCCCTTACTTGCCCAGCTTCACCAAGTTCCTGTAAGATCACAGAAGAGGAAAACTACAAAAAGACATAGATCTACATTCATAACTAGCTTAGGATCAGATTTAAGCTAAACATGCAAATATAACAAAACATCATTGATACACAAGCATGTAGGAGAAACTCAAATAGTTTTATTGATATAACAAGAAGATCCAGGAGGAGATACAACCAAGTGAGTCCCGATCCAGCATCAACCTCCCAGCAAAGGAATCCCTTCTTCACCTCCAACAAAGCATAAATCACCCAATGCACTGATCTCTATCTCAAAACCAACAGCAATTCTCTGCAAAGTACAAAATTCCAGCCTCTGGATCTCTGGGATGAGGGATCCATATATAGATGTAAGCAGAGAGGATGAGTCAGCTTATGATTTGACTTGTGGCTTCTCTCTGTCAGTTCTTGCTTCCACTTGGAGGCTGAGAGCCTCTTACTCATCCTTGGTCGAACTCAGTGAGGCAAGTGTCATGGGGGAAGATTCTGGAAGCTTCCATTGTCTTTCCACCTCGCGGAATGGCACTGCCATTTGTCATTTCCCGCTCAGCGCACCCTGGTAGTGCATTTAGGTGCGTTGCAACGCACCTAGCTAGTGTACTTGGGTGCTATGAAACGCAGATAGCTAGTGGAGCAGCTGAAATGATCCTGATTTGACTGATTCTGAGCAGTTTCTGGTGGAGAACTTCTGGGAGAAGCTGTAATTGGTTGACCTTGTTCCTTTAGGGGTAGGAACAACACTTTTAGGGACTTTGGATCCCTTGGATTATGGACATTTCATGCTTAGAGCTGTAAGGCACAAAAATGTCTATAACACCTAGTACAACCTTTTTTATTTATTTCTTGTTTTAAGTCCTAAAATTAAACTTCCCATGATAACATGACTTACCAATGCAGTTATCCTTGGCCTCATATTGCCTAATTAATAGTAAATTTTAATTGTAGGCTCACATCAACCACCCCTTTTATTGTTTTTGAGAAAAGATCATCGTAGATGAACCATTGAGTTCAGCTTACATTTCCCCTTCATCATTTGACACTGAAGTTTCATCGCAAGGAGTTCATCTTGATTTTTCACAATCACTTGAAGCCTAAGGTCTTGAAATTGGAATTGTCCCAAGTATCCAACCCCTTGCTTCTCGTCCTCCACCTCAAGATGCATCATCATCTTAGGAATCTGATCTAGAAACCCCTAAGAGTCCACAGAGTTTGTTTTCTTCCCTTCAAATACGCTTTATGATCCATTGTTTATATCTCCTCAACAACCTTATACTCCATATGACAATACCGGCAGACCTTTGGAGTTATCTCCATGACCATCTTGCATTCCTCCTCGACAACTGTTTCCACCTATGGCCTTAGAAGGTGCGTTCCCAACCTCTTCTCAAGGTCCTCAAGAAGTCTCAACTACTGATACTCCTAGTGTTGATAATAATTTTGAATACTACTTTCCACTTGAAGGTTATCCATATGTGGGAAGTATTGCACCTCCACCACCCCCTGAAATTAGTGAGCCTTTGTTTCCAGCCGGTTATATATTTTTGCCTCAAATGGTTTCAAGTACTCCAAGTGCATCTTCACTTTATCACAATCCCATTTGGTCATCGGGCACCATGCCTACTTCTGGTTCATTTGTTTCAAACATGTCCTCCTAAATTCCTGTACCAATTGCATTTTCGTCAGTTCCTGTACAATCGGTAGTCATGGTTGGGACAATTAATATCCCTATAAGTTCCCAAGGTCCCCCATTAAGTGGAAAATATTTTCCATCACCTATACCACCGCATGGGGGACAACAACCACCTATTCCCTATGTACCTCCTTTTTTAGGTGGACCTTATGTGAGTGCACCTCAAACTCATGCTACAAGAGCTAGTCACAATGTTGGCAGTGTACCTTATTCTACTGGATCATCAATTCCATCTGGATCAGTCCAGATCTCGTATCAACATCCTCTTTTGACTCAGATACCCTACCAGCAACCGTACCCTCCGTATGGCTCTTAATAGCCTTAGAATCCACCCTTTACTCAATAGGAATAATCCCAAATGCAGCCTGGTTCAAATCCCTCATTTGTGGCATCTAGTCAAATTCAAGATGGAACTTATTAGTACCAACCTGGAACCCAACAGATTGCACAAGGAACTTACCTACAACAACAATCTTATGTACAAAAAAAACCTTTTGTAAAATAAGGAACTTATGAGCAACAACCATTGTAGCAGCAAGGATAACCCTTACAATAGAAAAACAAACCTTTATATCAACAAGGTCAACCCTTGCAACAACAAGTCTAACAATTTTATCATCAGGGCCAATAGTTGCAATAACAACCTTATAATCCATATGCCTCGCAAACTGTTTATCCACCTTATGGTTCTTAATGACCTATGGCAAGTCAGTATCAACCTTACCCTGGTCAAAACCCACCTTTGTGGGGGCATAATCGACCTTTGTATGGTCAGAACACCCCTGAGTGGTAGAAATATCACGCTCATGGTCAAAATCTGCCACTTTGGGAGCATAACCCATACTAGCAAGGATCGAATCCACAAGTTGAGCCTTATCAAAGGCCTCCCATGCCTTTCAGCCCACAATTTCCATTTCTAGCAATGTTGGAACTGTCGGATGTGTCAAGGCTCACTAATGATCCAATAATTCATTCGCCTTATTGACCTCAGGTTCCCACTAAGATTCTTGGTGACTTTCTGAAATTAGAAGGAAAGTTTGGAGAAGACCCCCAGGCCCACGTTGTGACTTACAATTTATGGTATTCATTCAACTCCTGGGTTGAAGACTCTATTCGTCTACGTCTTTTTTGGCAAACCCTAATGGGTGCTACCACAAAATGGTACATTGAATTACCTCAAGGTGCCTATCAAGACTTTAATTATTTGGAAATGGCCTTCCTTACTCACTTCTAGTTACTGGTTCATTATGAAACTGGTTTCCATTTTCTTACATATTTGAAACAGAATACTACTACCCACATCTCTGATCATATCCATAAATGGAGACGTCAGCGCCACCTATCAAGTTTGATATAGCTAGTGAGTTGTTAATTGAATGGTTTACCAAATCATTCATCAACAAAATTTCCAAGGACATAGTGATGGGTGGTTGTGTGACCGAAGATCAAGCCATTTCCCATGCCCAATATTTAGATTTTTTGTATTCCCAATTCGGCATGTTATATGATATCTTTCTTGATGCTTCGAGGCCATCTATGAATCCAACATCTTCTAAAGCTCCAGTTGTACCACCTATCAATGGTATTATTGGATCAGTGTCTTAAACTTCTAGTAAAGCTTCTTCGAAGCAAAAATCTATTTCGAATTTTGTATCCAATCCTCCTTCGAAACCCTCTCCAAATCCTTGTAAAACCTCTGAGGTTAATGTCGTTCAATATACCACGACAGACAAAGCCTCTAAAGGTAAAAAGAAGGGTAAAGGAAATGAAAAAATTAATACTGTAAAACAGGATCCTCCAAAGTCATCTGCTGATGATGCATCAAAACGTAAGCCCAAATATCCTTGCCTCATTTGTGAGGAAGATCACTCCGTAATGACTCCATTAATCTGACTGCCTACCAAGGGTGTCCTTCAGAAATCATCTTACAATATGAATGTGAGAGTTGCCCAACATTACAATATTGTCGAAGATTTAGCTCAAGCACCTTCGGCGATGTATTCCTTGGAATTTCTCCAAACTTGTCCAACGAGGTGGAAATAATTCCTATCCTCTATAGGAGGAATTGACCCTATGGATTTGAATTTGATCACTTTTGACCTGGAAAATCATGTTCCTTCGCTTCCCCATCAACTTGTGTTTTTTATCGAAGTCATTATTAAAAGGAAGAATATTCATCGAACTTTGATTGATGAGGGTGATTCCACCTGCATCATGTTTGTTTCATGCTGGAAATCCATAGGTTCTCCACCTCTCAACTAGCCTCGGAACACCTTAGAAGCCTTTGATGTCAGCGGATCTCATCCTTACAGTATTCCCATGAGTTTTCCCATCACATTGGAAGGGAAAATTGTCGAATTAGAAATAGAAGTAGTGGATGCGAATTTGAATTATAACCTTCTACTTGGACGAAGTTGGACTCATGTTATCTTTTTTGTAGTTTCTTCTTTGTTTCGCGTGCTTTATTTTCCTCATGAAGGGAAAATAGTCACCGTTGATCAATTAACATTTTTCTCTTCCTGTTCTTTGAATGGCAATGTGCCATATGTGGGAAATACCAACATTCCGTATGAGAGCACTGGGGCAGGCCTTTTAAAATACTTTTCCCTTATGGGAACCTTTTCCCTCCCACCTCCTCATGTCACTTATGTCATCATGACCTCCACTTCTTACGATCCTTGGATCGTTCCTTCTCCCGATCAGGTTGATTCTTTTGGTGATGTTATGACGCTCAACCTAGCAAAACAAGCTTACCAAGCTGTTGTTTTGGCTTCATTGATCGCTTCTGAAATTCATACTACTCTTAGTATGCATCTAGATGCATTTTCATAGTCTCCTTGGCTTGGTTCTTAGGATTCTGTAAATCCCTTGAATGAGACATTTCCCACTAGTGAGAGTATCACCAAGGTTATGTCTCTTGAGGAAACTCCCTGGAATGATGTTCATCATTGTTCGTCATTTCTTCCAAGTCTTGGTGAGTTTTCATCATGTCTAGATACCTTTGTTTCCCATACACTTACTCATCCACTTCAAACACCCATCTTGGTGCATGAATTTTTTCTGAGTGAAATAATGGGAACACCACTACTACCATGCTTATCGACATTTCTGTTAAACAAGGAATTGTCAAGAACATCCATGTCGAGGTTCCTTGTTCTCCTAATGAGATCAAGATTTACATTTCCCCTTTTAAGGAATTTTGTTATGTCTTTGCCTGGTCATATGAAGAAATGCCTTGCATTGATCCAAGTATGTTTGTGCACGAAATTCCTACTTATCCAGATGCAAAGCTTGTTCATCAATGACTTCGTCCAGTGCACCCTAGAAAGGCAACTGCTATTAAGGGAGATATTGAAAACTTCTATAGGCTGGTTTCATCTACCTTATTCCATTGACATATTGAGTTTCAAACATTGTCCCTGTGACTAAAAAACAAGGGACTATCCGCATTTGTGTTGATTACCACGATATCAATCGGACATGTCCTAAAGACAATTATACAACTCCTTTTATTGATCAATTCATTGATGAATGTGTGGGGAGTGAGATCTTTTATTTTATGGATGGTTTTTCTGGCTACAACCAGATTAACATTACTCCCACCGATCAACATAAGACTTCTTTTATCTGTCCATGGGGAACCTTTTCCTATAAGAAACTCCCTTTCGGTCTTAAAAATGTTGGGGCTACCTTCCAATGAGTGATGTCTTATGCTTTTCATGACATCAAACACATCATTCAACCATATCTTGATGACTTTCAAACTTATTTTTCTAAGCGTCATGATCATCGTGACAACCTACAAGTGATTTTTCTTCATTGCATACAATACAATGTTCATTTGCATCTGCATAAGTATGTCTTCTGTGTTGAATCTAGTCATCTCCTAGGATTTATAGTATCAAATGAGGGCATCCAGATTGATCCCCTCAAAGTTGAGGCCATTGTAAACTTACCCCTTCCGTCGTCTTTATATCAATTGTAGAGCTTGCAAGGGAAGGCTAATTTCATTTGTCATTTTATACCCAATTACGCTGAGCTTGCCAAGGGATTTACTTGTTTGCTGAAAAAGTGGATCCCATTTATTTGGGATGAAATTGCTCCAAGATGTTTTGATGCATTAAAGAACACTCTCATTAGTAATCCTTTGCTGCATCCTCCCGACTATCACCGTGATTACTTCTTGTACTTGGCCGCAACTGATAATACTATTTCCATGGTACTGGTGTAAGATGATGATGGTGGAAACAAACACGTGATCTACTACCTAAGCCAAAATCTTATCGATACCAAAAATCGATATGCACATGTCAAGAAACATGCTTTGGTAGTTGTTCACATTGTTCAACACTTTTGACACTATATTATTTTACGAAAAACCACTGTGATTTCTGATTCCAACCCCATGACCTACATTCTAACTCATCAGTTGCTGGGAGGAAAATATTCTAAGTGGATTGTTATCCTTCAAGAATTTGATTTGGAGTTTGCTACATCCAAATCAAAGAAATCACTGGTTTTCACTGAATTGATTTGTTACCTTCCCTTTGCCACCACCTCTACTGCTTTCGATGAGCACATTCTTGATGATACTCTCTTTCTCATCAATACTCTTAACCCATGGTACAAGGATATTATTTTCTATCTCTAGACCCAAACATTTCAATCAGAGTTGTCTAATTCTAAACATCATCGCATTCGACATCAGTCCCAACCATATCTAATCATTTGTGATACTTTGTACCGTGTTGTTGTTGATTCTATCCTTCGTAGATGCTTGAAACTCGAATAAGCTGAGAGATTTCTCAATGACTTCCACTCTACAGCTTGTGGTGGTCACATGTCCGGGTATGCTACTGCTCAGAAAATCCTTCGGGTTGGTTATTTCTAGCCATCCATCTTCAAGGATTACATTTTAGTAATCCAAAAATGTCACATTTTCTAGATTTACAACCGTAAATAGCATGCCCCACCTGCACCCCTACACCCAGTTGTTACCATCAGCCCCTTTACTAAATGGGCAATTGATTTCATGACATGTAACCTTCACTCAGCTGGAGGGCATGGTTATATCATCGTCACCGTTGATTATTTTACTAAATGGGTTGAGGTGATGCCAACACGTGACGCTGATGGTAAAATTGTTGTTCAATTTCTTTCTAACCATGTCATAACTAGATTTGGTGTCCCTCAAGCCATCATTACTGATCATGGATCTCATTTTTGAAATTACATGATGGAAGAGCGTACTTCCCAGTTGGGTTTACATCATGACAACTCAACTCCTTATTATCCACAGGCTGAAGGCCAAGTTGAGGTAGTCAACAAAATCTTGGTTACTATGCTTCAATGCACCATTGGGATTCATAAATCAAATTGGAATATTGTGATCTTTTCAACTCTTTGGGCTTACGAAACTGTAGCTAATACTGCCACTCGATTTACACCCTTTCAGCTAGTGTATGGTCTGGAGGCAACTCTTGCAATTGAGTTTGAAATTACTTCATTAAAACTAGTAGTCAATTACTCTGTAATACCTCACCTGAAGAGGAACATTTACTTTACCTCGAAATACTCGATGAAACTTGTTGCTTCACAACATTAGTAATTGAGGCCCAGAAAAAATGAGTTAAAGCTCAGTATGATAAAACTATTTCTCCTCACATTTTTGCTGTGGGTGACTTGGTCTTGCTTTATAATCAAGCCAATGACAAATTGGGAGTTGGGAAATTCGAACCAATGTGGCATGGGCCTTACATCGTCAAACCAGTTTTACAAAAAGGTGCCTACGAGTTAGTGGACTATGAAGGGAATTCTTTGGTTGAGACCTGAAATGTGCTTTACCTGAAGAAGTATGATGCATGATTATTTGTGTAAATACTTATGTACATTAGTGTGCAGTTTGATTTTGGTGTGTTAGTTTTCTTTTGTGAACATTTTTCTCTACTTACCTCATGCTCTACTTGGTTTGCAGATGTCATCCAACCATTACATCGGTTTTTCTGATGGTGCTTGTCATAGTACACGAAATTTATCTTCCATTGCATTGGAAATATATGACCCTAATGGCGAGTTAGTGAATTTACAAGGTATATGTTTAGGTCGGACAATTAATAATATTTCTGAATATAGTGCGGTCATCGAACTTTTGTCAGAAACTATCACTCTTGGCATTAGAGAGTTAATCGTAAAACTTGATTCGCATCTCATTTTACTACAACTTAATGGACAATATTCAGTTAGAAACCCTCAAAATTTTGAGAATGTATTTGCAAGTTCATTTATTGGAACGAGAATTTGATTTTATTACTTATCATCACATTCCAAGATGCATAAACACATTAACATATGCATTCGCTAATTATGTGTTAGATAGACATTTGTGAAAATCGTAAATCATAGAAAATCACACATCGGATATGGTAAACATGAAAACATGTATATATATATATCTATATATATATATATATATATATATATATATATATATATATATATATATATATATATATAGTGAGTGTTTGCAAAAGAGTTTGCTACATCAAAATAACAAAATTTGTGTTCCAAGACACATTGCTTTATAAGCCTACATAGTGAAAAAAAGTAAACTAGAAGATGTATATTCGCTCACATGGTGCTCATGATAGCACGCGACAACCTTAATTACTCGACCCAAAAGTCGATGCAGTCTGGCAGATACCCCTACTGTGTGCCTCTAGTATCATAATACCACCTCATCGATCGCAACATACTCTAGAATCCCCCTGGTCAAGATTTCCAGGTTACACTCTACCTTGACAATGGGATCTACTGCCTATACATATGGAGGTGCATACACGATCTGGCGTGCCACTTTGCTATAAACTAAATGTGCATATTAGGAATGAGAACATCATTATATATATATATATATATATATATATATATATATATATATATATATATGTATATATGTATATATATATATATGTATATATGTATATATGTATATATATATATATATATATATGTATATTTATTGAAAAATGTATTTATATTATATAATTATGTGTTTGGTTTGCAACAAATACATTAAGCATCACAGAGCTAATTTATCAAAAAATTTCAATTGCTCTCTCATTTTCGATAGGAATACATGACCTTCTCGACGAGGATGTATCTATGCAAAAAAAAGAGGGGTTTTGTAGGTGAACATCTCACAAAACTACCCCAACAAAACACAAAATTTACAACACATAATGCTACTAGTTGATTATGAAATCTTTCATGATGGCTTGTCAGTATCCATGTGTTTATTCGGGGTTGCCATGAAGTCACTTGGGCTCCCCAATTTTCAATTTTTATATTTTCTTATATCAATCAATTTAAATAAAAAAAATTAATAGACTTCATTTTCCATTAGGGAATTATAACAGACTTGATTTGACAACTAATCTTTAATTCAAATATCTTCTCCTACTTCTCTATTGAATTCTCTTATAGTACACTTTGGATGTGATATCTTCTGCAACTTTCCTAATTCTTTTCATGATGTTTTCCATATTTTTTTCCTTTGGGAGGGAGCTTGTGTTCAGATGATCTAGGATTAGGAGGGAATCTCCCATCATTATAATTGTGTCCATCTAATGAACTTTGGCTAACAAAAGTCTTGTGTAGAGACTACATATCTACTTTAATATGTGTCATATGTCCAATACGCCTTGATTAACTAAACATTTTGTCGTCCTTGGGGCCATAGAGTACTCATCCCCCTCCTGCCAGACCTTAAATTTAAGATATATATATATATATATATAAAATAAAAAATGATATATTTTATGTCAGAAATATGTTGTAGGGTGATAGCATGGAGTTGGGTTACACTTTTTAGCAAGAGAGGGCTCATTTAGGTGGAAAAAACATGGCTCAATCGAACAATTTAAGCGATCGATCGAGTCATTTTTAAGCGCTCGATCGAACTACTCGAGTGCTAAAAAAAGAGCTCGATTGAGGGTTAAAAACAAATCCTTGATCAAGCCATTATTTTCTACTAAAATGTGTGCACGTGGTCTGGGCAGGTCATTTTGCACAAACTATGGGAGAATTAACAGCTCGACTGAGAGTATTTGAGCAACCCGACCGAGAGTATTTGAGCAAATCGACTGAGAGTATTGGAGCCCGATCGAGAAATTGAAGCATGGTGTGATCCAACCAACCTCGCCAACTACCCCGCCAATGTCCTAGAGGCTCAAACAAAGGTAGGTACTCTATCCTTTTTGTCTTGTTTATTTATTTATTTTTGCAAAATTAAACAAATTAATTTGAAAAAAAGAAATCTAACCATACAAAAACCATGAAAACCACAAATAGAACATAAAATAACCTTGAAAAAAACTCAGAAAACCATAAAAAACCCCTTCAAAACAACTTAGAAAACCACGAAAAACAACCAAAATAGTTTTTTATTTTATTTCTTACTTGCAATGGTAGCATGTTTTGTTTATTTAATGCATATTTTATCATTTTGAATGGTAAAAACGTTATTTTTTAATTATTTTAGGTTTTAAAGTTTTTCCTTAATAATTTTGTGAAATAAAATTTAAAAATTTTCAAATTTTTATTATTATTAAAAACACATTTTAAATTTCTAACAAATTTGAGTGAAAATATACCCAAAACAAATGCCAAAACAAAAAACAATGAAACAAGTAAATTAGAAGCTTGAGATACACATGATGAATATGGTTTCTCATAGTGGACCTCTATTTGTCAAATAATATAAATGTATATGAATTTATAATTTAAATAAATTTTCAATAATAAATACAATAAAAGTATAAAGGGAGAAAATTGTGCTATTTAATTAATTTGATTAACTAACTAACTATATATAGCTAAAAACTATACAACATATATAATTATATATATTTAACTATTATAAAGTTACAATATCACATAGCTATGTACTATAGTTCTATATATATGGTTTATAACATAACATAGTTATATAATTATTTAAATTTCTCTATATATAACACAACACAACATAGCATAACTATTTAAAACATAACATACATACCTATGCGCACACACACACATATATCTACATATATATAAAACATTTAACATATAATTATATATAATGATATAACTATATATAAGTTCATATTTCAACAATGCATCATTGATAGATATATTAAATCCATCTTGAAAATTGCATTTGGTCTAGTGAATAAAAACATTTTGACTATTTTCTAATTTGTACCATAATGTGTCATTATGTAGTGTGTTGTACAAGAAACATTGTCTTCATTTGCTTGCACCTAGTACATGTTATTTTTCAAAGTCAAACATTATAACAACTTAAAGTCTATTGGAGTATTTGGTTGGCATGAAATTTTATTAGTTTTGTAAATAGTTTTATTTCAATTTTTTACATATATATTTACATATTTATGTCCTATGAATAAAAGGTATTATTTAGAAACGAGAAAAATTGTGAAGGTAGATTTAATCACTTCTTTAGATTGTGTTTACATGGAACCCAATACTTTGGTTGATAAATTATCAAAAATTGGACTCTAAAGTTTAATACTTGATGCTAGATTATTTTGCTTGAGTCTAGAAATGGTTTTTTTTGTCAACATTCTTTCTAAGTCAACATTTTTTTCTTGGATTAGTTTATATGTATTATATGTAATAGTTTAGTCAAAAAAAAATTCTTGGATTAGTTTATATGTATTATATGTAATATGCAGAGGCATCCCATATACACACCCCAAATGTACGTCATCGTCATGCGAGGGGATTGCTATACATGGTCGAGCTCGTGATAGATCATGTAGGCCACCGAGAGTGCATGTTCCACTCATAGATCCTACCTCTGATGTTAGTCAAAGTGTCAGAGGTAATGTTTCTGTCTCTACTAATGATCATGCTACCTTTAGTCGACCTTCTTCACCTATTTTAGGTACACCTCTTGCATTTTTATATCCTTTTTAATCTTTATGTGTAGAACTTTTTCTACAAAACCTTGCTCTGATACCATGTAGAATTTTTCTACAAATCAGCTAGCTCTGATACCATGTAGAATTTTTCTACAAATCAACTAGCTCTGATACCATGTAGAAATTCCCACCTATAGATCACCTGATAATGCAATAGACTAAAGCAAAATACTTGATCTACTTCTACAACCAATTTAGCGGAAGCTTAATCAAACATGAGCAACATCAATAAGAACACATATCACTGATATGGAGAAATCAATTACACATAACATAGAAGATATAACTCAGGGAAAGCCTTAGCCTAAAACCCCAACTCTGTATTATCATACAAGTGGAAATATATCTAGTATTACATAAAGAATCAACTCAAAAGCTATCTTGCTTTCTCTACAATACCTCTGCTACTCATAGACAGTCAAAGGCCTCTATCTAACCTCTAGTCTGCCCTCCAAGCCTCCTATTTATTTGCACAATTTTGATTGGGGTCCAATGCAGCCACTTGTGTGAATTGGCCTCTTCACACACACTAACTTCTGATCCAACTACGCAGTCCCGAAGGAGTTAAATCCTCATCATGGATGAGCTTCCTTTATAGGAAAAATATTCATCGAACTGATAGTACACTGCCCCTTCTCTGATCTCAACTGGGTCTCTGTCTGAACTGACATGCATGAGTTATCCATGAATGAATACTCAGTTATCTAAAATACAGTAGTTACATGCATGCAAGCATTAACTAACTCAACTCTCATTAATTTAACAAACTATTAAATTAATCTAACTGGACTTGACTTAGTTAACTGAGCCAACTAATTACAACTCATCCTTATCTCTTTAACTAATGGATAAATTCCTCAATTAATAGATAAATTGTTGCATGTTCTCACATAGACTTCAAGTTTGATTTTCCTTAACTAATTAACTCAAGATGAATTAATTAATTAATTTAGAAACTGTTGTTAATATCAAATTTGAATTTGTCCACATGGGGTAGCTTAAGTGGCACTAGCCGTGGAAATGAAGTCTCACTAAACTGGAAGTCTTGGGTTCAAATCTTCGACTACCCTTCCCTGGTAGTGGGGTGTGTAATGGACATGAAAATTAGAGAATCCTACCAAGCTTACAAAAAAAAAATATCAAATTCGAATTTTACTTCCTATTTTTAGTCCAGGGACTGACTAAAATAGGAATCCATCATGAAATGCTAAAAATAGAATGTTATTTTTAGCACTTCCATTTTTCATTCCATGTTGCCCAATCCATCACTGGTACCCAAACTACTATTTATAGTAGTGTTATTTTTAGCACTTCTATTTTTAGCATTTATTGTTTCCATTTTCAATAATCCCTCTCAATAAGAAAGGCTTCCTCTCCAACTCGATCCTGTACCTTTGGAATGTTCTGCATGCAACACTTCTACCAAGTGTGGTTGCTCCAGCAACTCTCAGAACAAGAAAACTCCCAACTGACCTCTATGTTGGGCTAGAAACATACTCTGATGTTGAAGCTCTACCTACTGTTGACAAGTGCTCCCTCTCTGACCTCTGCGCTACTACAACATCTCCATGCATCTCGCACCATTGCACACCTCTCTGTGCCATCCTAGATTGGTGCAACAGACTTGTGCCTCTCGCATTGCTGCAACCTGCTAGCTCTGCGTGTCTTGGGATTCCTGCACTGTAGCTCTCTCTACTACTCTATCCGCATCTATCTCTACCCAATCATTCAGTCCTGCCACTCCTCATCGAGGTTCCTGTAGCAAAGTCGAATCAAAGAGGTTGGGTACCTCAAGGATCCTACCCCTCCTCCTTGGGACAATCACTCCACATTGCCCCACCTCCTACCTGGAGGTATGGTTGCATGTGATCCCTCAGCCCACCTAGCTCAAAGTTTCCCCCTATTAGAGGTCTCTGTATGAGTAGATGTCTCTACTCTATCTCCTCTCAGCTTCTCTAATTGTGGCTGCTCCATAACCTCCTGAAGCTACTTCACCAATCGTGGCTCCTCCACAATTATCTGCGACTTATTTTGGCGCTACATGTTGAGAGGTAATTTACTCTCCCTCTCAACCACTAGGTATCTAAACTTTGCCTTGCTCCTCAAGGATTTGCATGCATCTTGTACCTCAAGTGCATGCAGGTTCTTGGTTAGCACACTAATCTATTTCCACTTTCATGCCGTCACAATTTTTTTTTTGGAAAAAGAGCTTATTTTAAATCAGTGATATCTCCCTCATCCAAACTCCGATTCAGTTGATTTTTCTTTTGAATTTGGGTCTTCTTCTGTAAGGAATCCGAATTTTCTATTTGTTTCTAAAAATTTAGTACAGAAATTTTCAAATCTGCTCTCTAAACTCTCGACCCAAAACTCAAAACTTTGAAATCTCCTCATAGTATACTGTTCTCTCCTTTGATAACCTGGCTCTGATACCATGTAGAACTTTTTCTACAAAACCTTGCTCTGATACCATGTAGAATTTTTCTACAAATCAGCTAACTCTGATACCATGTAGAAATTCCCACCTATAGATCACCTAATAATGCAATAGACTAAAGAAAAATACTTGATCTACTTGTACAACCAATTTAGTGGAAGCTTAATCGAACATGAGCAACATCAATAAGAACACATATAACTGATATGGAGAAATCAATTACACATAACACAGAATATACAACTCAGGGAAAGCCTCAGCCTAAAACCCCAAATCTGTATTATCATACAGGTGGAACTATAACCAGTATTACAAAAAGAATTAGCTCAAAAGCTATCCTGCTCTCTCTACAATACCTCTGCTGCTGGTAGAAAGTCAAAGGCCTCTATCTAACCTCTAGTCTACCCTCCAAGCCTCCTATTTCTTTCCGTAATTCTGATTGGGGTCCAATGCAACCACTTGTGTGAATTGGCCTCTTCACACACTCACTAACCTCTGATGCAACTACACAGTCTTGAAGGAGATAAATCCTCATCATGGATGAGTTTCCTTTATAGGAAAGATATTCATCCAACTAATAGTACATTGTCCCTTCTCTGATCTCAACTGGGTCTCTGTCTGAACTTACATGCATGACTTATCCATGAGTGAATACTCAATTATCTGAAATACAGTAGTTACATGCATGTAAACATTACCTAATTGAACTCTCTTAAATATAACAAACTGTTAAATTAATCTAGCTGGACTTGACTCGGTTAACTAAGCCAACTAATTACAACTCATCCTTATCTCTTTAACTGATGGGTAAATTCCTCAATTAATAGATAAACTATTACATATCCTCACATAGACTTCAAGTTTGATTTTCCTTAACTAATTAACTCAAGATGAATTAATTAATTAATTTACAAACTATTGTTAATATCAAATTCGAATTTTAATTCCTATTTTTAGTCCAGGGACTGACTAAAATAGGAATCCATGATGATCTGCTAAAAATAGAATGCTATTTTTAGCACTTCCATTTTTCATTCCCTGTTGCCCAATCTAGCACTGGTACCCAAACTGCTATTTATAGTAGTGCTATTTTTAGCACTTCTTTTTTTAGCATTTCTTGTTGCCATTTTCAACATTATGTGTTTATGTCTTGAAATTGTCTTTAATTTTTAAATTGTCTTCAACTAATATGTTTGAATTTAATGTATATATCATTACACTTCTAGTTTGTTAATTATATATGTTAAATTATGTTTATGATTTGCAAAGCCTCAATGGGGCGAAGCTAAGGATCATAATGCAACACCGATCCCTCTGTTGGATGATGCTATAGCTCATATCACATTGGAGGATGTTACATCCCAACATACGTGGATCACACGAGAGTTGTGTAACATCCCTGTCAGTTCACCTAGTAGTCGTAGTTTGTATTTGATGCTGAAAAGCATCAATAGGTTGATCAAGGCGTACCGGAGGATGGGCCGATAGAGCCACCTCCTACAGTACATACAGAGGATTAGGAGGCATGAGTTTAGAGGCCCACATATTTGAGAAGTGGTGGAAGAGGCTACCAAGAACGTTGATGTTCGTGGTTAGTTGTTCGACATCCCTCTGGATCGCTCTACTAGAAATAAAGGTAAGATTCCACTGAAATATTTTAAGAATGTTGATGCAACCCCTTTTGTGTATGATTAATTCATTGGAGCTTGGGATCGGTTCCCCCACCATGAACAGGTCTTTGTCTATTTTGCTAAGCATATATATGCAGAGTTCGTGTTACATATGAGGCTAGAACACAATAATACCAGATCTCATTATTATGGACCCAGCTTGGGACATACATATGATCATGAGGGGGCTCGTAGGGACCCTGGGCATGTACCACCACCTTTGAGATTCTTACCACTATCATCTTGTAGTGTGGTCTTGCCAACATAGATAGAGGATTCATCACAACTTAGTGTTGAGACTAGGGAGACCATTGCAAATAGAATGTAGGCATCACTGGTCAGTGCACATGTTGCATTGTATGGGGAGTTTAGGAGACCACCACCATTGCCTTGTCATACACCAGTTCCTTTATATGATGATTCATTTCTCGTCACTTTACCTGCTGACCATCTTTTGACATATTCATGTATGTGGCATGATGTCATCCGTGACACTTAGAGGGTGCACGACCCACATGAAACTGGCCAGATGTATATATATATATATATATATATATATATATATATATATATATATATATGAAACTTTTGACTCTTATTCTTAAATTATGCATAATTATTTATATTAATTTCTACTTTGTATTAAACTGCATTTACATTAATAATTTCATGATAACATGTAGACACATCCCAACTACATGGATGAGCTTATGAGGTCATCCGAGGGGGAAGTTTATCATTCAGGCCATCCTCCACCACATCATGTTTCCATGGATTCTCCTCCATAATAAAACTCATGTGGAGGAGAGTCATTATGTACAACCACATGGACCAACATTTGAGGTAAAACAAAATATTCCTGAGATTTAAACATTTTCTTTTACACATATATTCTAATTAAATTGTAGACTAATTATAATTTGTCCTTGCCATTGTGTACATAGGCCCATATGCAGAGTGTTATTGATGTCGTTGTTATCTGGACACATGAGTGGGATTTTGGGTATAGAGGCACTGATGATGTAAGTCCATCAATTTAGGCCCCAATCATTGAGCCACAGGTAGGGGAGCGTGAAACCCAAATTCATCAGAACCCCATCCTATCTGACTTGCATTCGGACTCGAATGAGGTTAGTAGATTCATGTATATGTAATTAAAAATGTGGTTCAAAATCCTTTATTTCCATATTGTTTATTTTGTACAAATAATAATATAATTAGATTGAATTTGAATGTGTTATATTGTAGTACCAGCTTATGGACACCTACTTTGCACAATGGAACTCACATAGGAGTTCTAGTGGTACTTAGAGTGGATAGTTTGTATATTTTTAGTCCCATTTCAAAGGGCACATTCATATGTGATACAAACTTTGTATATTTTCATACATGGATAGTTTATGGATGTACATGAACATTATTTCAGTTTATGGATGCTTATTATTTCAATTTGTGGATGTTCATGTGATATTGGTAATATATATATATATATATATATATATATATATATATATATATATATATATATATATATATATATATATATATATATATATATATATATATATGTATATATATATATATATATATATATATATATATATATATATATATATATATATATATATATATATATATATGTATATATACATGTATGTATATATATATATATATATATATATCTATATATATATATATATATATATATTCTTATGAATAATTTATTGATACATTCAGTATTTCAATTTATGGATTTGTATTAATCTTGTTTATGGATGTTCATTATTTTTTGAAGTTTATGGATTTGTTAAAATTATTTTGCTAATTTAAAAAAAAATCTATATACTATAACTTTTATTACAAAATATAACAATTTTGATTTCTAGTTTCATAGACTAAGAAAATAAGTACAATCTTAAGTTATGATGCAATTCACTTTGAAACTTAAAATGAACTAAAATACATCATGTATAAATTTGATATTGAACATGGAATTAAGTACAATCATGCTTCATATTGGCTTGTAGAAAGTGTCTTTTAGTGCAATCAACATGTATGCTATTACAATTCAATTTTAAAAATAAATTATTTGAATTAGAAAGTCATCCATATTATAATAAAAAGTATATATATGATTTTTTGTGTGACCCACCCATAATCGTTGCATGGTCAACTTTTTTAAGTATTTCCATCAATTTCTTATCTCAAGGTTCAATTGAAAAACACAAATAGGATTTAAATAAATTTTATTCAATTTTAAAATATTTCATGTAAACAACAAATAGATTTTATTCAATATTATTTCTTTCGAGATTATCTACAAAATCTTAGTCATAACATGATATAAGTTAACCATATTGAAATTTAATATATAGGTCAAAAAACAATATATGATAGCATTTCTATAATTTTATATAATATTATCAACTTTCCTAAATTTACTTAGCTATCTGCGTATTTCCATCAATTCCTTATGATTGAAATAAAGTTTTGTTCAATTTTAAAAAACTCAAATATGATGGAAATTAAGTTCTATTAAATTTTAAAATATGTGGAGTTGTAAAATTTACAAATATAAGTTTTATTTGATTTTATTTCGGTTGAGGTTATCTACAAGATCTTAGTCATAATGCACAATGTCAATAATGTTTTTGTGCTTACACTAAAATCAATGCATAATGTAAACTAATTACCTAGAAATTAATGTACACCATATTCTAGTTACATCAAATTAGAAATCAACATCTTCACTAAAATCAATGCATCTAATGCAAACAATCAAATAGGATGAGAAATCAACATCTACATTGAAATCAATACATCTAATGAAAACAATCAAATAGGATTAGAAATCAACATCTACACCAAAATCAATGCATCTAAAATTGCAAGCAATCAAATGGGATTAGAGATCAACATCTACACTGAAATCAATGCATCTAGTGCTAGCAATCAAACAGGATTAGGAATTAGCATTTGCACTAAAATCAATGCATCTAATGAGAGAAATGAAATAGAATTAGAAATTAAGAAATCAAATGAAATTAGAAATTAGCATCTATACACTTAAATCAATGCATCTAGTGCAAGAAATTTTCTTTCCTTCCTCTCCCTCCTCCATCTATATCAATACCACCCTCCATCTCTCCTTATTTGTCTCTCTATCTCACCCCCCAAACACATGCTCTCTCTCTCTTCATATCTATCTATATCTCCCTCCCTCCCTCCATCTCTATCTTCTTCCCTCTATCCCCCATCCATCTATATCTGTATCTCCCTCAATCTCTCCTTATTTGTCTCTCTATATCACCTCATAAACATACACATTGTTTCTCCATATATATATATATATATATATATATATATATATCTCTCTCTCTCTCTCTCTCTCTCTCTCTCTCTCTCTTCCCCTTCTCTCCCTTTGTCTACCCTTCTAGATCTCTTCCCTCCTACTCTCCTCTCTCCCTCTCTCTTCATCCCCCTTGTCACTCCCTCTCTCTCTCTCCACATTTCTCTCTCTATATGTCTTTCTTCTTACCTCCCTCTCTCCCCCCCTCCCTCTCAAGTCCTCTCTCTCTTCCTTTCTCTCCTACCTCCCTTTGTCTCTCCCCTCTCTCTCTCTCTCTCTCTCCTCTAACTTTGTTGACTATCTCCCTCCCTCTCTCATTCTCTCGCCCCCTTATCTCCATCTCTCTTTCTTTATGTTTCTATCTCACCCCCAAACATACACACTCTCTCTCCATCTCTCCCTTGTCACTCTCTCTCTCTCTCTCTCTCCACCTTTATCTCTCTATATGTCTTGAACTTCTTCCCTCCTTATCTTTCCTCCAACTCCATCTCTCGAGCTCCCTCTCTTTCTCCTCCACTCTCTCCTCCTCTCCCTCTCTCCATCTTTGTGTCCCCCTCTCTCTCTCCTACCCTTCTCTCCCTCTCTCTCCCCTCTATATTTCAAAAAATTTAAAATAGTTTGACAATTAAAATTTATATTTTTTTTTTTTCTTTTTCTTATGTCGTGCAACAATTTAATTTTTTATATAATGCAGATTTAAAATGCAAGATTTTAAATGTGTGTTGTACATTCACTTGGAAGGAAAATGATAATTTTCCATGGAAACCTTATCTAAACTTTTCCAAAATATTAATGTCCCAGCTACCTCCATTAGATATACATATAGTGCTTCATGTACTCCAATTGAAATTGTTTAGTTCTATTTCTTTAGGTAGCTTTAGGTTATGATTACTTTAGGATTTTAAAAATATTATATTTAATTATGTTGGATTTATAAAAAAAAATAGGTTAAATAAAATCAACATATTGAGTCACCTTGTATGACTCTTTTCATTTTAATGTCTCTTTTGCTGACGTCGGCATATATCAACCACATTTATTAATGTGGTTGTGCTACTATATATTATAATATAAGAAATTTTATATTTTATTAATCCAAAATTAATAAATTTAATAATATTAATGTAAAGTTATATTAATACTAAATTTCTAATATTAATATCAGGTTTCATAATTTAATTTAATAATTATAATAATAATAAGCAGATGAAATTGAACATGTGGTGGTTAGTGAAATAATGGATATTGAGGATAGAAGAGCTCTGGTTTTAGGGTTTCACTAAGCAAGGGATAGAGGGCAACAGGAACCAATGGAGACACAGGGAGGAGGGAGCTCTGCTCCCTCCGACAACAATATGGTAGCAAACAGAGGATGAGGAAGGGAAAAGAACAAACCTCCACAACCCTTGGAGATCAAGACAAAAAACACTGAAACGCAGAAGGCGGAAGGCAACAAAACCCATGTAGAGCAAGAGACCCGTGAAGAAGAATGTGAGGAGGAAAAAGAGGAAGACAAAGGTCAAGTGTCAGAGAACAGAGCCAAGATGGGCCCTGCAAACCCAAAACCATTACTAAACCTCGGGTTATTCTGAACGATCTAGCTCTGCAAGCACACAGGGATCACATGGAAAACTATGCCATCATATGAAAATTTATGGGAATCTGGCCATCAAAGAAAGCATTGTACACTTGGATAAAATACAACTGGAACCCAAAGGGGGAGTGTTATGAAACCAGTTCAAGAAAAGATAGAAATGATAGATCAACGCCTTAGAATTCAGCCTCTTCGATGGGGCAGCCTCCTTTACATTACATAAATGAACAATTCTTGCATGATTCAAATGACAAAACCTCCTTGCTATATATAGGAGTCTAAGGAGTCAAAATATAATCCAGCAGACCTAACAATAATAATATAAAGCCACAAAAATAACAATAGAGGGATTCTATGGGGCACAGTAATAACAATATGGGGGCAATAGGGGCACAAAAATATTAATAAGGGGTATAACTACAATAGTAATGGGGTAATCACTAGTATTATAGGGACCCAACATGCCCCTCGCCTTCAGAAAAGTGTTTTCCTCAATGCTTGAGTAGTTCTAGATACTTCTGCATAAAATTCTCATCCTCCCATGTGGAATCTTCAGCGGATAAGTTCTTCCACTTGATAAGATACTTTGACATTGATCGATTTCGTAGCTGCCGAGTTCTTGTTTCTATGACTGCTTCCGGTTCCAATATAATTTTTCCTTCCTCGTCAAGTTCTGGCAATATTGTTTGAACTAGGAAATTTTCACCTATAACCTTCTTTAAACATGAAACATGGAAAACTGGGTGCAATCAAGAAGCTGCAGGAAGCTCCAATTTGTATCCCATAGTACCGATCTTTTGCAACACCTTGTACGGACCATAATACTTTGCTGATAATTTATTATCCTTCTTAGCTTGCTTGAGGGACATTTGCTTATATGGTTGTAGCCGTAGGAATACCCAATCACCTACATCAAAACTTCTTTCACTGCGATGTTGATCTTCCTGTTGTTTCATTCTATTATGTGCCAACACAAGGTTATTCTTTAAGAGTTGGAGGACTTGTTGTTGATGTTTGATGTGATGTTACACTACCTGAACCTTAGAATTTTCTCTTAAATATGATGTGATGGATGGTGGTTGATACCCATAAAGTGCCATAAATGGGGTCATTTTTGTTGCTATATGGAAGGAAGTGTTATACCACCATTCAGCCAGAGGCAACCATTTGACCCATTGTGTCTGTTTATCATATACAAAGCAACGAAGATATCCTTCCAAACATTTGTTTACTATCTCATTTTGCCCATCATATTTAGGATGATAAGATGAGCTATGAGCTAACTGACTACCAAGACAAGAAAATAATTATGTCCAAAAATTTCCAGTGAAAATGGGATCTTTGTCACTTACAATAATCTTTGGGTTTCCATGTAGCTTTTGAATTGTTTCCATAAATGCAGTAGAAACTGTACTGGCTTTAAATGGATGTGATAATGCACAAAAGTGTGCATACTTGGTAAGTCTGTCAACTACCACCATGATGACACTCTTTCCCTCAGACTTGGGTAAACCTGTGATAAAATCCATTGAAACCTCCTCCCAAAGTTGGCTTGGAATGGATAAAGGTTGTAATAGACCTGGTGTCTTAATTGTTTCAACTTTATTTTGTTGGAAAACCAAACATTCTGCCACAAACTTTTGAATATTTGATTTAAGGCCATCCGAAAAAAATTCCTTCTTAACCCTGTGGTAAGTTTTTAAAAATCCTGAGTGCCCTCCTGAGGGAGAAGTGTGCAATTCCATAAGAATCTTTTGTTTTAGCTGGGAATTCTTACAGAGGTATAAGCGATCTTTGTACCATAACGAATCATTTTGCCAGCTAAATGTATCATATGTACTGGAATCTTGTTGTAGCTTTCGAATAAGTGCCCACACTTCTTCGTCATTCCTCCATTCCTCCCTTGCTTCATTTATCCAATCTGGTTGGATAATAGAAATGGCGCACAACAATGCTTCCACATCCTCATCCTTTCTTGAGAGTGCATCTGCCACCACATTTTTCTTCCCTTTTTTGTAGATGATTTCAAAGTCATAACGCAACATCTTTGTGACCCACTTTTGTTGCTCTTCAGAGGATAATCTTTGTTCTAAAAAGTATTTAAGGCTATCATGATCGATTTTTACCTTGAAGTGTCTTCCCATTAGGTAGGGTCACCATTTCTTAAGTGCATGGAGTATTGCCAACATTTCCTTCTCATAAATAGCTTTGCTTAAAAACTTCCCCTTGATTGGACGACTTTCAAAAGCAATGGGTCTTTCATCTTGCATTAGAACAACACCAATTCCATTTCCTGAAGCATCACATTCCATAATAAAGGTTTTTGTGAAGTCCGATGTAGCTAAGACCGGTACTTGGCACATTGCCTCTTTAAGATGTTCAAAGGCCTTTGTTGCTTTCGGAGTCCATGAAAATGCATCTTTCTTCAATAATGTTGTTAGAGGTGCTGCTATTCTCCCATAATTCTTAGCAAACTTGCGATAATACCCTTTCAACCCAAGAAATCCTCGCAGATGCTTTAGGGATGTGGGGATTTTCCATTCCTTAATGGCTTTAATTTTGCTAGGGTCTACCTTAACTCCTTCATGAGATACAATATGACCCAAATATTCCACCTCTTGGACTCCAAAGAAACATTTGGATCTTTTTTCATGTAACTGCTTCTCCTCTAATAGTTGTTGCACCCTGTCAACAACATGATCCTTCCAAGACTTGTTGTAGATTAGTATATCATCAAAAAATACTAACACAAATTTTCTATGGAATGGTTTGAAAATTGAATTCATCAGACGTTGAAATGTTGAAGGTGCATTGGTAAGGCCAAAAGGCATGACCAAAAATTCATAATGACCCTCATGAGTTATAAATGTTGTTTTCAAAATGTCTTCAATCTTCATTCTGATTTGATGATATCCTGAACGAAGATCCAACTTGGTGAAGTAAATTGATCCAGTAATTCATCAATGACAGGAATGGGGAACTTATCTTTAATAGTGAGCTTGTTGAGCTCCCTATAATCCGGACACATGTGCCATGATCCATCCTTCTTGTGCACCAATACTACTAGAGCAGAGAAAGAACTTTGACTCGGTTGAATTATACCAGCCTCTACCATTTCTACAACCATACGTTCAATTTCACTCTTTTGGACATAGGGATATCTGTACGGCCTGATGTTTGGAGGAACATTTCCTGGAATCAGATGAATAGCATGATCATGATCATGCATAGGTGGGAGACCTTTGGGAGTCTCAAATACCTTGGAATGATTGTCCAGGACATTTTGGAGATCTGGAGAACTAGATGATTCCGATGTGGAAACATCTAGTGAACATAATTATGCAATTACACCTCTTTTCTCCTTTTTTAGAAGCTTTGTCATACCATTAGAGCTAATTATATTTCCTGGTTTCCCTGCAATACCCCTTAATTCAACTTCCTTTCCTTCCGTAGAAAATTTGATGAAATGTTCTTGAAAATTAAAAGCTATTGTACCCAAGGATTGTAGCCATTGGACTCCTAGTACAACATCAACACCTCCCATTGGAATGGAAAGCATTGGGCTAGTCAATACATATTCTCCCATGGATAACTTGATATTATGGCACTTTCCAGAGAAATTTATTTTTCCTCCATTTGCAATCATCACTTGACACTCTGGTGCTGGATATAGGAAGCAATTCAATTCTTTTGCTACCCTACAATGAATAAAATTGTGGGTGCTTCCTGAATCAATCAACACTATTACCTTTTTCTTCTTGATTTGTCCTTCTATCTTGATGGTTTGACGAGTGGTAATTCCCGCCAATGCATTACAAGATATGGTCGGATTTATTTTTTCTTCATCTAGGCTTTGTTCGTGGAGTATATCCTCTTCTTTTGACCTTTCTTGCTCCTTTTCTTCTTCCTCTTCACAATGCATGTAGAATAATTTCTTCTCATCACACTTATGACCTTTAGTGTATTTGCTATCACAACTGTAACAAAGCCCTTTTGCCCTTTTTCCTTCCAATTGTTGTGGTGTCAACCTTATAAGTTGTGGAAGACTAGGGGCAAGAACACTTCCGTATTTATAGTTGTGAGTGGTATGCTTCCTGGTTGCGATAATTTTGCTTTCCATTTTTCTTGCTAACCTGAATGCCTTCTCTAATGAATCAGGTTCCCAAAGGCAAACATCATGTTGGATATTATCCTTTAAAGACCTATGAACACATCAATCCTATGCTCCTTTGGAATATCCTTTACCCTTATGTTCAATTTTTGGAACTCCTCAATGTGCTCCATTATTGAACCCTTTTGTTTGAGACTTATCAATTGGCTAAAAAAAGTGTTGTTTTTTGTATCCTCATAATGTGCTATCAATTCTTCCATAAAAATTGCCCAAGTGATAAATTGTTTACAAGAGCAAAGCCATTGATACCATACAAACTGATTTGGTTCCAAATATAAAGTTGGCATACGTACCTTTTGTGTCTTTTGGACATTATTGAGATCGAAGAACTGCTCCATCTATAATATCCATGTGGCGGGATCCTTGCCATCAAACTTCCTCATATCGATTTTTGGAATATGGTGAGTCTTTGATCCAAAATTAGAGTCTATGGAATCATGACTAACATTTCTTTTATTCTCATCATGAGTTTCCTTTAGTACCCTTTCACCCTTATTGACCATTTCTTGTAGCAACTTATTCATATTTATCTTCAATTCTTCCATCTTATCATCCATGCCATCAATTTTAGCTTCTACACCTTTCTTTAAATCATCCATCTTAGCTTCTACATCTTTTCTTAAACCATCCATCTTAGATTCTGTTGCTTTTTGTGCAAGTGACACTTGTTGCACTTGTTCTTGTAATTTTGATATATCATATAGCATTTCTTCTTCTTCTTCATGAGTCATGCTAGAGCTTCCAGGTTCCTTACTAGGTGTTTGCATTTTCTTTCCTCGGGGCATCAATTACCGATAATAATTCTCTATTATGCCCTTTTAATTCCTTCAAAATAAATTTTCAAACCAAGCTTAAGCAAAAATTTAAGAAAATCTACACACCTTTTTTCACTTTGTAGGAGCTCGATATTGCTTCTGATGTATCTTTGTACTTTCCAATCATCTAGTTTTGAATTTGTGACCTATAGTAGCCCTTTGTGTCCTCTTTCCAATGCCACAAGTCTGACCCAAATTGGTTTCTCCAAGGAAGAGTTATGTGAAATCTCACATAGTGACTTGATTATAGACTAGTTCAGTAGAGCGAACTTGTACGACATGCCACAAGTCACTGTTTTGACCTTTGAATCAGAAAAATGCATACAAGAAACTACAGTCCGTCCTCTTTCTATTCCTTCTTATGAAATTTCAATCCGATCCCCAGAGAGAAAGTTATGATGATTTTCCCTAGGTCACCTGTTTGAAATGTAATTTAGGAGTCTGCAAAAAGACTAACTTCCTCAGATCATATCTCCGCAAATATAGCGCGAAAATCTCTGAAATTCGGACCCAAGGTTTAGCGCAATTTCTTCTCAAATGGTTTTTTTTTGCAACTTCTGAAACGTCGCAGAAAAAAAGTTATAGCGAAAATGCCACGATGACCTGTTTGGAGTAGCGAAACCCTATAATCCAAAGCTATGATACCAAATGTTATGAAACCAGTTCAAGAAAAGATAGAAAAGATAGATCCACGCCTTAGAATTCAACCTCTTCAAGGGGGAAACCTCCTTTACATTACATAAATGAACAATTCTTGCATGATTCAAATGACAAAACCTCCTTTCTATATATAGGAGTCTAAGGTGTCACAATATAATCCAGCCGACCTAACAATAATAATATAAAGCCACAAAAATAACAATAGAGGGATTCTATGGGGCACAGTAATAACAATATGGGGGCAATAGGGGAACAAAAATATCAATAAGGGGTATAGCTACAACAGTAATGGGGTAATCACTAGTATTATAGGGACCCAACAGGGAGTTAAATATACATCTTGGATCCAAAGGTTTTTTTACTGTGGTGTTTGTGAACATGGAAGACAGAGACAGAATATTTAAAGGAGGGCCATACTTCTTTGTAGCTGCTGGTCTATACATGCAGCCATGGACAATGAACTTTGTGCCAGAATGAGAAACCTTCACTTTGCTACCGGTATGGATTAGAATATACTCCTTACCTTTAGATTATTGAATGCCAGAATCTTTAAAAGCTATAGGCAATAAATTAGGTCATTTCTTAAAAATCTCAGAGGCAACTCTGTGGTGAAAATTTACATTCTATGCCCGTATATGTGTGGAGATGGACCTATCAGTAGTGCTTCCAAATGAGGTCATTATAGAAGTCTATGATGAGGAATGGGTTCAAACAGTTGACTATGAACATATCCCGTTTAGATGTCACAAGTGTCATGAGCATGGGCACCTATCCAGAGATTGTCCTCTTAATAGAAAGGAGGAAAACCTAAATACTAGCAAAGGGAAAGACCATACAGGTTTCACCAGAGTAGAAGGAAGAGGAAAAGGAAGGGAAGGAAGACACAAAAGAACCCTATTAGGAATGATAAAACTAAAAGCTACAACAGGTTTGAGATCTTAGGAGAACAAGAGGCAGATGGAGGGGATCAAGAGAGTACAGAGAAGAAGACATCAAAGGGAAAAGAAAGAGGAACTAGCATGGAGTTCACTCAGGAATAGAATGAACACACAATGGGTCCTTTGAGTAACATGGAAATAGAAAAAGAATAGGAAATGTCTCAAAGTGAAAGTGGCAGAGAGGATCAAGACTTACAGGAGATCCTAGAAAGGGAAAACCTAGAGCTCGAAAAGTTTCTAGAACAGGGAGGAAATCTGGGAATAAATTCCATCCCTCAGGAGGATGTGGACAAGATCCAATAGATATTCCTGAACAAGACAAACCAAACAGCTGCAGGAGTCAAAAGGGGACATGACAACTAGGAAAACAAAGGGACTTCCTCAATAGGATTAATAATAGGAAAACTAACAAAGAATCCAGGCAAGAGTAGGGGAAGAAAAAGACAGAAAGAACTACTACTGGAGTGTGGTAAACTCATGATTGACTCAAGAAGGATGAGAGACCTTTCTAGTTACTCCTTTAAAACCCCACCTTAATGAAAATTACAACTTGGAACATTCGAGGATTTGGGAGCAGAAGAAAACAAAGGAAACTAGGTAAAAGAATCAAAGAGGAAAAACCTGACATAATATTCATATAGGAAACAAAATGCTCTATGGAGAGGATCCGTGAAAAATGCAGCAAATGGTTAAATAGATATGAATACCTTGAAGTTAAGGCAAATAAATCTGCTGGTGGCATTCTCACTTTATGGGATCCACAGAAATTTGGTGTAATTGATGTGGAGGCATCCAGACATCACCTTTCACTAATTTTCCAACCAATGGGAGACAGACAATGTTACATGATCACCAATTTCTATGGTTCGCAGCCAATGGAGGACAAACTTTAACTCCTCACAACACTGCAGGATATGAAGAAAAGATACCCAACTCTACCCTGGATTCTTGGAGGAAATTTCAACATAACAAAATCACTCATGGAGAAGAAGGGAGGAACTAGAACACTTGGCAGAGACTCAGTTTCCTTCCAGAACTTCATCACCAATATGAAATTAGTTGATATGGAAATAAGCAATGGAATCTTCACTTGGAATAACAAAAGAGGAGGACCTACCCAAGTAGCCTCAAAATTGGATAGATTTATTGTCTCAGAGGAACTTCTTCTCAGGGGAGGCAACATTACTGCACTCATTCTACCTTTCAGAGGTTCAGATCACTGGCCTATACAATTGGAAGCTTCCCTCTTTGGAAAACCAAGGAACACTCCTTTTAGGTTTGAGAATGCTTGGCTCACACATTCAGATTTCCTCACCAGCATTGAATAATGGTGGAAGGAAGAGCTTCACCTTCAAGGTACAAAAATGTTCCTTCTACACAACAGGCTCAAACACATTAAAGGCACACTGAAAGAGTGGAACAAGAAAGAATGTTGTAAGATCTTCAAAGCTAAGGAAGATGTGGAAAAGAAACTAAAGGAAATAAACCCGATTCTTATCACTGAAGGCTATACAGAAGAAAGGAAAGAAAGGGCAGAGTCGCTCCAGCAGGAATGGGACAACAGATGCCTTCAAGAGGAAATATTCTGGAGACAGAAATCCAGAGTACAATGGATTAAAGAATGGGAAAGAAACACCAAATTCTTTCACAGATCCACCATAGCTCACAGAAACAACAATAGAATTGTGAAACTCACAGACCAACATGGAATCGAGAGAAACACTCACAAAGAGATGGAGAAGGTTCTACTCCAGCATTTTCAGAAAATTGCTGAGGAAACCTCAGAAGAAAAATACCAGTCCACGTAAAGATTTACTCAGTACATCCATAAATTGGTCACTAGAGAAGATAATTTCAACCTCAACAGACCAGTAATAGAGGAAGAAATAGAGGAAGCTGTGAAAGAGATGCATAATGGGAAAGCACTAGACCCGGATGGCTTTAATGTAGAATTTTTCAAAGCCTATTAGAGGATAGTGAAATAGGACATCTTGGAGGTAGTGGAAGACTCTAGAAGATTTAAGACAGTCTTAAAGGCACTCAACGAATCTTTCATAGCCTTAATCCCCAAATAGGAAAAGGCCACCTCTATAAACAGATTTAGACCTATAGCTTTATGCAATGTGATATACAAAATTATATCCAAAGTTAGTGCCAACCGGCTCAAACCTCTCCTCCCAACCCTAGTGTCAGAGGAGCAAACGGGCTATGTGAAAGGAAGACAAATTCTAGACAATATAATTCAAGCTCACAAAATGGTTCATTCACTCATTACCAACAAACAAGCAGGAATGATTATGCAGCTGGACATAGAAAAGGCATATGACAAGCTTGCCTAGTCGTACATAAGAGCAATATTAAAAGCCTATGGCTTTGATCACAATTGGATTAAATGGGTTATGGTGATAGTTACAGCAGCCAGCTGTTCAATTCTTCTCAATGGCTCTCCTTCAAGAACCTTCAAGATTTCTAGAGGTCTCAGACAAGGAGATCCTGTTTCTCCTTTCCTTTTCATTCTAATGATGGATTGGTTAGGGAGAGCTATCAGAGCTACTAAGGAGGAGGGGAGAATTCAAGGTCTGAGACTCACTCAAGGTGGGGACACGGTGACACATAGCAATTTGTGGATGATACAATGCTTCAAGGCACACCCACTATCAAGGAAGCCAAAGCATTCAAACAGATTCTGAGTGAGTTTTCTAGGGCAGTAGGCACAGAGGTAAGTCTTATTAAATCAAAGATTTTCTTTTTCAATACGGATATTTCAATACAAAGAAATCTTTCCAGAATTTTGGGCTTTCAAAAGGAATCACTGCCTACGAAGTACCTAGGAGTTCCTCTCACTGACAAACTGCTTCACAAAGATATCTGGGAACCTGTTCTTAATAAGCTAAAAGACAAAATTAGCAAATGGAAAAATAGAGCACTAAATCTAGCAGGGAGACTAGTTATCACTAAGGCTATACTCCAAAGTATCCCTATCTATATGCTATCTGCCATTCCAGTACCAACCGGTGTAGTTAATAATATAAGAAAATTTAGAGAGACTTTCTATGGGGGAAAGGTAAAGAAAAGAAGAAGTGGGCCCTTATGGCATGAGACAGAGTGTGCAAACCTAAGTCCCATGGTGGATTGGGTCTGCATGACCCAAGAATTCTTAATAGAGTTCTTGGAGCCAAAATTTGGTGGAGATGGCTAAAGGAAATACAAGCCCCCTGGGCAAAACTTTGGAAGCAAAAATATGTTAGTGAATGGCAGGAGAAGAATCTAATAAGAATGACAGGACAAGTAAAAGGTTCTGCAATTTGAAATAGGGCATGGGAAAATAGGGCCCTCGTCCAAAATCACAGTTTCTGGGAGACCAGAAATGGAAACCTGGCTTGGTTCTAGGAGGATAATTGGCAGCAAGAGGACAATCTCTGAAGTGAAGAATTAGTAGACATTCACAGTGATACCATCAAAAAAGGACTAAGGAGGGAAAGTGACTACTAGGACCAATCAAAGAACAATGGAAAATGGAGAACATGGAAACTTCTAGATTACAGAGAAATGGGCATGCTGCATACTCAGGCTATAGCCTTAAAGGTCTTTTAGACAAGAGACAAATCTTAAACTCAGACTTGGATGATCAACTAAGATGGGGAAACAACAAGGTAGATGTCTTCAAACTCAAGGAAGTGAAAAGGATAGATACAGGGTTTAACCTTTCAAACACAGATAAGACGTGGAAAGAAATCTGGGAAAATCCTCATTGGATGAAAGTCAAACTGTTCAAATGGCCAGTTCACGAGGGCAAGATTCTGACATGGGATAATCTTAAAAAAAGAGGCTTAGTTGGCCCCTCAAGATGTCACTTATGTAGACAATAGGAAGAAACTGCAAATCATCTCCTGAATAGATGCACTTTCACCACAACACTTTGGAATTGGGTTGGAAAAGTATTTGAGCAGACAAATAGAGACGCTGATGACATCATCACTACTTTGAAGAATTGGAAGAAAAATTTCTCGGATAATGAGATCATAAACTCTGGCTAGATGCTGACCCCAGGATTCTTAATCTAGAACGTTTGGAAGGAGTGCAACAATAGGATTTTTAAGGAGAAAGCGAGTCCGGTGAGAAACATCCTCAAACTAGTGCTTAAACAACTCAAAGAAACTGTGCATATCCTAGGAGGAGCAGCTACAGATAAACCCATTTAATAAAGAGAGGCCGGAATATTGGAGAAGTTAGAGCTCAAGGCTATTCCCCCTCTGGGTTCTATGTAGGTTATCAAGAAAACCTCAATAGAAAAGTCTTCTTGGAAACCCCCTTCTCATGGTTTTTTAAAATTCAACATAGATGGGGCTTCAAAAGGGAATCTGGGGGAAGCTGGATATGGAGGGGTTTTGAGGGATGAGGAAGGAAACATATAGGTCATCTTCCACAATTATTTAGGAAAAGAAACTAACAATATGGCTAAGCTCATGATGATGGAATTATGCCTGGAAATACTGCTCAAGTACAACATTCAAAATGTCATCATTGAGGCTAATTCAGAACTAGTCATTAACTCAGTGAAGAGCATAAATGCTGGCATTGATCTTGAGAAAATCTCGGAACATTGGCAGCTTCTGAAAGTCTACCAAAGAATCTAAGCGCACCTAATAATGCTGAGAACCCTCAGGTTGGTGCATGTTCGTAGGGAAGCCAACAAAGTGGCGGACTTGCTTGCTAATGAGGGGGTACGAAATAAGCATATCAATTTCTGCTACTGGTGGGAGGAGATTACAAATGACAGGTTGAAGAAGGGATGTTCATCCAGGGTCCTCAGCAACCGATAGTAGTATCAAGAAAATCAAGAGACTGTAATTGTTGACACAGAGCCACAGTGATTGGGTCCAGTTATTCTGGTTCCATTATGAAGTGTTTTGACATAAGTGAGATCCTTTTTAGGTTGCAGGTCTATGTCGGCCTCATTAACGTGGGTAATGTCAAACTGAATGTCTCTGGGGGTCGGCTGGATGGAGGGATCTTTATCTCCCTTTGGCCCATGAGCTAGAATCCAGATTTTCTCGGTAAACACATAATCCCAACTTTTATTCATGTGAACAGCTTTACTGCCCTTGTGGTGGTTTCCTGTATATCGCAAGCACATCAAGCTGGAAGTGGTTTTTCACATTTGGGAGCGATTCCACTCACCACACGACACATGGCTAAGGGTGGGGAGGAATTAATGCCTTCATCACGAACTAAATTTCGGTGCTCTTAGCCCACGTGATATGATTCGTAACCTTTGGATCTAGCGGGGATAATCTATGGACAGGATTTTGCATGCAAGTTGGTGGGTTAGCAACAAGAGTTATGTTTCGAGCTGTTCGCAAGACCTCTCCAGGATTGCGAGCAAATGGTGGATTTCGGATGGTTAAAGTGATTGAAGGTTAAGTCAAAAAACGGACCCGATAGGATTATATATTATGGTCTATTGGGTCATCGGGTCTGATTCATTTGTTAAAAGGTGTGCTTGTTGGCCACCCGATATGTCTCTCATGCGCTGGATCTTTATCTCAAGATCCAAAGGTCAGTGTTGGACTGCAAGTTTGTTTTGGTGCGCCCACGTCCTTGGGTCTGCTTTGTCGTTTTGAGACCTTGCTCAAGGGTAGGCCTGTCATATTGGCGAACCTCACCGCCGCGGTCACCTATGTACAATATTTCTCCTTTTTTAATTGAATAAGAGGATCCACTCTTGCCTTAGCAAAAATAATAATAATAATAATAATAATAATAATAATAATAATTTAATATTAATATTAAATTTAATAAGGTTTCTACATGACATGATCACAAAAATTATAATAAATTTTGGAATTTTAAAATGTGATCAAAACTTTTGTGGAACTTAAATTTATGATCTATTCAAACTCAAGGTATATGATAAGGTATATTTTGAGCACAAACAACTATACATACACATTTCCCCCATATTGGGTTGTACAATGTGCATCTCTGTGCAATAACATAAAAAATTTCTAATGTTGTTCATAACCTAGATCCAGTTGAATGTTCAGTTTAACAAAATAATATCATATTAACTTGGTTAAATTATTAATGAATTAAATTTTAGATCTTTATTGATTCTAAAATCTAAATTATGGGATTCACATTTTTTTATAGAGGCTCAATAGAGCCCCTGTTAACCACGTAAATGACTTGATCAAGGGTTTATGAAACCCTCAATCGAATTAATTGAATTTGAAATTTAAGAGCTCAATCGAGCTTCTGAAGTCCTAAAATCCAAAATTTCAGCAACACTTCTGCAAAATTTCCTACAACACCATTTTGTACCCTAGCAGACATAGGGAAAAAATTTTCCTTAGGTGGTAGAGTTGATCACGTTGGATTCATAAAGGAATCCTCTATCCAATGGCATACGAGTTTGAAATTTTTTAATTCATATGATATTTTTCATCTAATTTCTTTTAAACATAATGCTTGAATCTTTTTGAACAATTTTAAAGACGTTGAGTAAAAAATCAATAACATAAAATATACACAAGGAAAAGAATTCAGAAAATACCACTATCTTTGTTTAAATAATTGAAAAAACCTTGCACGGACACATGTGTCTACAATTTGCAATTGAAATATTACTTCATCAACTTTGAAAAATAATAAAAATTATAATTTTGCATAAAAAACAAATTTTTAATATGAAAAACTTAGCTCTCTCCATGTACATGATATATATATATATATATATATATATATGAAAAAATACACATTTTAGACTAAGTTATGCTATGTGAACACACACATACCTCTTAAGATGTGTGAAAATTTGCAAGGACAAATGTTTCATTTAATGGAAATTTGACATATTATATGATAGTAAATTTTTTTGCAAAAAATATCATTAGGAAAATAACATAATTCTCCACAAATTGTCCTTTTACTCTAAATCAAAATTCACAATGCTTATATGAACTTTGAGGGCTTCAATTTGATAAAAGAGTAAAATTTTGAAATTCCATCGGCACATTTGGCCCAAAAGTGTGATCCATCTTCATGCATTCACCCTATAGTCATACTTGTTAACATGACAATACAAATATACATGAAATGTTCAAAATAAATTCTAGTTTTTTGTATTCCTTAAAGTTCTAATCCACATTTTCGTATTGCTTTACATTGTCTCATCTTCTTTTTGTTCTTCCATTGTAGACCCAATTGACAACTTAGAATTTTAATTAGTTGAAATTGTTTTTTTCCTTTTAAAATTTAGAGGAATTGGTAACTAGTTTGGGTTACGTAGGCAAGGTCTAAGTCAAATCTTATAGTTAGTGATATAATCCTCCTACCTTTTCAAGACTACATGAATATTAGTGGTCCCAAATAATGGGTGTCTCGTATAATTCCCATGGTCCATACTATTAACATTACATAAAATTTGAAATAACACCTTAACCCACCCATAATTAATAGTCTAGCATATTTAGCAATGTGTTTGCTTTATAACATCCCTGGGAAAACTAGTGGTATAATAGAAATATGAAGAGAAGAATAACCTTTTGTAATTCAATCCAGAGGGAACTAGAGGGATTTAGGAGGAGTATATGAAGTTGTAACAACTAAACAAAAACACAATGTTGAACAAACCAAGCATACTAGATCACCAAGCTAAGTGACTCAAACTAGAAGTAAGGGAACTTGAGTAGTGAAAATTAAAGCCAACTGAATCTAACCCATGCAAACCAAAGCCAACAAGACTTGAGCCACACAAATTATGCTAACAAAAAAAGTTGATCCACTTGAAGCATGCAAATTGGAGCCAATAAAACATGAGCCATGCAAGCCAAGGCCAAGGGTAGGGTCCCACAAGGGTAATCGAAGAGAGCTAGAACCCAATTTAGAGCCCTGAATTGGATCAAGATGGAATAGAACTAAAACCCACAAGCATATAAATCAATTAAAGACCCCAAGCTTTAAGCCTGTAACAAAATCCATTATCCCATTTGCACTAAAACTTAACATTCAGAGCAAATGAAGAGCACACTCCCACATTATTCATCGAGTGTGAAGGTATGATGGGATTATTACTTCTTGGTTTTTGTGAATCATAGTTAACTATCCAATGTAAACGAACATGTCAGTTGTTCTCATGCAAGTCCACTTCATGACTATGGATAAATACTTAAGGGATGGGGTAGAATGCAACCATGCATGTTGTTCTTAAACTAGTGTAGCTTAGAATAACAATCTTGTTGACTAGATGGTTTTCTTTTGATTGAAGCATCCTTAGAATATGAAAGAACTCAAAACTTTGAAATGTGATGTCTTTCATTTTTATTCTCTTGATAGTTCTTATAAGCCTCCATCACTTGAAAAGAGACTTTTAATATCAATTTGATGATTAATGTTAAATCCCCCATTACAATAAGTCTTTTGATATGATTTTCATTAATGATCCTCAATCTAAAAAATTAAACTAATACCTTTACTCAGTTACTTAAAGCTCTAGCAAGTCACCATTCAAAAGTGTATTTTTGGTTTCCTCTAAAATTAAGAACAATCTTTATCACCCCTAACTATATACTTTTATATTAGTAGTTCAATAAAACAATGAAAGAATAAGATGTTTTTAAAATTGAAATGAAAATATTATTATATTATAAAAAATATTTTTTAATTAAAATTTATAAAAATTTCCAATTTACTTTTTAATTTATTAAATTTAGAATTAGTAATTATTTTTAAGTTTTAAATACTCCCTTGAACCAAAATTTATGGAAGACATATACACATTTTCCTTATTAGTCCTTGCCTCTGGCATAGTAGGGACTATAGCAATCGATCAATCATTGACTTCCTATTAAATTGCTCTCACCAAATAATATTTCCTGTACATTGGAGGTTTAAACCAATGTTTTAAATAAAATGTTGGGCTAATAAATTTTTATCCAATGTTTTTGTTCGGATGTCTTATTGCCAGCCTCATGTGCCCCGATGTTATTTCAATGAGGGCAAGTTATTTTATCATAAGTTTTTCAAAAAAAAGTGTGAGCGAGCAAGTTATTTTATGCAAACTAGGAAGGTTGGGGCAAGTAAACTATTTTATGTTATTTTATGCAAAGCCACCACCTCCAGCAACACGCCACTTGCAGCTTCTTCTTGCCGCTTGTCACCTCTTCTATCTCCTGTCCTCTCTTCGTTCCATGCAATATCCTTCTTATCTAAACTTGCAGCCATAGAGAATTGGCATGGCCTCAAGAAACTTATGGAGCATAGAGAATTGGCATGGCCTCCAGAAACTTGTGGAGCGCAGAGAATTGGCATGCTCTCCAGAAACTTGTGGAGTGATTTTGACAGCCATGCCCTCTAAGGACTTGCAGAGTGACTTTTTAGACGAAGAAGCCAACAACGGTTCTACAAATGAAAATTTGTAAATTGTAGTGATTTTTGAAGATCTTGTGATTCTTAACCTACATCACATCATAGGTAAATATCATTAAACAATCCTTATATTTTCTACTTCCATTATTGGGCCAACATCAACAGTAAGTTATATTCTACTCTGCTTTAACCAAAATAATTGCAAAAATATAGTTAATAGTTCATTATAAATGCTATTTGAAAGGGAATTATGCTTATAATACCTTTACCTGGGAACCCACCGCAAATCTTTATTGGACATCCCAGAAGAACCTCCTCATTCTTCTTCGGCTTTCGAAGGTTTAAGGCTCTTCACACCCTCCATCAAATTCATATTCTGGAACGAATTCTGCGAGAGATTTTCCTTCCATGGCCTCAAGGAAATTAGTTAAACAAGTTAAAACGCTTTATGAAAAGGGCAAAAACAATAGATAAAACTACTATAATTACATTAGAAACAATGGCACATGGAGGCAAATATAAAAAATAAGGCATGTACATTTTACCCCATTAATGAGACGAAATCATTAAAACCCTATAACAAAAAGGTTATATAAGAATGCATTCATGACCAAAAATGCCTCATTAAGGCTCAAAATACGTAAAAGCGTGCCCTTTCTCACTAGCAACAGAACCTATAATGTGCTTGTTTAAGTGAATCAGAATCGAACCCATGGCCAACATTGTTTTTTGTATCGAATACTAATATAGACCATTATTCATAAGAGAAACAATTTTTGATGAAATTAACTCAAGTTTCCAGCAATCTTGACCTCGTATCAACCCCATACCAAAATCCAACAAATTTAGGGCCAAATAGGTCAGATGGGTGGAGGTCTGAGGATGAGATATTACTTCCTGTGCTAACTGGATGCTCTCATGCTCTCGCCGTTCTCTGGGCTTCACACTCACATGTATTCTATGGTCAACGATAGCGAAAAAGGGCAAATGAATGAATACAATATCGGATAGTCCACTTATGGACCATATTCAGACACTCTTCTTCTTTTCTGCATGGCAGAGTCTCCAGCTCAACTTTCACTTACCACGTTAATCTGCTTTCTAGGAACTTTGGAGTTCGCTGCATTGACTCTTGTTATTGAACACAAGCCTTCTGTATGGGCTATAGGATGGGACATGAACCTTCTAACTGCTGTTTACTCTGTATGTCTTCCATCTACATGTGAACTAAGTATTTTCATGATTTGATTTACAGAAAAATGTAATATTTCTAAAATACTAATAATTTGATTGCAAATTTACCATAAGAAGGGAGTTGTCGCCTCTGGAATTGCATATTATGTAAAAGGTCTATGCATGGAATTAAAAGGACTTGTATTTGCCACAACATTAACCAATTTGCTTAACGATGGGTTTAGAAGCCCATGCCCTCTTCCCTCTTCAGCAGCCCCAGGGCATAAACTGGACACAGAAGAACCGCAGAATGCTTCTTAGTCTCACCACGATTGGGGGATACCTTCGAATAGGTGCCTGAGGGACGAGGACATTGGGAATGATGAATTGAGTAACAGAAGTAGCCACGCGATGCGAGGGTGTGAAGGAGTGGATCTCATCTAATGAGACAGAGGTAAAGACATTGGGTATGCAAGAAGGATAAGAGGCAGACACGTGGTAAAATTGTGGGCCCATGGGATTTTACTTGTTTGAAATATATTTTTGTATTATACATTTTTTTTCATGTGTTAAGGTGTCTTTTTTATTACTAGGCTTGAGAGAAATATCCAAGCAAGGATGGGAAGTTCAACAGCCGTGGTCACCAGCTGACTGACTTCCTTCAATGTAGGGTGTAAAGGACGGATGTGAGTTCTTCCTCCACTATTCTATTTTTATAATTAATGCCCACTTAGTTTAACTTCAGTAATATGGTGCCAGTTTCCCAGATGGTTGGATGCAAGGTCACGAGCTGACTGACTTCCTGCAATGTAGGGTGTAAAGGACGGATGTGAGTTCTTCCTCCACTATTCTCTTTTTATAATTAATGCCCACTTAGTTTAACTTCAGTAATATGGTGCCAGTTTCCCAGATGGTTGGATGAAAATTATGGAAGAAATTTTCAGCTTTTCTCATGAAGCTATGAAATATATACAAATTTTGGTATTTGGATATATTTGCAATTTTGGTCATGGTCAGTAATCTTGCATCTCTACATGATTGGAATAAGATTTTCCTACATTGCTTTTAGGATCATGTGAACAATCCTTCCTCTCATGCAAGCGTACGTTACAGTCTTTGTTCATGTAATTTCATATTCGAAGTATTTCTTTTAGCATGTTGAGCTTTCTATCGTTGCCATACTTTTAGTGCCAGGACCATATCTGAATTGACAGTCTATGTCTTTATTCTCAATCTGTTATATGTTTTCTCGTTGTTTGGTGTCAAGTTCTCGATATATCATAGAGGTCTCAAACAATCTTCTTCTTGGTGTATTCAAATATAAGTTTCAAAAATTCTTCATGGTGTATTCAATGATAGGTCTCGAACAGTGCCCATGTTGTCGAAGTGGAGAATTGTGATCTTTTTCACCAGGCTGGCAAGAGATTTAATGATATGCAGCGGTGTATTGAGAAGACAGATTGTAAAATTTGAAAATTTGGATTGAATGCAACTAGGTCTTTTCATCATCATTGTGTTTCACATTATTTGGGTCCTTATAACTTTTAGTTGAGAAGTCTGCTTGTATACTATGTCTTTTCCCTTTATTTCTTATTCTCTGGGTTTCTCTTCTTAGTGTCTTCTTCCATATGACTTCATTTCTCAAATCTCTGCTCTAAGTGTCTTAATCTTTCATATGACTTTTCACTGCCCAATAACCACTTCATTTCTCAAATCTCTGCTCTAAGTGTCTTAATCTTTCATATGACTTTTCACTGCCCAATAACCAATTTGATCCCAGGGCAAAGAATAACCAGTTACACCGAAAAGATACGGTCAACACAACCAAAATTACACCTATGACCCAAGTTAATTCACGGGGTTTTTTGAATCCACCTGTGAGATAAACACGGAATACGTGCAGGATCATCATTAGAACCATCATACTTGCCGCCATCGATGAATTGATCGGATTAACCAACCAAAGTTAACTTCGGTCATTAGGTATTGAACAGAGGCAAAAGCTTCTGTAACGGTCGGACGATAGTAAAAAGTCATAGCAAAACCAGTAGCTACTTGTACTAAAAAAACAAGTAAGTGTGATCCCCTAGACAATAAAATATATTGACATGAGGAGGAACATATTTACTGGTGATATCATCCGCAATCCCTGAATCTCGAGACGCTCTTCGAACAGATCGTATACTTTATTGAGATAGGTAAACTGAAATTCCCCCTCTGAAAACCTTAATCTTTCATATGACTTTTCTTCTTGTAATATGTGTGATAACTAGGTCTGTTTTCTTCTGCTGTAATTTATGTTCATCTACTTGTGTTTGTTCTCTATGCAGAACACCTCACTTTCTATGTAATTTACTTACAGTTTCCCTGATAGGTTGCTTATAATACCTTTACATTGCTTTTATGGGAAGTGTCAAGAGTGTTCGACTGACAAAGTTTGTAATACAAATAATGCAACACAATCTCGATGTTTACTTGCATATGGAGAAAGTGCAATGCAACCATGAAGTATGTACATGTCACAATCTCGATGTTTACTTGCATATGGAGAAAGTGCAATGCAACCACGAAGTATGTACATGTTTAGCCAGTATATATTTCAAGTCACCTTAATTTTTGTGATTTATCAACGGCCACCATCGATTGTTGCCCAAATATTGTGAGTCCAAGAATTTCATGGATGGCTATGATATCATGCATGAGAAAATATTTTAAAATATGTAGTTTTTAAAATGTGAAAATGAATAATCACCTGAGATTCCTTGTAATGCAAGTTCCTCTCTATGCACCGGAATCAAAGTTATGTCTGCACATGGTAAATAAATATTATGGCATTAGATTATTTTTTTTGTTCTGTTTTTGTTGGAAATTCTTTAAAGAATTAAAAGAAAAAGGTTGTAAATTATAAAACGCTGATCAACAAACAGGAATGGATCTTATAGAAATCTAACCAACCTCCAGGCCAAACGGAATATCTATAAATAGAGCAAACCCTTTCCAGCAAGAGTTTATATTGGTTTAAGACCTCTGATTATGATTTGATAGTCCTTCTTGCTCTGGTTGGAAGGAGCTGGTAAGACCTTGCGTGATGCTTATAATACCTTTACCTGGCATACCGATTGAGTATGAAGCCCTTGTTTCGGAAGCACACAACGGCCTCCGAATCAGCAAGAAATTGAAACTCCCTGAGCCTCTCTTATAGTTTATGGCAAAGAAATTTGCCTTCCGCAATAAGATTCGCATCAACCGCAACACCCTGTCTACTTAGAAAGTTCATTGATGGGCATACGAGTATCCAAGTCCTCTGTGTCTCTGCACCTCTTGCATAAACATATTTAACTCAGAACCAAGCAATTTCAATATTTTCCAATAACTTGCAGAGGGTTACTATACTCGAGTAGATATCATGAAGGCCTTAATCCTTGTGGGCGGTTTTGGAACAAGGCTAAGCCCGCTTACTCTGAGCCTTCCCAAGCCTTTGGTGGATTTTGCCAAGTTCTTGCATCATTCTGGTACGTCGCCTAACAGTTTTACTGTCCAGATGTTTGGTGCGGGCAATTACACAAGTCTTTGGTGTGGGCAATTACACAGATTGACGTGCCTAAACCTTGCCCCCTGCCATGCTTGTACGAGCAACCTGGTAAAATGAGTTGCATGCAACTTTCCAACTGTCGTCGAAATAAAAAGTTGAATAATTACACAGATTGACGTGCCTAAACCTTGCCCCCTGCCATGCTTGTACGAGCAACCTGGTAAAATGAGTTGCATGCAACTTTCCAACTGTCGTCGAAATAGAAAGATGAATGGCATGGCATTCAAAAAAACCAGCTGTATTTTATTCTCTTAAACTTTATTATATTTTATATCCCAATAACTCTTTGAAAACCGTTCCTATAATCAATCGATCAATTCTAAAAATTCAATACTTCGTTGCACCCATTCCTATATCATATTCCTATTAGAATATAATATGCATAATAGTATCAAAATATATTACTCGCCATCATTATTGTTGTTAGCGATTCATACTTGTTAATTTGCAATTATGGGATGATTGCTAATTTATGATTATAATATGTAATTAATTTACATATTAATTTTAATACAACAATCCACTTTTATATTTGGTGATGGGGCTCGGTGCAAGAAATTGGCATTGTGATGACAATGGTGGAAGTGAAGTGCCCAGCGCCTAACTATGGAGGCAACATTTTTGTTCGGTGATTTTACATAACAATTGGTGTTTTTTAAGTTCATACGTGAGGACTTTGGCCGATGAAAGTGACTATCTAAGCATCATTAACGTTGCCGACAAGTGACTATCACTCAAATGCAGAGCCTTTTATCACTTTTCTGGACAGTTGGTACACCAAAATAGACCTATGAAAATGACGCAAAGGCAGCCATGGATTTTTTGCAATTTCTAGTGCAGTCCTTTGTCATAAATATTTGACATATATGTTAAATACAGACGACTGGTAGTAAGTGGGCAGTCGTCGGTTTTTAAAAGGTGGAATATCCATTCTTGCTTGAAGAGAGAATATAAGCCTATTAGATATTTTCCCTTTGGTAAGGATCCTAAAGTTGATTAATTATGTGCAGGGCTGTCCCACAATATAGGCGAGTGGCTATTAAGTCGATAAAAAAGAGACATCTCTTTGTGAGAAATCTTGGTATTTGCTCGAGTAAAAACGGTTGATCCTGCACCGCAAAGTATTAGTGCTACCACTTCTCTTTTCATCAATTCCAAACCTATTATCTGATTTCAGGCCCGGCAGGGGCTACCGCCGCTTGCGGATCTTGTTATACATGTCATATATATATAGTATTACACATTCAATTTTTATTTTTGATGAAGTATTACGATTGGCAAGCACTAAGCGGCTCCCAAGGCATTGAAGCATCATCAATCTCGGACGGTTTTAGGTAGCTCCACTTACCTGAAATTAGGTTTTCGGCTCCACTCCGTGTACCTACGTCTCATTTTATTTTTTCAATTTGCTCTGACCGGAGGCAGGTGTGCCCCTGGACACGCGTGCACTCACGGATATTCAAATTAGATTTAATTAATTAAAATATTTTTAATAATAAAATACTTTTAAGTATCACCAAAATCAGGTAGCACTTGGACACGCGTTCCCGGTACACGCACGGATATTGAAATTATATTTTTTTAATTAAAATATTTTTAAAATCACGTAGAACTTGGAATCTTGTGGTGCGACCTTCTTTGATAAGCGACACATTACACATAAATTGCAAGGCACCCATAATTAATATCTACGCATAAATTGTAAAACACCATAATTAATATTTACTGAATGCGGGCACATTTACGCGACTATGAGTTCGTTTTAGAAGCCCAACTGAAGTCTTTAGTTAACATTGAAATATATTTTGAAATATTTTAATATAAAAATCCAACTACTCTAAACTCGTTGCTTATTTAATTTATTTAAAAACATTATAGATGTTTGAACATTTACGTGGTCAACAGTTTGATAAATTAAAATTTGTTTCACTGTTTTGATGATGATGATGTTTAACGTCGGGTCAGACCAAACAATGGTTTATCGGAGCTAAAGAAACAAATTATTTATTTTGATTTAAGATTTTATTTCTATGCTGAAAAAGCTTGGAGAGAAGCTTCCCGAGCTCACTATAATTTTGACATTGTAAAAGGCTAGGAAGGTCACTATTGTAACAAAGATTGTCAAATTGAGATCTAATATGATTGTACTCGGGGCACTCTAAGAGGAAGTGGTTTTCATCCTCGATGTTCCTATTCTCGCAGATCCTTTCCATCCATGGCATTTTAGGAACTGCCCAACGACCTGTTTCACTATGGAGCTCATGAGAATTCGTTCCAATCTTTGCTATATTAATTTTCTTCTTTGAGCTAGTTAAAATAGAGAGATATTTTTGATCTTCTAAGGTGGGGTTGATGACCTTCTTATAATAACTTAATTTTTTTTTAGCCGCTAAATCTTTCTCACACCACATTTTTTCTTTGAACTTAGAAGTAACAATATCTTTAATGTTATTTATGTTTTGCAATGCATCATTTTTGTTCATCTCCCAATAGTTTAACCAGGCCCTTGTGTCTTTATGCCACCCTCGATTGAGCCTTAGGTGGTTTTGGCTGGAATTTAAAGCTAGCTTAGGAAGTCTATGATCGTCTATGTTATTGAGTTTGTGCTTGTACAATAGAAAACTAAGCATAGCTAGGCTCTCAATAGGGGAAAGACCTGCTTCTATAAGGAGAATAAGATAGGGTGTATTACTTTTAATTTTCAGGTTATAAGTTATAAAACGCTTCTAGATTTGTTCAATCTTTCTCCATGATTCTTTGGAGATGTTGCAACCCCAAACCTCACAGCCATATACAACAGAAACGTAAGCATAACTAGGCTCTCAATAGGGGATGATTCTCTATGATCGTCTATGTTATTGAGTTTGTGCTTGTACAACAGAAACCTAAGCATAGCTAGGCTCTAAATAGGGGAAAGACCTGCTTCTATAAGGAGAATAAGATAGGGTGTATTACTTTTAATTTTTAGGTTATAAGTTATAAAACGCTTCTGGATTTGTTCAATCTTTCTCCATGATTCTCTAGAGATGCTGCAACCCCAAACCTCACAGCCATATAAGACAACAGGAGTGACTAAAGTTTCAAAGAGGAACTTCTTTTTATCCCACATTACGAGGTTTGCTATTTTACAATTATTTTCAAGGCAAAAATAAGCTTTCCACCCCCCATTAATCCTTTTCTCAATGCTATATCACATTTTTTCTTTGAACTTAGAAGTAACAATATCTTTAATGTTATTTATGTTTTGCAATGCATCATTTTCGTTGATCTCCCAATAGTTTAACGAGGCCCTTGTGTCTTTATGCCACCCTCGATTGAGCCTTAGGTGGTTTTGGCTAGAATTTAAAGCTAGCTGAGGAAGTCTATGATCATCTATGTTATTGAGTTTGTGCTTGTACAACAGAAACTTAAGCATAGCTAGGCTCTCAATAGGGGAAAGACCTGCTTCTATAAGGAGAATAGGATAGGGTGTATTACTTTTAATTTTCAGGTTATAAGTTATAAAACGCTTCTGGATTTGTTCAATCTTTCTCCATGATTCTTTGGAGATGCTGCAACCCCAAACCTCACAGCCATATAATATAACAGGAGTGACTAAAGTTTCAAAGAGGAACTTCCTTTTATCCCACATTAGGAGGTTTGCTATTTTACAATTATTTTCAAGGCCAAAATAAGCTTTCCACCCCCCATTAATTGTTTTCTCAATGCTATGGTTCAAGTTGAGCTTGTGATGAATATTAATTCCTAGGTACTTGTAAGAATACACTTCCTCCAAGTTATTATTTTCGTACATAAAATTAGCGTAAGTGTCCTTCTTGGATTTGATAATCATAACTTTTGTTTTGTCAGTGTTAATAGTCATACCCATGGGCTGGAATGTTAATGGTTCCATTAAGGGAAGTATCATCAATGGTCTGTATTTCCTTTTTAACCCATACGGGAACTAGCTTTCTTCACCCGGACGGACCTCGGAACATGCAATATTCTCTTCTTTCTATTGGGATTTAGTCGACCAAACAGAGATAGAATAACTGCTGGCAGGAACATAATCATTCTATCGCGTTCCTTCTCGATACTCATCAAAATTGTATTGCTGTGTCAAAAGAAAGCTAGCTATACTAGTTCAACAGACATTGAAGATACCCTTGGTATAACATTGACAATCGAACAAGGATTGGAGAAGATATCAATGGTTTTCCATTTCGTGATCTCTATCTTTCATGGGATCAATTCCCCCTTGACTGACTTTATAATAATATATGGAGCTGAGCATGTCTGGGAATACGGGAGAATGCTCCTTTGCTAACATTATTACTAGTATTAGAGACTCGGTTATCCATAGCATTACCATACCTTCTCTATTCATTGCAGGTTGGTTATTTGTAAGCACGAGTTTGGCTTATGATGCGTTCAGGAGCCCCCGCCCAAATGAGTATTTCACAGAAAGTCGACAAGAGGTTCCATTAGTAACTGGCCGTTTCGATCCGTTAGAGCAACTCGATGAATTTACTAGATCTTTTTAGGAGGCACTGATGACTATAGATAGAACTTATCCAATTTTTACAGTTAGATGGTTGGCCATTCACGGGCTAGCAATCCCTACAGTTTTTTTCTTGGGATCAATATTGGCAATGCAGTTCATCCAACGATAAACTCTATACTAAAGGAAGAGGAAGTATGTAGATATGACACAGCCGAACCTGAACGACCAAAATGTTGAATTGAGTCGTACCAGTCTCTACTAGGGGTTGCTACTAATTTTTCTACTTGTTGTTCCATTCTCCAATTATTTTTTCAACTAGGAACAATGATAATATTCTCACTCCATTTGAAGAGATCCAATACGCATAATTATCTATGCTATGACTATTTATGTCTCGAGTATGACCACTTAAGAAAATGTGAAAGGGAGTAAGAGAAATGGCCGATTCCACTGGAAGGATCACTCTTTGGTTGATAGGTACTGTAACTAGTATTATCGTGATTGGTCTACTGGGTGTCTTTTTCTATGGTTCATATTCCGGATTAGGGTCATCCCTATAGTAGGGGAAATGCACTTACTGTGGGAAATCGTATACATGCGAAAGTGAAAAATCGATAAGGCCTTACCCTTCTTTGAAGGGTAACGCCTTATCAAAATCTCTTTTTGAGATTCTTTCTATATTGATCTGAATTAGAAGAGAAGATTCATACAAATAAAATGACTTTGTCATTTACTTCATTCAATGCCTTTCAGTCAAGTGATGAGCCAATCTATTCTTCCACTATATGATCAGAAAAAATTTGGGTCGATCAAATTTAAATATCTGTCCAAGGAACAACAGAAAAATGGATAATATTAAGTACTAAATATTTGCTCATTTATCTGATGGAAGATTATGTGAAGTTTTTGTAAAAACCCGAACTATGAGAATCTAAATGTGCATATAGAATATTTTCTTCTATCTTTTTGGCTTACAAAATAAAAGAGGAGGAAAAACACCTTTTATTCATTTTCTCTCATTAGTAACAAACCCTATCAAAAGTTTTATAGTTGTTTTTTTTATGAGTGATATTGCCCCTTACTTATCTGCTCTTCCTTCTTTAGGAATTTTCAGTATAATGTACAAAATAATCCTCAAATTACAAAGGAATTGATGAATAGGACAAGATCAGAAACCCAATTAGTTCCTCGAATAATGAAATAGGAGAATGGGATCAGAGAAAATAGGAATCTTCTCCAAGATTGCTTAGTTATTCTCCTCATCTCTCCTCCCTACGATCTATCTCTATTTTTTGGATCGTTTGGACAAGGAAAGGAGGGAATGGCATGTATATAGTACACTATATAGCATATCAGGGATCGTTCAACAAGTTGATCTGTTCCAGTGCTTATGGAGTCACTCCCTATTTCAAATTTATTCCAATTTAGATCTAAATGAACATTTTATCAAGAATATATAAGGGAGAAGAAGGATAAAAGGCTGCGAAGGGGTATTGATTTTTGAATCAATAAGTAAACTTCATGTTCAAAAATCTATGTACCTAAAGATTCATCTCGGCCAATTGAACTTTCTCAAATTGTTTCTTCTTAAGGACCAAAAATATCTGTGCCAGAATGACAGATGCTGAGAATAATAAAATACCTTTAACACGTAATGGATCTTGAAGTACTATCTCTGCATCTCCTTGACCAAATCCACCCAAATTAGGGTTATTCGTTAATGGCTGATCGACCTTGATCAATTCGACTTCTAAAACAAGAAGCTCCGGTCTTGGAGGTACAATGTCAACCACTTGCCCACCGTCTGATGTATTATCGATAGTTATCTCATATCCACCCTTTTCTTTACGTAAAATTTTGCTCACTCTTCCTGTTGTTGAAGCACTATAGATCGTATTGTTGCTCTTACTCCCGTGGGGATAAATTTGTCCTCTTCCTCTATTACCACCCACATATATGGGATATTCGGGATGTCAAGTTGTCAGCATTTGTTTTAATGGAGCCGTAAGGTGTTGGGTTAAGTCCTGCAACGAGCACAACCCTCGTGTTTAGTTGCCAGCATTTAGTTTGGAACCCTGAACAGACTGCCGGTGATAAGTCGGAGGAAGGTGAGGATGACGTCAAGTCATCATGCCCCTTACGCCCTGGGCGACACACGTGCTACAATGACCGGGACAAAGGGTCACGACCCCGCAAGGGCAAGCTAACCTCAAAAACTCGGCCTCAGTTCAGATTGCAAGCTGCAACTCGCCTGCATGAAGCTGGAATCGCTAGTAATCGCCGGTCAGCCATACGGCGGTGAATCCGTTCCCGGTCCTTGTACGCACCGCCCGTCACACTATGGGAGCTGGCCATGCCCCAAGTCATTACCTTAATCGCAAGGAGGGGGATGCCGAAGGCTAGGCTAGTGACTGGAGTGAAGTCGTAACAAGGTAGTTGTACTGGAAGGTGCGGCTGGATCACCTCCTTTTCAGGGAGAGCTAATGCTTTTTTGGCTTCTTCGTTTGACACTGCTTTCGGAAGGACTCACATCTGAGTAAAACTCGTAGATGGAAGTATTCTTTCGGGTCTCAACAGTGAAGTGAGACCATTAGCTTATCATCCCAGGTTGGAACAAGTTGATAGAATCCCATCTCTCATTTGCCTCCCCATGTTGCCACCCAGGCAGGGACATGGGGTAGCAAAAAAAGAGTTAGGGTTTCTCTTCTGCTATTTTGGATATATTGAGGCCTCCATCCTCGGGAGGCCTGCAAAATGGGCTATTAGCTTATTTTCTATATTGGTTCTTCCAATATATTGGTGTTGGTGTAGGGGCAGGTCTCCATACCTAGAGGACTACACGATGGGCTATTAGCTTAGCAGTAGAGCGCGCCCCTGATAATCGCGTTATTGTGCCTGGGCTGTGAAGGCTCTCAGTCACATGGATAGTTCAATGTGCTCATCAATGCCTGACCCAGAGATGTGGATCATCCAAGGTACATTAGCATGGCGTACTCCTCCTGTTTGTTCGAATCGGGGTCTGGAACTGAACTTATCCTCAGGAAGATAAATGGGGCGATTCAGGTGAGATCGAATACAAATCCAAATTTCTATTTATTTGTGGATCTGGGTGGTCCGGGAGTGCCGGTGGTTATCCACCTCGGATCCTCTCTTCTCGAGAATCCATACATCCCTTATCAGTGTATGGATGGCTATCTCTCGGGCACAGGTTGAACTTTAGCCTAGATGTGGAAAATAGAGCACCTAACAACGCATCTTCACAGACTAAGAACTACGGGATCACCCTTTTCATTCTAGGTAGGGTGACAGAGGGATCATACCATTCGAGCCTTTTCATGCTTTGGAGGTCCGTAGGAAACAGCAATCGATAGGATCTCCTCATTATTCCCTAAAGGAATAACGTGAAATCAAATTCTATCAATTCATTTTCCGTAGGGCCCAGTAGATTGGATCTAGTCATAAGAATAGAAGAATGCTTGGTGTAAATAAAAATAACTCCTTGGTCTTCGACCCCCCACTAGAAATAGCCCTTGGATCAGTGCAACGGATGGGATGTCTTTATCCATCTCCTCACATGGGAGCAGAGCAGGTTCGAAAAAGGATCTTGGTGTGTCCTGGGGTTGGGCCAGGAGGGTCTTTCAACGCCTCCTTTTCTCATCAAAAGTGGTTTCCATTTGCTCGCCGTTGGCTCAATGAGGAAATAAAAAGAAAAGGGGAACAAGCACACTTCAAGAGTGCAGTACAATGGAGAGGAAGTTGTATGCTGCGTTCGAGAAGGATGAATCGCTCCTGAAAAAGAATCTATTGATTCTCTTCCAATTAGTTGATTGGATAGTGTCGCAGGTGCGAGCATTTACTTCACGGGAGAGGTCTCTGCTTCAAGTCCAGGATAGCCCAGCTGCGCCAAGGAAAATCGTAGGAAGAAAAATGAAAAGCATCTTATTATTATTATTATTATTTTTTCTCATGTATGGACCACTTGGTCCAAGTATGAGGGATATAGCTCAGTTGGTAGAGCTCCGCTCTTGCAATTGGGTCGTTGAGATTACGGGTTGGATGTCTAATCGTCTAGGTGGTAATGATAGTATCTTTTACTCGAACCGGTGGCTTACTTTTTCTCAGTAATGGGGAATAGGACCGAAACATGCCACTAAAAAACTCTATAGAGACAAAGAAAGATGGGCTGTCAAGAACGTAGAGAAGGTAGAGTGGGTAGCTGGTTAGATCTAATATAGATAGTACATGGGCGATAATTGGAGTCAGCGGCTCTCCTAGGGTTACTTCATCTGGGATCCCTGGGGAAGAGGATCAAGTTGGCCCTTGCGAACAGCTTGATGTACTATCTCCATTCAACCCTTTGAGCAAAATGTTGTAAAAGGAAAAAAAAAGCCATGTCATGGACCGACACCATCGTCTCCACCCTGTACGAACTACGAGATCACCCCAAGGGTGCCAAAGACATCCAGGGGTCACAGACCGACCATATACCCACAGTGGAGAACGCATTAGCTGTCTGCTCCAATTGGACAAGAAGGGTCGGAGAAGGGAAATCATTCTTAGGACCAAAGAGTCAGGTGGAAAAAGGGGAGAGCTCACCGTTCCTGGTTCTCTTGTAGCTGGATAGCCCAGAACTACAAGAACCCCTAAAATGGGATTTCAACTCAGCACCTTTTTGGAAGAGTTACTCTTTGGAGAGCACAGTACGATGAAAGTTGTGAGCTGTGTTCGGGGGGGAGTTATTGTCTATCGTTGGCCTCTATGGTAGAATCCAGTTGGGGAGGCCTGAGAGATAGTGGTTTACCCTCTGGCGGATATCAACGGTTCGAGTCCGCTTATCTCCAGCCCGTGACCCTAAATGGTAAATGGTATATGATACCATGATATTATTCAGATCCGGTAGTTTTATTTATGATTTCTCGTTCATGGACATTGATAATATTTTTCCATTTGGTAGCACCTTAGGATGGCATAGCCTTGAATGACGAGGTTCAAACGAGGAAGGGCTTACGGTGGATACCTAGGCACCCAGAGATGAGGAAGGGCGTGGTAAGCGACGAAATGCTTCGGGGAGTTAAAAATTAGCATAGATCCGGAGATTCCCGAATAGGCTAACCTTTTTCACTGCTGCTAAATCCATGGGCAGGCAAGAGACAACCTCATGAATTGAAACATCTTATTAGCCAGAGGAATATAAAGCAAAAGCAATTCTCGTAGTAGCAGTGAGCGAAATGCGAGCAGCCTAAACCGTGACAATGGGTGATGAGCCCCAACAATGTACAATTATTTGGGCTCATTCAACTTCCTAATTTGACTTAATCCACCAGTCTCATTAGTTTATTGCATGTTTTTGATTATATTTATGTTAATAGAGTGAATTTGGTTAGTCATTATGCCAACAAGTCTAATGGGTGCTTTGTGTAGTGTAGAGCCTCTACTTTGCACTTAATTATCCATCATTACCTACAATTTTCCCTCACTCATCTTTCTCTTTTGCCTCATTTTCCTTGTAAACATACCCAGATCATTACATTAGATGTCTTTAAGCATGATTAAGTGAACTTTGCTAATGTGTGACTGTTTTGTTTAGATTTTGACATATTTGCAGAGATTCCGCAGCTGTCTGGCAATTCCACAGCCATTCAGCGATTCCGCAGCCATCTGATGATTCCGCAGCCTTTTTGTTAATCTCAAGGTTCCACGTGTCATTTTGCAAAACGAGCCAAATGGGCATGTAGGGATAAAGGTGCTCGAGGTTCTTGTGCTGTTAGTTCGGTCAGCCACATCATCTACACCTCCGGTCAACGAGGGTCAAGCCACGGTCAACAAAGGTAGCTTAAACGGTGATACGTAAGCTGTTGGGTCACGTCAATGCAAATGGTGTTTTGTCCGTGTTACGCAGGTTGTGGGAAACATAATCCAACTCTGGATTCAATTCCCATAATGACCAGAACCTCCAGCTCATCCACGAAGCTCATGACGTGTTGCTGCACCTTTATTACGCATGACAGATTAGTTAATTTTCAGTTTCTAGCTTTACGCATTAGGCAATCGTTTAGATGCCTATAAAAACTAGCGTTTGCATACGCTTAATGTTACTTTTTAGTTGCTGTGTTTTATGAACCTGTTATAATTTTAGTGCATTTCAAGACTCTGTTTTGATAGTGCTGTTCTAGCACTCTTGACTGTAATTTTCTGCACATGGAGTAATAGAAGCAGTGCTGTTCTGACGTTTTCAATTCCTTGAGTCTTCTTTGGGTTGTATGAATGGAGGGCCCCTGTTCATGACTGCCCTTGTATAGTATTTTATGTTCAGCATTTCCTTATTTTCCATTCAGCATTTCCTTTTCTTTGAAACATGTACAACTTGATTCACTTTCATGTTATTTTATTTCCAGCCTTTATTCTAAGCTGATCAGTATTGTTCTTTTGCAGGTTTTTAACCCGGGATTGTTTTTGTGTTTATGTATTTGCTTTATAACTGATGGTATTTTCAGTTGACAGATTCAAAGCTGCTGCCTTTACTTTTCATAGCTGATTTTTAGTTTAATTTCTCAAAGTTGTCTGCTAACATATGAATGGTCTCTTTATCACAAATTGTTTATCTTTTGGAGATCAGAATACTGATAAATTACAGCTGGCTTTGAGTAATTTTTAGACTAATCTTTAACTACTTTCTAATCGTGCTTTACATAGTACCATATGATAGAAGCAGAGAGTTAGAAAGAGCAAAACATTATAACTAGTCTTTAAAGTAGATTTTTCTCATTTTTGATCACTTTTCTAACTCATCTTTAGCTACTTCCTAATCGTGTTTTACACAGTACTATGTGTTAGAAGCAGGGAGTTAGGAAGAGATAAACATTATCATTGATTTTTAAAGTGATTTTCTTACCTTTTATTTGCAGCAGCATGAATGGTGTCTAGTGCCATTAGAAAGTGGTTCTTTGCTTTCAGTTCATTGCAAGTTATTTATTTCTTTCAAGCTTTCCTTTTCAGCAAGTAGTTAGAAACCACTAATCACACACCCTCACTCATCTAGAATTCACCTTACACACACTATCACTCATCTGTTTATAAATCATCACTCCATCTTAGGAAGATAAATTAACCACAAACAACACCCCAAACGACAAAAAAGCTCTAAGAGGTTGCTTAAGTACATATAGTACACCTTCACTTCATCAGCTTACGAGCCCCGGGTTGACAATTAATGACATCAATTTAGAAACACTAAATTGACTAAACATTTTGGCGCCGTTGCTGGGGAAGTGAAATTAAGTAGCCATATTCTTAGAAAAAAAAAAACATAAAAAAAATTTCAAGGAAAGAAGTTGATAACCTATCAAAGTATGCTCTCCTCTTGCACTGCAAGGTGATCTGGAGGATCAGAAAAGAGAAAGTTATTGATTTGGTAGTTTCTTGAGTATGCTCTCTTCTTGCACCTAGAGTGAACTGGAAGATCAGAAAAAGAACTATTAACTTGACTTGAAGAAAATAATAAAAAATGACATGCATAGAGCTAGAGATTCTAGAGGAAAGTTTTTAGCTAGAGCTCGAAGTTCAATTTTTACAAGTCCATCTGCTTCAAGGGATAGACAAGAGACACCTCCCTTATCTCCAATCGACACTCCTAGTCCTAGAATTCCTGGAATTCAAGAGCCAAGAGTTGACTCTCCTACACCTTCTATTGAATTTGAACCAGGAAGAGACTCTTCTCTTTCTCCTACAGAAACACCAATTGTAATTGAGGAAGTGGAATCATCTGAAGAAGAAGGAGAAATCTCTTCTCATTCACCTTTTTTAGAGGAACCAGAAGATTTTGAAATCCCTAGGAGAATCATCATGGCAGAGGAAGAAGGAGGTGGTAGGGGTAGAGGTAGAGGTAGAGGAGGAGGAGGAAACAACAATAACAATAATGGAGGTAGAGGTCCCCTTGGAGGAGGAAATAGAGATGGGGATAATTCATTTGGGTTTCCCATTGTTAATGAGGATTCCCGAGCCACCATGAAAAACATATCACCATCTGTCCTCCCTAACTTCCATGGGTTAAGGACTGAGGACCCTGAAACATTCTTATTTGAGTTTGAAGTGGTGTGTCAAACTTATGACTACCTGGATGACTCCCAGAAACTCAAATTGTTCCCTTCAACACTGAAGGATCAAGTCTTGAAATGGTTCATGGGGTTACTCACTCAATCCATTAGGACTTGGGATGAAATGAAACAGACATTTTTGGATAGGTATTTGGACTATTGTATGCCTACTAATCACAAGGACGAGGTTTTTAAAATGATACAAAGAGAAGATGAGAGCTTAGAAGATTTACTTGAGAGATTTCAATATAACTTGAAAAGAGCAAAAATGAGTACCTTGGATGAAGAGACCTTAAAATCCCTCTTATTAAAAGCCATTAGGGATGAATGGATAGACATCTTAAACATGATGGGGAAAGGGGATATTTCTCAACTTGCACTCAATGATATAGCAGAACTTTGTATCCATCTCTCAAGAGGCAAATCAAAAACTCAAAAAGGGCCTAGAGATCCTTCTCTCCTTAGGGCAAATAAATCTGCAACAGGATCAGTGAGTAGGGCTGAAATCGGCAGTATGCTTGATGAATTTAAAACTGACATCTTAGGGAGTCTTAGTGAACAACTTGATACCCTTAAGATTCACAATAAACAAAAAGCAGAAGCTGAGGCTTTGGCTATCTTTTGCCCGAAGTGTAGAAAGAAACATGCTTTAAGGGAATGTCCCTTAGATGCACACGTTGTAGAAACATGTGTAATTTTCTCAGAAACTCATGAGACCAAGGATTGTCCTTCAATTCCTGGCCTCAAAGCAGTCTTTCAGGAGGATCCAGATACACTTGAATCTCTCTGTTTTATTGCAAGGAGACCTTGGCAAGGACAACAGAATCAAGGGTTTAACAACTCTATGAATTCTCAATCCCAACCAAATTGGAATCCTTGGCAACAACCTTGGCCTCAACCTCAAAATGCTTTTCAAGCATGGATGCAAAGCATGCAAAATCCTTATGGGAGTTTTGCTCAATTCTATCAATATCCTCCATCATTTCAGAATCAGCAAGCTCCACAACTTCCAAATCAAGGTCAACAACTATCATTTCCATACCCTCAACAACAACAACCTCCTCCACAAAATCAAAATTCTCAACTATCACTTCAATCCCAGCAGAAATCAAATCAACTTCCCTCTCAGCCATTACCAAATCCAAATAATAGGAACCCTCAAAATGCTTACATGATGGAAGGTCAACCATTCCCTACCTATATGGTTGTTCCTCTCAATGAAGTACAACTCAGATCAGGTAGAATCTTAGATCAACCTTCTACAAGTGTCCAACAACCAAGCATTTCTGAGGAAGAATCTATCAAAGTCAATAAAGGTTCTGAAGTATCACTTCAAAACCAAAATATCCAAAAAGAAAAAGAAAAAGAATCAACTTCTACAACTCCCATAGTTGAGCAACCTACACCTTTAGCTACACCTCCTTTTCCTGAAAGATTGCAAATTGACAAAGGGGTGGAAAAGCAAATATGGGTGCCTGACTATAGTTTTCTAGATGAATTGAAGAATGTCTGTATCAAGATCCCCTTGTTACAAGCCATTAAAGAAATTCCCATTCTAGCGAAGACAATAAAGGAGTTGAGTTTGAAGAAAACAGGAAAGAGAACCAGAGATACAAAAAGGATACATCTAGTTGGAAAAATTGCAGACATAATGATGGGTAAGATTACCATGCAAAAGTATGTGGATCCTGGTAGCCCTATTGTCAAGACTCATATCAATGGGGTTGAAATCCCAAATACTTTGATTGACTTAGGAGCCGCGATCAACATCATGAGTAGACAGACCATGGATCAGTTAAAGCTTCCTAACCTTCTCTTTACACCTACTTTACTGCAACTTGCAGATAGATCAATCATTAAACCTGATGGTGTATTGGAAGACATTCCAGTCTCTCTAGATTCTTGGGAATATCCAGTTGATTTTATGATTTTAACTCCCAAGAACAATCTAGGAGGAAATTCTCTTATTTTAGGAAGACCTTGGCTGGCCACAGCTAATGCTTTCATAAGTTGTAGGTCTGGGGACATGTATATATCAGATGGTAATTCCACCAAGAAATTCAACTTGTATCCTCCAGCAAAGGCAATAACAGAAATAGGAGAAGATGAGTGGGTTGATGATGAGGATACTATTCAACCTGTTCTAACCATCTCTGAAATCAGTGAGGATAGTCAAATTCTAAATACATTAGAATTTGGGACACTGAGGAGTGCTAACAATGGGGATAAGACAAAAGTTAGTTTAATCTTTTAGAAAGAATGTTGTATGGAAATAGTTTATCAAATTCAGGATAAAATCAATTGAAAAGGTGGAAAAGTAAATTCAGAATTATTCAAAGGCATGTATAACATTTTCCAGTTGGCATTTGTAACTAGAGAGATACAGGAATTTGTTGATGATATTTTCGACATGTGGGAGAATATTTCCATTAAATAGCAACAAGTTAAAAAGTATAAACCCATAATATGTACCAAGAGTAAGAAAAACTCTGAAATGAAGCATCTTCCAGATGATATGACTATCACACCTTGGAGGACATTGCAAGGAGTGAAGGATGAAAAAGTAGTCAAATCAATACTATGTCATGTGATGTTAGGTGAATTGTCATTGAACGAATTATTTTTGGAATTTCAAAAGTAAGATTGTTAAATTATTTTTACTTTTTCTTGGATTATAATTTTCTTTTAAATATAACATATTGTTGTTGGTAGTATTTGTTACACATATCACTATATTAACATTTTTTACTTTATTTATTCAAACATAAGATTCATATGAAAATACAAGAACATATGGTTAGAATGTTGAATGAAGAGAATTGGGATGATGTTGTAAGCAACTACCCAGAATCATGTTCTACAACAACACTTAAATATTTGTATCTTGCATTAAAAAAGGTATGCAAATTTTTACATTCATTTTATTCATATGTATTTTTTATTTTATTTTATTACTTATATTCTTTTTTTTTCATTATAGATGTTGAAGAAGGATTCACATGGAGTAGTAAATACTTTCAAAATATTTACTGAAAAAATTAATTTGGAATGGTTGAGAAAGCAACATCTTAGGAATGTCGAACTTGATCCTACTCTTATGCATTTAATTTGGAATGGGCTAGACACTATCCAATATCAAATAATACAAGGCGATTATGAAGACATTGCAAAACTCATACCTAAAAGGGAAAATTCCCTAGTTCTTGCAGACATTCCTCATGGTTTCAATTTTCCAAACATTGGATGTGATAGTGAGCCTCATACTTATCGGTCTTTTAATAGAGTGGTTATGGGCTTTCAAGAAGTCACAATAGTGACAACTTTGGAGATTTATGACATTTCATTCAGACGCACAATTTGCAATGTTATTAACAAGCTTCAAGGGAAAATCAAACTCAAGGATGAATTGTACATGGTAAGACATTGAAATTATATGTTTCATTAATGTTAAAAAAAAGTATTTATATACAATTTAATTGAAATTTTAGTATGTCATGTTACAAAAAAATTCAAATATTATTTCTTCTAGAGATCAACCAATCATAAGTGATTGTGTGTTCACCCATGTTGAATGTTTTAGGAAATATGATAGCTCTAAACCTATTCTTCTAAATCGAGTAGATAGAAAGAGTCATAACCAAGTATTGGTTCATGATGTTTTCATAAGAAAGTTAACATATGAGGATAAGGATGCAAAATGAGAGATAGTAAACATTTATCAAAAACCACAAGCATTGACTAACTATGTTTTATATTTATGTTAAAATGAAAGAGATTAGGTTTTGGATTTATTTTCATGTTCATGTAACTTTTATTATATAAAATTAAATTTTAATTAATTTTGTTCTCTCATTTCTATGTGTTTATACTAATGTAATTACTTTTTTCTTTCTTTCTTGATGATTAGCTACAACACTAGCATGTTGCATACAAAAGGGAAGAAATTACATTGTGATTTAAAAACACCCACTACAATGCAATTTTATTCAATAAAGAATTAATCCTCTTCAATTTCTTCGACGTGCAATGCAAGAACTTGGTTTAATGAAAGGATATTTTAATGAGTCACGTGTGGTGTAAAAGGCAAAGGAACATGAACCATCGATATTAGAAAAGGACACTTTGGGAGATTTGGAGAAATGAAAGATCCATTAGAAGAAGGAAATGAGGAAATTCAACAAGAAAATATTATGGAAGAAGAAAATAATGAAGTTGTAGAAGATGATGAGCATGGATTATATGATATTATTGATGAAATTTAAGTTATGCTTTCAAATCAAACTCAACTTTGAGATATGTTCATTAGTTTTACTTGTAACATTTTGATTTTGAGATTTATGAGAAGAATGAGTATTTGATTATTGTTGTTATATGTTCAATAATTGCATTATCTTATTTTCAGTTTAATTTTTATGTGAATCATTTTTTTTATTTGTAAAAAGATAGTGACTACTATTATTTTTGAACATAAAATTCATAAAAAAAATCTATTTTTTATGTTTTTTTGTTAGGATATCCCATAAAAATTGTTTATTTGAGATGTCGTTTTTGAAAACAAGTTTCCAATTGTTTATTTTTTTCATTATATTTATATTGGAAATGGTTATGTTTTTGTCAAATGTTTTAAATCATTGTTTTTTTAGTAGCAATTATTTGATACACATTGCAATATTAATTAACATTACATAAAAATATGGAATATACTAGCTTTAAAATATTGACTATTTTTTTTTATTTTTTGACTTTGCGAAAATATTGAGATTTCATTACAAAAAAAATTGAAAAGAAAAATAAAAAAGCACAAATACATAAATACACTTAAAAATAAATATCTTAGGGAAGAAGAATACATTAGAAAATTTAAAGTGTCAAAAATAAACCCTCTGAAAAAAAGGGTTGATATTGCATCAACACTTTTTAAAATCATCATGAAGATCAGTCACATTTAAAGCAAAAATGTTCATACTTGATACATAAGAAAATTGAAAGTGCCAAAAATATGGTCCAAAAAAAAAGGTGCATTCTGAGTCACCACTTTTAAAAAATTGAGTGATTTTTTGCTATCTCAAAAAAACAGGTAATCTTTAATTTTCTTGATTGATTGGTAACCATGTTTATCATTTATTGACATGAAAATAAATCCTATTAAACCGAACCTATTCAAACCCATTTGTAAACCTGAATTAACATATGTATAGTGCATTGTTATTCATTTCACCATTGTCCGCTAGAGTACTTAGTGTCACCAAATCTCTGGATTGTAGCAAATTACCAGTACTATCACTCGTGAGTGCACCATGTATCCTATTCGAAGCATTCATTGTTCGTGTTATTTTCAAAATGGTCAATTAAAAGGGTAAATATAAGGTAACTATTGAAAGGCCAATCCTACATCCCGTGCTCAACTTAGAAGATTTCCCTATGGTTGATACTAAATTTAAAATCATAAGGACCGACTTTGAATTTAGCCTATATGAAATACATAATTGGACATTGTAGAAGTTCAACGATGCGAATGATGAATTCAGTTTTTGGGAATCCATGTTAGTGCAATAAATTTTCCCTCACACCCATCATTTTCCTAAATTCGTTCCCTGGTGTGAAAGTCGCTACCTACGAGGTCAAAGAGCCATATTTTCCTAACATAATGAGATTATATCTTCGATAACCCCATAATCAATTTTCTGAGATTTGTGTAGATGAACCCTCATAGTTCTCTCCATCCATTTTTAGTTCACTCCCTAATGGAAATTCATAAAAAACTTACCTTTTAGTAGAAAGCTCATATTTTTTAGTCAAATTTTTACCTAAAAATTCAAAATTTCTTCAAACCAATCGACTATATTATTCTGGTATCTTTCTAGAAATGTCTAGATGGGTTATTTTTATGGTTGGTTATCTCTTAGGTTATGAAAATGATTATTCAGTTGATGAAGCAATTTTAGAATTTTTGTTAATGTTTTCATCTCGCAAAAAACCCTCACTCATTTTTAATTTTAGCCAGTTTATATAAGATGTTATCCATGAAGAGTTTCTAAAATTTAGGGTTGAAGGATCTCCCAAGCATCAATCAACCTTGGTATATTTATTCTTGTACCATCGGTCAGAAAGATTCAAAACCACACTGTAAAAGCTCCATTCACAGGGAAGACCACAGTTTGTCATCCACTCGACTTCTTTAGTCAAGAAAAAATTTGAAGGCTATTATTTTAGTGATTTTGTGAATCAATTATTATATATGTCATTGTGTCTCCTTAGTAGAGATGCAGTTCCAAGAAAATATACAAAAATTAAAAGAATATTGCACCTCAGTGAACAATCAAGAGTGGAAGATTGGTACCTTTACCAAAATTTTACAGAAATCAAAGTTTATGGTTGTGAATTCCCCCTATATAAATAGCTAGGTTTTGTGCCCTTGAGGATTTTTTTTGTAGAGTTCAATAGGCAGAGAATGAACATGGATGAAATTTATTTTGTGTATATTAAGAGAAATAACAATTTAAATTAAAAGCTCAAGTTGGTTGATTCATAGTTAATTCTAGAGTAGTGGAAAAGGAAGTTGGGAATTTATTGAGATACATGAAATTCAAGCTAAGTTTTAGTTCACCCTATGGCACTCTCAAAGTAATTTCATCCATTAGAATTCAACACAAGCCAACTCCATATACTCACATATCAAAACCAAAAATTGATTAGTATACAAATCAAGAGGTATGGGTGGAAAATACCTTGCATGAGGTTGAGGAGAAAATTTCCTATTAGATAGCTATAGAGACTCCAAGATTGAAGGAAAAAAAATTAACAAGACCAAGTGAGAGTGTCTCCTATAGATTTAGGTTTTAGACCAATAGAATTTAATGTTTTTAAAAGAAGAAAAAAAATGAATGTAGAAGAACAATCATCTGAGGTAAGAAAAGCATAGGAATATACTAGAATTGTACTATCAAGTCAGCATCTTTATTCTCTATAGCAAGCTAAGGAAACTATTGCTAACTCCCTTACTTCCCCTTCTTCAGGACAATAAATTATTTTCACAATATTTCAAGAAATAGAAAAGAAGAATGAACCACATGAGACTTCTACCTATTCCGAGTTTCGAAAATAATCTTCTATCACTCAAACCAAATTATTTTTTGCAATAGATCCTAAGAGATGACAGTTTCAGTACGCATATGTTGAGCCAAAGGTTCTAGTTCCTAAAAGTGCATAGGATTACAATAATTGTGTATTTTCTTTTGATTAAAATAATATTCATCAAATAGATCAAATTGACCTACATAAATAGGCAAGGAATATGATTTATTCCTCTTTGACAAGTTCTGCCATTAAAAATTCAAAGTTGAAAGCTTCTCTAAACAATATCCATTTTTAGCTTAAGATAGAAAAGTTTTTGTCCTTAGGTAAAGATACAAGGATAAATGAATTGGAAGATCTAGTAATAAAATTAGGATTAGATCTTAGTGTTGTTAAGGATGATGAAGAAATTATCAAGAAGAGGAATGCAGATATTAAAGCATTAAGGAAGCAACTGAAATTTCCAACAACATAGCATCCTAAAACTAAGGAAGCAGGGAAACTAGAGAAATAAAAGGAAAATATGTTGTGGATGATTGTTGAGTATAATATTTAGATCCATAAAATTGAAGAAGATATGGAAAAAATCTTAAATGAGAAGGAGAACAAAATCAGTGCAAGAATTTATGCAGTAGAAACATAATCAACCATCGAAAAATCCATTTAAAAGTTGTCAAAGGCTATAATAGATTTGTCATTGAGAATTGTTGAAAGAAAAAAATTAAAGGAATCAATGCAAAAAATTGAAGAAAATAGACTTAAAGGAGATCATGCATATATATTAGAAGTGAAAAAGATTTTCAAGCTAACTAAAGAAATTGTAATGTAAATAGGTGAATCAACCATTGCACATACATTATCAGAAGAAAAACAGAAAATATGGGTTCACATCAATACAACAATTTCATAGTTGTGGATGTCTATTGAAATATTTTTTTAATAAGAAAAATTGATACCAAAAGAAAAAGCATCCATAACAAAAATCAAAGAAGAACTAGACCACAAAGAAGGATAAGCAACAAGTATTAGTAAAGTGCTAAACTCAAAAAAGAAAGATGAACTTGAAGATGTGGGAATTGACGAAAAGACAAACATAGTCTTAGAAGTTATAAAGTTATTAACAAAAAAAAAGAAAAATGTTGCAGCTAGAAAAAAATGCCAAAACTTCAATTCTCAAATCAAAAAGTTCTAGAAAAAGAAATTTATCCTCGAGCAAAAAGGATTCCAATCCTTAAGAGATTGTCATCGAAAAATGATTCCACTAGAAAATTACGAGTATAGGTTACATGACATAGAAAAAGATAAATCAAAGTTTTCTAAGGTAAAATGGATCATTAGTATTAAATATTTTCTGGAAGGCTTGGAGAATGATTTATTTATTTTACATGAGATCCATCATATGTTCATCACTAAGCCAACTTTTGAGAAGTATACCGAAGCAGATGAGTCCTGCGGGAGGGTAATTAAATATACATGTCCACATGATGCAAATAGGATAAGTTTGTTCAACTTCTTAAGGAAACTAAAAAAAAAAGATTTTAAGTAGCAGCATAGAAAAGTAGGAACAAAATACAATTTTTCACATGTAAGTATAGTAATGATAGGAGCACAATTAGAAGGAGAATATTTTAAGGTAACAATTTTAAATAACATCCTCAAATAGTGTGTTGTTTTTAAAGAATAAATTTCAAAATCACAATTTGAATTGTATTAATTAAATATATGCAAATCATTTTAGATAAAACTTATTTTTTGTAAAGGATTGCGTTATGTTAGATATTTTTGAATTACACTCTATATATACATTGTAATTCGAAGTAAGAAGGGTTGAACTTTTGAGACAACCAAGAAAAATCATGGTACTTTTCTAGAAGATTTTAAAGAGAATTAAAGGATTATGACTTTAGTTTTAACAATAATTGTGCTCATGTGAGTTTTTTTGGCATATTCATTTATCTTTTTTATCATAAGTTCAAGGTAATATAGGATCTAGGGTAAGGGTAAGTTAATTATTAACTTCAATGACAACCCATTGCAAATTTATAATCATCACTAAGAATATATAATTAAACAGGTAGTTTAAATTAGTATCTATGCATAATTTAATTGTTTCTTTCTCTCATCTCTTGAATGTATATGTGTTAGCTATAGAAATTTCTCTACACACTTCTGTTATATCTAAAAAACTAAGTATTCATGATGACTCTGTAATTATCATATATCTTCTTCTTTTGTTTGTCAAAATCAATTGATGGATTATATGCTACGAGGAGTGAAAATTATCACTTTCAAAATATCAGAAGTTTTTGTATTTTATATGTGTAAATGGTTTGAATCAATTGTCATCCATTTAAATTAAATCCCTCACTTAGATTTTTTCGCACAGTTCTTGAGCCAAGAACCGTATTCAATGATATAATACCATATTTGCATCATTGTCGGGGAACAAAGTTTGAAGTTCATTTTCCCTCAATCAATGACATTACTTGTTAGTAGGGAATAAGAGGTTATCAGGTTAAATATTTTCACCTGCCGATGTCATCAATTAAATATGGCTTTATGTAGGCATACTAGATCTCACTTTGATCCTTAACTTTCCACTGTGTTATCAGATCTAGAGATACTTATGAAAAATTTTCCCCTTAGATGTAGACTTGAAGCTTTTACTTCTACTTCTCTCCCAGTGTAAATAATTTCATAGTCTAAGTAGTTTGAGACAATTCCTATTCTTGTTGAATTATTAAATTTAACACCTAATGTCTTAGAAATTATTTCTAAGGGAGAAGATCTACAATATTCTTTATTTTCTCATTAGCTTGAACCCTTTGAGCTTCCTTGTTTTGGGAAAATTTAGTGTTTTAAGAAACACATAACCCTCTAGAATTAGTAGCTACTCTAGAAACAACAGTCAAAGTAATTCACTACCTCTTATTTAATCAACAGATAAGAGAGGTAAGAAGAAAAACCAACCTATAACTTTCGCTTGCTCCCTCTCTCCCTCGATCGATCCTACCACTCATTTCCACACTTAACCTGCTTAGAAACTACCTACACACAAGCCAAGATAGAAACCAATCAAAGCATACAATAAAGATCTCCTAATTAAACATATCATAGAATCCAGAATACGATATACATATGAGAACATGAATGTAAAAAGCTTTGAATTCTTTATTGATAAAAGGGAAGATTACAATCCATGAATGTTCATGCTTGATTCAGTGTCTTCCTTCTAGTTCAATCCGTTCTGTCCTCATGAAGCAACAATTCAACATCATTACAATACTCTTATTAATCTCATTCAACCAGCATCTCCTTAGCTTAAGAAATTCCAACCTAGAACAACCTTTCAATGCTTGGTCAATTTATAGCTGAATAGAGGAGGTTAAGCCATTAATTGATCTGAAATCACTTGTGAATGATCTCAGTTAATTAATGAAGGTATTACAAAATCAAGTGTTGGGGTGTGCCTATGTTATCTTATGCAACAAATCGATAAGATTGTGAAATACACAAACACTGAAACAATAAGAGAACACAGTAAGCAAACACATAAACACAACAAATTTAATAAGGAGTTAACCCAACCCTCCTAGGCTACGTCTTCAGGTCCAGCCTTCAGTGGTGGCCTTTCTATTGTGTCTAAAATGGCAGAGTTTTACAACAATGAACTAAAATTGAGTCTCATGTAATAGATAATGATCAGTACCACTATACTTGGATTCCCCAAGTCTCTAGAGTACATAGACTCCCCTTACTGAATCTCGACCTCATCCAGTCTTAGTGATATGAGTCCAATTTGGTACTCAATACTTGACAGGTATACACAGAGGAGTTGCTTGAACCTCTCAAGCCTTTTCTGGAGTTCACAGAATCTCAGTCTCTCTCTGTCTTTGTCTACCTGATGCTGCCATTCCTCTGTAGGTCAGCTCAGCTTCTCTATTCTCTGTAATTTTTGCTTCTCTCTCTCTCTCTCTTTTCTCTCTTTTTCCTACTTTTGCCTTGCATCTCTTTGCTTTTCTGTTTGTTCATGGCTTACAGCCAATCTGCTCCCTGACTGTTCGTTTCTGCTTCCCGGCTCTCTGGATCTCCTACCTCTATCCACTGGAATCCCCCTACTCTACATCCTCATCACTGTAATGCTTCACAAAGAGGTGGTCACATGTTTCCTCATGAACTGAGTATCAGTTCTTTTGAATGGTTGTTATTTCCATTGGTCCAAGATTGGCCACAAAACTGTTCCCTTTGCCAACTCATCTGTCAAGCTGGATCTCAAATCTTATCTACCTTAGCCTATTTCCCTATCGAATCTGGTCATCCATTAGGTTGCTTCTACGCTGTTGATCTAGGGTCTCTAGATCCTAAAGTCTTCGTCCATATCGCGTGGGTAACTAGCATGCCCTTTTCTTGCGCAATGAGAGAAGTTTTCTCTCTCATTCGTTGGATGCGTCTCACACGTTGTATGGAATCGTGTGGGACTCAGCTAAACCCGCTTACTACTTGAGGGCCTTCTAACATCATGGTAGTTTTATTGCGGGGCCACCTTCTGATGGAATCTGTGATTTCCATGTGGTTCTATGCTTTTCCCCATGACCAAGCACTCAGGACTTTCCTTCACTGAGGGTGATGTCAAAAATTGCCTCCATTTTTGGATCTGACTTCCCATTTTGTTAGTTTGTCCTAGCACGCAGTTACTATGGGCCAACAGTCTACACGCTTTGACTGAGGGTCCTCATTGCTCCATGCCAACCACAAATTGCCATTGTTCAGAGGTTATTTCTGATAAGCTCGACATCCATAGCACCTTGAAACTTTGGTATGAGTTTTACATAGTTCAGGAAACTTTTAAAAGTGTTTGAGGATCCAATTTGGATCATGGCCTTCCCACTGAAAAAGATTTTGGACCACCAAAATTTGGTTTTCAAGCATCAACAAAGTAAGGGTATAGTTGTCTCACTTGTCCAATCTCTATCCATTTTTCACTCCTTGGCTTTGAACCCTTGAGTCCAATCCTAAGGTACTCCACATCTCCATTATGGATCGTCCTCACCTTCTTGTCTAGAACTATATCTTCTTGCAATTCATTGAGATATTTAGGTAACAGATCATCAATAGAAGGTAATTGACTCTCCTCTTCGAGATCTTCAATTATTGAAGGTTAAAATAATCTCAAGCTCTGTGCATTAACGACTGAGTAAATGTGCATGTAAATTGGTAAATCAAGGTGAAAAGCATTCTCACCAATTTTCTCAAGTATCTTGAAAGCTCCATACCTTATTGGCTTTAGATTTTTACCTTCACCTTGCATTTTGTCTTTGCTGATATACAACCAGACTTGATCACCAACTTGGAAACTATGCTCCATCTAATGCTTGTCATGCCTTGCCTTGTATTTGGCTTGGCTCTTTTCCAGTTGTTCCTATACTGCCTTGTGAATCTCTTGGATTTTTTCAATGAACTTGGTTGCCTTGTCAACATCACTGTGACCATCAACTGCTGTGTCTTTACCAAGGGCAAAATCCAAGGGAGACCTTGGTGTGAAACCAAAGCATGTCTCGAAAGGAGATCTTTGTGTAGAAGAATGTTTTTCTCGGTTGTAAGCATGTTGCACATAACACAAATGTTCATCCCACAGTTTGAGATTCTTGTTGAAATAGCCTCTGAGCAACTGGATCACTATCAGGTTGACTACTTCTATATGGATATCTATCTGTGGATGAAAGGTTGTGCTTTTCTTCAGTTTGGTGTCCATCAGTTCCCACAAACTCGACCAAAACTTCCCAACAAATCGGGTGTCTTGATTAGATACAATGGAAGTGGGTAATCCAAAATGAACCCATACATGTTGAAAGAACAACTTTGCAGTTTTTTCAATTGTAATATGTTTATTACAAGGTATCAAAATACACATTTTTCTAAAGCTATCCACAACAACATATAAATAGTCATGACCTTTCCTAGATTTAGGCAGTTCTCCAACAATGTCCATGGAAACACTTTCCCAAGGATGAGAAGGAACTAGCAGTGGAGTGTACAAGCCTAGTTTTTTATTGTTGGGCTTGCTTTTAGCACACATGGTACACCCTCTTACATATCTAGAAACTATCTCATTCATTTTTGGCCAGTAACAAAACCTTTGCAGCTGTGCAATCATTTTACTTACACCAAAGTGACCTAATATTAGGGAAGTGTGTGCTTCCTGAATTGTCTTTACTCTTTTAGTTTATGTAATGCATAGCGTCTCACAATGATGTAAGAGTTGGTCCTTAATGTGATAATCTAATTCTTCTACTCATTTTCCTTAACTTAAAGTTTCATATACATCTCTAAAATCTATATCTTGATTATATTGTTCAATGTAGCTCTCCTGCAGTACTGAATTATGCTTAAGTATAGTGGATGCATTTATAATAGGTCTAGATAACATATCTGCAACATTATTGTGTATGCCCTTTTTATATCTGATGATTAAATGAAACTATTGTAGAAAACCCATCCATCTATAGTGTCTCGATTGCTGCAACTTAGTTTGGGAGTGTAGATATTGAAGTGGTTAATGATGAGTATGTATAACTATCTCTTTGTCCATTAAATAATGCTTCCACTTTTTCACACTTTGTACTAATGCATACAAGTCTTTATCATATATGGGATAGTTAACTACTGCAAAATTAAATGTCTCAGAATGATAACATATGGGTTTATCGTGCTGTATCAACAATGCTCCCATGGCATAGTCACTGGCATCCATGTGGATCTCAAATGGTCATTGAAGATCAGGTAGTGCTAGTACTGGTGCTGTAATAATCTTTTCTTTCAAGGTGTGGAAGGCTTTCTGTTGTTTGCCTCCCCAATGAAACACCTTGTTCAATCCTGTTAAAGCATGTAAGGGAGCTGCAACTAAGGAAAAGTTATAAATGAACTTTCCCCAATATTGTGCTGCTCCTAAGAAGCTTTTATCTTCTATAGTAGATTTGGGTTTAGGCTAGTTTACAATGACTGCCACCTTAGAGGGATCTATCTTCAATTCACCACCCACTACTACATGTCCCAAATAATTCAAAGATGTTTTTCCAAATTCACATTTTGAGAGTTTAACATAATTTTTTTTATCTTTTTAAAACATATAGTGTCTGCTTAACATGCTTTAAATGTTCTTCCCATGTTTTGCTAAATATAAGAATGTCATCCATATACGCAATAAAAAAATCATCAAGAAAATTTCTGAGTACATCATTCATTATTCTCATGAAAGTGGTATGATCATTAGTTAAGCCAAAAGGCATAACCAGCCACTCATACAATCCCTGCTTTGTTTTCAAAGCATTCTTCCATGCATATTGTTTTGCAGCTCTAACTTGATGATATCCACTATGCAAGTCTAACTTGGAAAAATAAACACCTTCCTTTAACTGATCTAATAGATCATCTATGTGAGGAAGGGGATAACAATTTTTTATTGTTATCTTATTCAGTGCTCAGTAATTAATGCACACTCTCCACGAGCCATCTTTCTTCTTCAGCAAAATGATTGGAGACCCACATGGTGATGTGCTAGGTCTGATGAACCCCTTCTTGAGCAACTCCCGCACCTACTTCTTGATTTTTTCATTCTCTAAAGTGGACAACCTTTTATACCTGTGGCTGCAGTGGTTATTTCATCTCTTGAGTCCAACTCCAAATCTTTCTGAATAGCCGCAATATTCTTCTTCTTCTTGCCCTCGAACTTCTTAGGTCTCAGCTCCGGATGCAGAATCCAATAGTGCTCATCATCTTGCCCATCCCTCTTACAGTGAGTGCATGAAGAGTTTCTTGTCTGTGCAGTGTTGGCCTTCCTCTCTTTCCATTTCTGTTTTCTTTTATCCTTATTCTTGCTTGCAATGGGCTTGGATGATCCCCCAACTTCTGGGTTCCCATTATTTCCTCTAGCTTCAAGATGCGTAGCTTGAATAGATACCTCATCTATACTAGTGGGATTAAACATGAGGATACTGTGCCTCATGTAGCTGTGTAGACCACCTATGTAGTTCAATAGAGTCTCAGGTAAGTCTCATGAAATTCCTAGAACCAAAGCTCTTTTCCTAAATTCTTGGGTGTAACCATGTATACTTTGCCCTTTCAATTGACAAAGAGTTTGCCAACTCATCACGGCTTGATGCATGTAAGCTAGTGGATAGAACTGCTTTTTAATTATGTAAACAAATTCACTCCAGACAGAAATAATCTAACCATGTTTCTTCATGTCAGCTTATGTCCTGCCTTCCCACCATGCCAAGGCAGTGCCTCCGAGACGTAGGCTAGCTAGCTGAATCTTACTCTTGTTTGAGTCGATACTTTGCACTCTGCAATAAACATCAATTTGTCTAATCCAATTATCTAGCTTCTCTGCATTCAACTCTCCATCTAATTTAATCAAAGATGTCTTCTTTTTACGTTGAGGGTTATTAGGAGGTGTGAGAAAGTTTTCTTCTTTCCATTTTCCTTTTGAGTGGTCATGGAGGAGAGATTCTTCTTCTCCTTTTTCTTTGGAGAATACTGAATCTTCATCTTTACCTTTCTTAAACTCCCTGTACATTTCCTCTACCATGGAGCTCATCACTAGGAAACTATCTATGAATTGGGGGTCTAGTCCCAAGGGACTTTCTTCTGACATTTTCTTCTTAGCATAGACTCTTCCAATTTCCAGGTTAGTTTCGACCAACTCTTCTTCTCCTAATTTAAGCTTTGATCTAGTTAGCATTCAAAAACAAAATCCAACACAAGCTTGTCTAACCTTAACAACTTAGGAGCTCTGATACCACTTAATCTGAAATCACTTGTGAATGATCTCAGTTAATTAATGAAGGTATTATAGACTCAAGAGATGGCGTGTGCATATGTTATCTTATGCAACTGATCGATAATATTTTTGAAATACACAAATATTGAAATAGAAAGAGAACACAGTAAGCAAACACATAAACACAACAGATTGAACAAGGAGTTCACCCAATCATGCTGGGCTACGTCTCCTGGTCCAGCCTTCAGTGGTGGCCTTTCTATTTTGTTTAAAAAAGAAAAGTTTTACAACAGTGAGCTCAAATTCAGTCTCACATAATAGATAATGATCAGTATGACTATACTTGGATTCCCCAAGTCTCTAGAGTACACAGACTCCCCTTACTGAATCTCAGCCTCAACTGGTCTCAGTGGCATGAGTCCAATTTGGTACTCAATACCTGATAGGTATACACAGAGGAGTTGCTTGAACCTCTCAAACCTTTTCTAGAGTTCACAGACTCTTGGACTCTCTCTGTCTCTGTCTGCTTGATGTTGTCGTTGCTCTACAGGTTAGCTCGGCTTCTATGTTCTTTGTAATTTTTTCTTCTCTCTCTCTTTGCTTTCATTTTCCTGCTTCTCCCATGCTTCTCTCTACTTTTCTATCTGTTCATGGCTTAAAGCCAATCTTCTCCTTGACTCTTCATTTCTGCTTCCCATCTCTCTGGATCTCCTACCTCTATCTACTGGAATTCCCCTACTCTACGTCATCATCACAGTAAGGCTTCACCGAGAGGTGGCCATTTGTTTCCTCACGAACTGAGCGTCATTTCTTTTGAATGGTCATTATTTCCATTGCTCCAAGATTACCCATGAAACCATTCCCTCTGCCAACTCATCGGTCATGCCGGATCTCAAATCTTACCAACCTAAACCTATTTCCCTATTGAATCCGGTCATCCATTGGGTTGCTTCTCCACCATTAATCTAGGGCCTCCAGATCCTACGGTCTCCATCCATATCGTGCAGGTAAGTACCATGCCCTTTACCCGTGCGATGAGAGTGGTTTTCTATCTCATCTACTAGATGCGTGTCACACGTTGTATGGAATCACGCGGGACTCTGCCGAACCTGCTTACCGCTTGAGGGCCTTCTGATATCCTACCGGTTTTAGCACGGGGCCTTCCTTCTGAGGATATCGGTGATTTCCATGTAGTTCTATGCTTTTCCCCGTGCCTAAGTGCTCGAGGCTTTGCTTCACAGTGGGGGACGCCCTACGATACATGATTAGCACTTATCAGAAACTGCCTCAGAAACTATCTTTGCATCAGAAACTTCCTCCATTTCTGGATCTGACTTCCCGTTTTTGCGAGTTTCTGCCAGCATGTGGTTACCATAGGCCAACGGTCTGTGTGCTTTGACCAAGGGTCCTCGTTGCTTTGTGTCAACCACAAATTGCCATTGTTCAAAGGTTATTTATAATAAGCTTGACATCCATAGAACTTTGAAACTTTGGTATGAGTTTTACAGAGTTTGGGAAACTTTTAAGAGTGTTTGAGTATCCAATTCATATCATTAATGGCCCTCATCAATGCTCTACCAAAATTGGGAGGTGGTTCCATGGAGGAAGGGATAATGGATTGAGGTTCAATCATCCTCTTCCTCATCCAAATGCAAGCTCAATCAATATGGAAACTTCCAGAAGTATCCATTAGATGAGGAATCCAATGGATTCATTTAAAAAATTCGATCAATGTCGCTTAGCGTAGGTGAAACAAAGGCTAAGTGTGTTGCAATGCACCTAGTCAGTGTCATTTCTGCATTGCAATGCAACTTGATAGAAGGCTACCTACGCTGATCTCCTTAGGGACACTTTTTGGATGAGGAATCCAATGGATTCATTTAAAAAATTTGATGAATGTCGCTCAACGTAGATGAAACAAAGGCTAAGTGTGCTTTAATGCACCCAATCAGTGCATTTTCTGCATTGCAATGCAACCTGATAGAAGGCTACCTACGCTGATCTCCTTAGGGACACCTTTTGGATGAATGGTGTCATGGAAACTCTTGGGAGGAAAGCATGATGTAGGTTGACCACTTTAGGGAATAAACACAACTAAATTAGGGATTGATGGACCCTAATAGTACTAATATGGAAGTCGGGATTGATGTGCCTAAATTGACCTATAACAGCTGCCCCCTAAAGAATTAAGTCGAGAATAAACATGTAGATTAAGATGTTTTACCATTCTGAGAAAATATTTCGAAGTGGAAGGCGACCTCCATCAGTCACAATACAAATATCATGAAAATTTTATTTTTTCTCACGAACTAGTTGAGGGAAGGCATACCCATGCTCAGCTTATAAACCTTCATTACACATAAAAATATAGTCATCTATAGATATAGACCCATGAATGTAAGGCCATTTGTCAATTTGATACAGTAATCCTAAAAATATATCACATCCCAGATGGATGAAACTAGATCCAGGGTCTTCAATCTCATCCAATCTTTCACTCAATACACAAGTCTACCAATGTGAATAAATGATCTGAAGTCGGGAGACATCGTCCCATTACCAACAAATAATTTAAGCCGTTAACAGAGCCAAGAGGAATCACCGATAATGATAATGATGCTCAAGGTACTGCAATACATTTTGCATTGTGTGAATAAATGATTTGATGTCGAACACCATACAAAGTCTTTCAGTTGAGGGCTAGTGATGTAAGCCTATCGCTAGAAGCAAGAAACCTGCCATTGATGTATGCAAGCCTCAAGGTAACGAAGAGTTATTTCTAAGTCAAATTCTTGGATGATGTCCTGATGTCGACAGGAAGCAACTTGTTGCAGGAGGGCCTTGATGTATCCTACATCAACGACACGAAATGAGGTAAATGATTGTGGAGATTTAATATCGACTGACGATACAAGGTTCAGGAATGGTGGGCATGAAAATGGACGTTCACTATATTGAAGAGGATGAAGTTTTGAACTAAATGACTTCTCCTGAACATATCAGTGACACTGAAGTGAATTGGTAGCATTAACCCAAAACAAAGTGATGGATGGTATGATAGACAAACAGTGTGATAACCATCAAGATGAATGACGCAACTCACATAGTCATGGCGATGAGGTGGAAGCTTCATGTTCAAGAGCGACCTACTACCGTAAAGTTTTCTTGGCTTTTCCCACTTTCCCCAGTCTTTTTTGACTAGTACCTCTTTATTCTTATCAAGCTTAAGGAGGATAACATATGCTTTTTGTATAATTCCACCCTTCGGGTAAATCCATTGCTATTTGATGTTTTAACGATTCTATCGAAGGGGAAACTCGGTTTTTTCTAGATAGACAATTTTCTCGCTATTTAATGTTTTTTAATGAGTTTAACGACAAAGATGACTCAGTCCTTTTCACATTTAGAGAGTCTGAAAAGGGACTAAAGGAAACTCCACAAGTTATTTTTTGTAAATTTGTCTCTCAAGTCCGAAAAAGCATAAAATAATACAAGAGAGAACCTATTGATCACGTTTGATCAATGATACCTTTTTTGTAGTTAATCTATCTTAGCCCAAAGAAGGGGTAAATCTATACTGAGTAGATATCATTTCTAATCCGTTAACGAGCTAGAAACGACAAGTGCTCGACAATCTTTTCATGTTTAGAGAGAGTAAAAAGAGCTTAAAAAGGAGTCCATTTTAAGGGACAAGTGGTGTCTAAGTTAGAAAATGGTTCCGGCGATGTTGGAACTTCTCAAAACATGTTTATTTATGTGAAGAGGTTGGCTAGTAAGATCACTCATTGGAACTATTCCTCAAAAAGGGTAAAAAAACCAAGTGAAAGCGTATGATCGGGCAAAGAGATGGTGGTGATGGAATGAAACAACCAAGGCTCATCTGATAGAAAAGGCTAATAGAATGGCAATCACAAGGGTTAAAAATTGAAATGGGTTCATTTTTAGACAAGATTGAACCATAGGGAACTATGCTTGGATTCAATTTCATGTTTACATAGGCTTGAAATGATAAACCATGCTTGGATTCAGTTTCATTTTTACACAAGCTTAAAATGAAAAACTATGCTTGAATCGGCTTTCATGCCCCCAACATGATGAAAAGGAGAGTCTCTGGTAACTAGATGGAAGTTGATGTGGTGAAGCAGGACGGTTATCCAACACATTTTGGCTTTGTCCAGATAAGGAGAAAGGTGAATCTGGTGATTCCCTTCACATAACCTACAAGGAAACTTAACTTTACTACTAGGTTCATGCCCCTGAAGTTTCATTACATTCACCTAAGTAGACCACTCATGGCTGCCAGGTGGATGGAATGAAGGTTCATTTATGAGATCAAGTGAAAGACTTGAGTGGGACATTACGAGATCTACTCAAAGACTTGACTTGGAACTTTTCCCTAGGGGACCTTGTTTATTTTTTAATGAGGTTGACACATGACAAGGAACTCCACTCAGATTCCTTGTTTCATTTTCTAGTGAGGTTGACACAAGATCAGGAAATATCTTCAGAACCTTGTTTCATTTCTTAATGAGGTTGACACAATATTAGGAACTATTCTCAAGAACCTGTTTCATTTTATAACGAGGTTGACACAGTAAAAGAACTATTCTCAGACCCTTGTTTCATTTTTTAACGAGGTTGACACAAGACAACGAACTATCCTTGTACCCTTGTTTCATTTTTTAATGAGGTTGAAACAAGAACATGAACTATCCTCGTGATTTGTTTCATTTTTTATGAGGTTGACACAGTAAAAGAACTAACCTCATGGACCTGTTTCATTTTTTTAATGAGGTTGACACAGTAAAAGAACTATCCTCATATTCCTTGCTTTCATTTTTTAACGAGGTTGACACAAGACAAGGAACTATCCTCATAGGACTTGTTTCATTCTTTAACGAGGTGGACACTCTAAAAGAATTGTCCTCATAGCACCTTGTTTTATTTTTTAAGGAGTTTGACACAAGACATCGAACTATCCTCACCTTCAATCACAACTCATAAGAGGTCATGAAGGAGATATCTGGTTCCAATGCCCCCAGTACATGATGTACAACATTACTGAATTGACCGTCAGTTGATGTAGGTATGGAACAGGTTTCCACATAATTAACCCATGGCGGGGATGATACCATTGGTATAAATGGACCATTTAGGGAAGATGCTTGATTGGAATCCATATTTGGACCGGGAAATGAAAGCTGGTCAATGGTGCCAATTCTGCCTTCATGCAGGAAGAAAATCACTCGAAAGAGTGTTGAGACAATAGCTCATAAACATAGTTGTGCCCAAGAATTAAACTGTAATCTAATGGTCCTAGGACTACCATCATGTTCAGATAAATGATTTTTCCTCCCAAAGTAATAGGTAATTGAGGAAGGATCCCTAATGCTAGACTAGTTCCTCTATTAAAGTCCAATAGATTATGGGTAACTGGCACAAGCAACGTGAACCGAGCTCTTGCCAAGCAGTTGAGGAAAGGATACTCAATGATGCACCTTCATCTATAATTGTATCAGTTACAGTCATATTACAAACTTGTACTATGATCTAGAATGGCACATAAGAAGGAAGACAAAATCTTGCCAGTCGATTCAAAACAAAGGAAGTGACTAGACTAATTGGAGGGGGTACCATAGAAATGGGAGGATTAACCCCTTGAGTTAAGAGAGAAGGAGGATTTTCCTCCTGTCTTGATGGAAAAGGAGGATTGCCCCCAAGCTCATTAGAATCCAAAGAAACAAAAAGAACTTGAGACGTATCATGTTCACTTTCTTCGGGAGAGGTATGATTTACTGAATGTGAAATCGAGTCAATTATTACCTCAACCTGTTGATTTAGGTCAGGTACAGAATCATAAGATTCACTTTTAGAGAGAGTGGGTTTGATTGACGGTTGATTTTGGTCAGTCAATTCATCAATTAGTGAAGGATTTAGGGAGAGTTTCCTGTAACCAGATGGAAGTCATTGCGATGAAGAGGGAAGATTATCCAACACTCTTTTTACTTCGTCTAGATAGGGAAAAAGGTGAATGGGGTGATTCCCTTCACATAACCCACATGGAAACTTAACTTTACCCTTCTTTCCATGAACTTTACCACCACTAGTTGACGGTTTGTCATAAACATGATCTCAAGAAGTTAATGACTTGGAATGATGTTAATAGGAATATCAGGAAAATTTCAAAGAAGATGGTCTCCAGCACAAATTTTTTATTGATATAGAACTTTGTGAGGCTTGATGGATAGTTTCTCATCAGAAGTTGCATTCAAAGAAATGGTTGCTTTGTTGCCCCCCTGCTGAATTTTCTTCTTCTTCTTCTTAGCCACCTGGTTACTAGTCCAAATACTTTCACCATGCGAATAGGAAGAAGGGGAGAATGAAACAGCCGAGGAAGAAGGCAAAGGGTCAACTTTAGGATCATCTGGAGATTTATTTTGTCTAATTGAAGAACTACTCAATTGCAATGAAATCACGACATTTTTAACCAAGGAGGTTGAAAAAAACCATACTGGCAAGCCAATGGTAAATTTTGGAAGGGACAATGTAGCCATATATGGAGCACCAATATTTCCAAATGGAGGAAAAGGGCTAGGATTCCCATCAAAAAAGAATTCCTTGATTGGTGGACTTTAGATTTGTCCCCATATGTTTCAACCTAAGATCAACTAAGTTGCGAGCATGGAGGATGTGATCTGTGGTCAATTAATTTTTACGACACTGGAACACAGCTTCGCTTTTTCATTTTCAAAGAGTCAAGAAAAAACAAAGGATTACTCTAGACGTCTTCAATGTTTAATGAGCGTGAAAGGACAACTTCTCAGATGATCCTTTTACTTTTAAAGAGTCGAAAAGGAATGAAAGTGACTTCTTTGTAAATTATAAACGAGAGGGTTTACCAGAAAAATCGCAAAACTGCAATATACACCTTGGTGATAAATGAAAGAGAAATGACCAAGGATTTTATGTACAACAGTCAATCTTCTCGAATGTTATGTTTTATGCGTTGTGATTGGTAATGCGGCAGACTCGTCTTCCTAGGGATAAAGGATTTCAACCTATTACGGTCTCCCACCATATCTCGATGGTACAGGGAGCCCACGTCCATACTAGCTAGCACTTATGAATCAGAGAGGATGAATCACCCAACCTCAATGAAAACGATAGCCACTAGGTTTAAAGACATTGGAACACATCTCTAGCCTAGACCTCTAGATGATTTTTATTAAGTTCCAATGTGTTATTAGATTAATTGATGTAAATTTTAGGTTGATCTTGCTTAAAATCTGCCTTTCAAGGGTCACCAAGAGATGTTTTTCAAAATTCCTAAGAATGCAACTAGAATGAGAAGCATTGTTTCCATTTAATTTCAGCAATGAAAATACTAGCTGTGAGGGATAGAGCATAGAAGTACTTTTTGAACAAGCAACAAAGAGCACAAACTAATGCAATTCCCTACACTATTCTTTTGGAACTCACAAACTCAAACTCTAAAATGCAAATTACATGTATTTCTTTCCAGTTTCTATTAATGTGAATGATGCAATAAGAAAAACTAATGCACAAATGATTCAAAACTCTTTTCATAAAAGATGACGATTTGCAACAATTTCTTTTAAAGGGAAAGCAAGACTGTAAGACACTTTCGATTTTAAAGAAATGAATATTTTTGACACTTTAAATGAAAATACCTTCTGACAAAGATCAATCAACTATATTCTAACTTTGACTATGGACTAATAATGACAAAGAAAACATTAAAGAAACATTAATCAATCCAATCAAAGTACGACTGGATTAAGGAGATGAAAAACTACTTTTAGAGATAAGACATCATTGATTTTCAGCAAGAAAGAAATTAGAAGAATTTTGGCAAAAACTTAATCCAATGGTGCAAATTTAACCTAAGGTTGATCAACACATGTCAAAGAGGGGCTAACTGCACTGAAGAGCACTGTCCCTCACTAAAGACTATGCTGATTTCAATGATTTCAAGATTGAGCACCGCAGGTCAAAGAGGGCCTATATGCACTGATCAGTGCAAGCCAAATAGGGCCAAACTGCACTGATTAAAATATTCCAAGGTAAATCAGTGCAGGTCATGGAAGGCCAAACTGTGCTGCATAGCACTATCTCTAAGGCTAGCCTACGCTGATTCCTGTGAGGCCACTTAAGAGTCATCTAACCTCAAATTTTGACCAAAATTCAATGCAAAAGGATGAATTACAACACGTAAAGTATTTCAAGGTGTCTAAGGAGGTGAATAATCTACTAAAAGGGATAAGATCATTCCCCAATAGAGTCACCAATTTGTTTTGGGAAAATTTAGTGTTTTAACAAAGACCTAACCCTCTAGACTTAGTAGCTAGTCTAGAAACAACAGTCAAAGTAATTTGCTACCTTTTCTTTAATCAACAGATAAGAGCGGTAAGAACAGAAACCAACCTGTAGCTTTCTCTTGCTCCCTCTCTCCCAATATCAATCCTGCTGCTCCTTTCCATACTTAACTCGCTTAGAAAGTACCTGCACACAAGTCGAGAAAGAAACCAATCAAAGCATACAATAAATATTTGTTAATTAAACATATCATAGAATCCAAAATACGATATACATATGGGAACATGAATGGAAAAAGATTTGAATTCTTTATTGATAAAAGGAAATATTACAACCCATGAATGTTCATGCTTGATTCAATGTCTTCCTTCTAGTTCAATCCCTTCTCTCCTCATGAACCAACAATTTGACATCATTACAATAATCTTACTAATCTCATTCAAACAACATCTCCTTAGCTCAAGAAATTCCAACCTAGACCAGCCTTTGAATGCTTGGTCAATTTATAGTTGAATGGAAGAGGTTAAGCCATTAATGGCCCTCATGAATGCTCTACCAAAATTGGGAGGTGGTTCCATGGAGGAAGGGATAATGGATTGAGGTTCATTCATCCCCTTCCTCATTCAAATGTGAGCTCAATCAACCTGCAAACTGCCAAAAGTATGTATTGGATGAGGAATCCAATTGATTCATTTAAAAAATTTGATGAATCTTGCTTAGCGCAGGTGAAACAAAGGCTAAGTGCACTGCAATGCACCCAATCAGTGCAATTTCTACACTACAATGCAGCGTGATATAAGGCTACCTGCGGTCATCTCCTTGGGGTAACGTTTTGGATGAATGGTGTCATGGAAACTCTTGGGAGGCAAGAATGATGTAGGTTGACCTCATTAGGGAATAAAAAAAACTGAATTAGGGATTGATGGACCCTAATAGTACTGATTTGAAAGTCGGGATTGATGTGCCCAAATTGACCTATAACATTCCTGTCTTCCTTTTAGAAGCATCAAACCTTAACTTAAACCTTGTGATTTTATATGATCCTTGATACACACTTATCCTTCTACTTCAGCCAAGTCTAAAGAGGAACGTAAAGTTTATAAAAATCCTTTATTTTCTGGTGATCAAGAAAATATTGTTCGTGAAGTTCAAAAGTTAATTGTTCATCCTTAGATTCCAAAGAAACCTATATTTTTAGACCAATCATCTTCTAGTAATTATTTGTATCCTAGAAATTTAGTTTTATCACAACAACAAAGGGTTGTATTTATACTAATTGTGACAAATCGGTATGTAGCACTAGTACTTCCACCAACAAATCAAATTCATGGATAGCTTGAAGTACATATGAAACATCTACACATATTTAATGGGGAAACAATACCATCAGAAAAAGATCATTTGTCTACATTCCTTGACTTTGAATAAAATATGAAAATAGAATATGAACATGTTTATATCACATTGTTTGTTCAATGATTAGAAGGAAATGTTAGGCTTTGGTTAAAACAATTACATGCAAATTCTATAAATTCATTGACAAAATTAACAAATATATTTATAAACCATTGGGGAATAAAAAATGATCATGTTTATTATCTAACAGAATTTGATGACATAGGAAGTAATCCTAGTGAACGTGTTGTATAATTTATTAAAAGGTTTAATAATTTTTACAATAATATAAAACCAAATTGTAAACCCCTAGTTGCTGCAACTAAATTTAGATTTTCTAAATGATTTGATGATGATTTTTCTTGAATGTTAAGATAAATAAAATTTGTGAGCTTAGTAGATATGCAAACCAATGTAATTCAGTTAGAATCTAATAGGGAAGCGTTAACTAAATTGAAGGAAAATCCAAAAAAAGTAGAGAGGAAATTGAAAGCTAAAGAATAAAATGGTCTGGATTTAAGAGATCTGTGGTTTGTATCTTTTGAATCAGTTACCAGAGAATCCACAGTATGAACATTTTTATGCCAACGTTTCAAATCCCAACTGGGATCCATCATCAGGACTTATGAATGATGATAAAAGAAGAGCTGCTTAGAAGGACATAAATAATAATGAGGATAATGAATTATTAGGATCAGCAGAATGTTGGTTGAATATTTATTTTTAATTAATTTATTAATTAATTATTCATTCAATTATTTATTTTTAATAAATTATTTATTTTTATTGTCGAGTTTTATATATTAATTTTTACAGGTGAGGGAATATATTAATTTAAAATTCAAAACCTAAATGGTAGTAATGATTAAATATTTAATATATGTTAATATAATAATTTTTATTTTATTTTTATTTATTTAATTAATTTTATTAATTTATGATTTTTGTTGAGAAATGTTTATTTATTTTTATATATATTAGTATTTAAAGAATAGAGAAATAAGTAAATTGCATTAATATATAAAAGTTCTTTGATTTAAAGTAATATTAATAATAATTAATATATTAATTATTATTAATATTACTTTAAATCAAAGAACTTTTATATATTAATGCAATTTACTTATTTCTCTATTCTTTAAATACTAATATATATAAATAAATAAATAAACATTTCTCAACAAAAATCATAAATAAATAAATAAATAAATTAAATTAAATTAAATAAAAATTATTATATTAACATATATTAAATATTTAATCATTATTACCATTTAGGTTTTGAATTTTGAATTAATATATTCCCTCACCTGTAAAAATTAATATATAAAACTCGACAATAAAATAAAAATAATTTATTAAAAATAAATAATTTAATGAATAATTAATTAATAAATAAATTAAAAATAAATATTTAGCCGACATTCTGCTGATCCTAATAATTTATTATCCTCATTATTATTTATGTCCTTCTAAGCAGCTCTTCTTTTATCATCATTCATAAGTCCTGATGATGGATCCCAGTTGGGATTTGAAACGTTGGCATAAAAATGTTCATACTGTGGATTCTCTGGTAACTGATTCAAAAAATAAAATGGTCATCATCAATGAAGAAGAAGAGGAACACAAAAATGATGAGATTAATTCATTATTATGAAACTTTTCTAATCGAATTTCAAGGATGGAAACTCAACCAAGAGTAGGAAAATAGAATGCAAATAGACCTCCATGAAAATATAGAAGAACTTTTCAGCCACAAACCTTACCGAGAGAAATACTGAACAATGACCAATAAATCTAGCCTCCATTGATGATTGATGATTGGGACCCTGAAGAAGTCATACCAATTGTGACCAATGATATCAATTATTTTTTTTACCAATCATTTTAAAATATCAAACGAATTCATCCTCTTGTTCAAACTAAAGAATATTCATAAATGTCTAAATATCAAACTTTTCTCTGAATTTATTATTACTGAGTTAAATGAAAGATATGACTTGATACCTAGACAAGGGCCTAGTATACCTACAAAAAAGGTTATCTTTGATGTCCCACAACGTAAAGCTACAGAAACTTCATCTACTCAACCTCAAAGCTAGACACAAGATGAATTAGCCACAAAAAAACCTATGTCACCCATTTTAAGTGTGGAAGAAGAATTAGAAAGGGTCAAAACTCTAATTCCTTTATATGAACTTTGAAGAAATCTGAGTTATAAGTAACAAGTTTCAAAATGGATATATTTTTCTAGTGTAGATGCTAAAGGACATGTGATTAGCCTACAAGATGAGAAACCTTATATGGTTTTTGGTCCTAGTTTGGATATGATGGATGAAATTGTTCGACCTTTCTATTTCACATTAAAAGTTCCTGATTTTAATTTCTACAATTGTATGCTAGATTCTAGTGTTTCTCACATTTTAATACCTAAATTTATTATGGACCAACTTCAATTGAAAATCACTAGGCCCTACCTTCACTTGTATATATGTGATTCAATGAAGGTACCATGCTTTGGGTTAATCAAAGATATAATTGTCGCCCTCTCCAAGATTCCTATAAAGAGCATAGTAATGGATATAGTAGTGACATATACCCCTCCTAAATTTGGTATGTTATTATCATGATCCTCTTTTTGTTACACTTGGAGGAAGCTTACAAATGGATATTTATTACACTACCATCCCTATTTATGGATGTGAACATCTACGATTGTATAGAGAAGTGAGGTTTATAAATATTTTGTATATGCTAATGAAGCAGTAAGTCACCCTTTATATGTCACTGATCTAGATTTAGGGAGTTTAATCTTAGATTTAAATGATGAATGCAATGTACAAAACATGATTGAAGATACTATAAATGTTCCTCAGTCTTCAAATAATGATGTATGGAATATGTATTTTGGTGGAGAATTTTCTAGAGATGGGGTTGCAACCAATATTGTTTTTATTTCACTTAAAGAAAAAGAAATCACTCGATCTTTCGAGTTAGATTATGAAGTCACTAGCAATGTGGGAGAATATGAATCTTTAATATCGGGATTAGAGTTAGTTAGGATATGAATATTGATAGTATTTGGTGATTCATAATTGATAGTGAAACAAGAAATATTCGTCAAACAAAACATCCTATATTAAAGGCTTACATAAATGAGGTATGGGATTATGTGGAGAATTATTTTCAAGCTTTTAAGATCTTAGCTATTCCAAGAGAAGATAACATACATGCATATTCCTTGGTAGTTTTTGTAAGCACTTTCAAAATTCTATAGTACTAATAACTACATTATCAAATTGATGGTAAGTACAGAGCTTCAATCCCTTATGACTTAAGACACTACCAATTTTGTCAGCATAATGAAAAATTTAAGAACTTTTTTCAATCTATTGAGGAGTTTCCTTGTTCACATATTCAAGAAGAAAACAATGAAGTGATAAAATAAAATGTTGGTGATCCAGATACAAAACTGAAAAAAATAAAAATAGTTGATCATGATATTATACAGTTACCTAATAATTATGTTCCTAAAGGATTACTTCCTCTTGATTTTTTTATTTATCAAAATGATGTACCATCATGGTTATTATCAAATTGACATCAAGAAAATATATAGGATCTCAATATTGGTACTACATAAGAAGAAAGAAATATCAAAATCTTAGCGATGTTGCCATAGGATATCAGATATAACTATATAATTTTTTTCTGAGAATATAAATATGTATTTCCATTGTCATATAAACATTTGAGTACTTATGATACAACTATTATTGAGCACAAAATTCCTTTGAAACTAGGAGCTAAACCATTCCAACAAAAAATGATTAGAAATAAACCCATCTTGGTTCCAATTATTGAGAAAGATGTAAGGAAGTTTTTATATGAAAAAATCATTAATTCTTTAATATATTCTTATTGGATAGCTACCCTGGTTGCTGCTAGGAAAAATAATTTAGAAATAAGATTTTGTGTTCATTTTAGAAACCTGAACATGTTGTTTGTTAGCACTCCATAATTTATTAAGGTCATGAAAGAAATTGCAAAGATAACCACAAAAACACTTTTATGTTTAGAAGCTACCCCTTCTAAACTTAGAGAGGGATCTCTCTATTAGATTTAACTTTGTTTTCTTTGTAGGATTTTAGGCTAGATATGAAAGTTTAGGGTTTCGATTTCTAAAATGGTTTGATTGGAACAATAAGGAAAGTCATTGGGAAAATAGAGTCAAAGGGCCTCAGAGTGATCAATTCACAGAAATATCAAGCTTAAGTGAAACATGGAAAGGTAGGCATGTTGCTGGATCTTTGTTGTTTATGAAATTGAGAAGGAAGAAAATATTAAGAATCACTTTAAATATAGATCATTTTTACATGAATTCTATATTTAAACTTTAGTGGGAAAAATTGATTATTGCTTTAAACGAGAATAGAGTGCGTTGAAACAAATTATGTACTTTCTTCGTAAAAATAATAAAGAAATGAAAGATATATGAAAACAAATAAAAGACAATATTTCAATAAGAATAACTTCACCACATAGCTATGACACATGAATCCGTAACAAATTTCTTGTATTAATGGAAATGGCAACCTCAACTGAGTAAACAAATTTAGAATTAATTGTAGTCTTTCTTAGTATGAGTCCCAACATCAACACTTCAAATTATAAAGTATTTATACAAATTATATCTAAATTTCTTGACATAAAATATCAATATCTTTTACAAAATATCTTAAATATTTTTTACAAAAATAGAACTAAATATAGGAAATCTTGGACGACTGAAGTTGTAGGAACTATTCTCATGGATGGTTGTTGATGACCAGGCCTAAAGAAGTGTTTCCCTACTCTCTTATTATTGGAGTTGAAATTGTTTTACTCCATCAGTTTAGATAATTTACCCCAACGCTCTTAACTTGGGATAGAAAACTTTATAAGTCTCATCTACTTCATTGTACTTTTGAAAAGTAGACTTGACAAGAAAAAGTGCTTGATATCATGCTTCATGAACAGGTTGCACTCTATAGCTTCCAGAAAATCGTTCCCTATAATACTTTGTTTAATGCCTAGAAACTTTGATTTATCCCAGGAAATAATGTACAACTTATGGTATTAGTCCTTTAAATTGATCATCTAGTCTCCATTTACTATCAGTCCTCGTAGTCCCTTTAGCTTAAGTGCATTAAAGATTATATGGAATATTTGGACACTAGATTCCATATTTTGGCATTTATTCTCTAAATGAAACATCAGGTTCCTCTTAGTAAAGACCCTTCTCGCCTCTAAAATTGTTTATTTTATATCTTCAAATTATAATTCTTCTAACTCCTCCTTGGTTTTTGAATTTAAGATTCTTATCAGTGATGTAGCTTGTGTCAGCTTATGTCCCAAATCAACCTTTATCTTTGCACCTGCTTCTTTTGATTTTTTAGTCAACTTTTGTTATTCAAATATAATTTGAATTGAAGGCCATATTTCATTGATGGCATCATTAATATATATCCATATGGTCTCCTTAGCTTCTGCCAAAGTTTGGGCCATGGTTGACTCACTTTCTAACTGTTCAATCTTTACAGTGAGCCTTTGGGTTTTCTGTAACTCGACTATATAAAAATTGTCTATCTGTATTTTTTGATCCTGTAGAGTTTTGATCAGAGATCTTAACTTTTCAATTTCATTCCCTTGAATGGAAAAAACTTCCATGCCTTTAACTAAGTCATTTGGATAATATGTACTCTATGCTGGTGCTGTAGTCTATGTAGATTCTCCTGCTATTGTTGAAACTGGAATAGGGACTATTGCTAGAGGTACTATAGCTAGCTAGCTATCATTACTGTTCCTTTTCCTTGAGTAGTTTTTCCATCTCCACTTCCATATATTTAATATAGCTGCTTTGTTCAATTATTACCCTAAGCATATTCTCTTTTTCTTTCTCAAGCTCCACAACTTTCTTAGCTTGGGGATCCTTAATGAATGTAAATTTGAGTTGTTTCCTCAATGCTGCTATGTATGTATTTTTCCTCACAATCTCTATTATGAAACCAGATCACAAAAAATATAGATCAATGACTTAAAAATCATCCTCTTAGAGGGGTAAATCTCCTTTGCATTACACAAATGAACAATTATTAGATGATACAATTGAAAAAACATCCTTCCTATATATAGGAATCTAAGGGGTGCCAATGCAATCATATCCTACATAACAATAATATTGTAGGGGCACAACAATAATAGTAGTGGGCTTCTATGGGGCATAATAATAACAACATGGGGATTATATGGGCATAATAATAAAATAAGGGGGTTGCACTAATAATAATAAGGGGTTAGACTAGTAGTATAGGGACATAACATGCCCCCGTCCTTCAAAAACTATTTTCATTAACGCTTGAGTAGTTATGGATGCTTCTGTATAAAATTTTCATCCTCCCATGTGGAATCTTCACCCGGTAAGTTATTCCACTTGATGAGGGACTCTAAAATTGATCAATTGCGTAGTTATCAATTTCTCTTTTTTTGTGACTAGTTCAGGTTCCAATATGATTTTTCATTCCTCATCAAGTTTTGGCCATATTGTTGAAACTGGGATCTTCTCACCTATAACTTTCTTTAAGCATGAAACATGGAAAACTAGGTGCTCTTAGGTAGATTCAGAAAGCTTCAATTTGTATGGCATAGTACCAATATTTTGTAACACCTTGTACAGACCATAATACTTTGTAATGCCTTGAACACCATGTTGTTATTTCTTTAGAAGATTTTTCATTTCATTAGAGATGATTATATTTCCCAGTTTCCCAATGATACCCCTTAGTTCAACTTCCTTTCCTTCTGAAAAAATTCAAGAAAAGTTCTTGAAAATTACAAACTATTGTACCTAATTATTGTATACATGGAACTCCTAGTATAAATCTTCACCACCCATTGGAATGGAAAGCAATGGAGTATTCAAGAAATATTCTCCCATTCATAGCTTGGTATTATGGCACTTTCTAGAGAAATTTATGGTTCCTCCATTCTTAATGATTACTTGACACTCTAGTGCTAGATATAGGAATGAATTCAATTCCCTGGCTATCTTACAAATAATAAAATTATAGGTACTGCTTAAATCAATCAATGCAATTACCTTTTTCTTCATCATATTCCCTTCTATCTTGAGAGTTTTAGGAGTGGTAATTCTTGTAAATGCATTAGAAGATATGGTCAGATTTATTTCTTCTTTGTCCGGGATTGGTTCCTAATGTATATCCTCCTGTTTTGATGTTTCTTGTTCCTTCTAATTCTCCTCTTCACCATCTATGTAATTAATTTTTTCTCAGTACACTTATGACCTTTAGTGTATTTTCTATCACAATTGGATAAAAGCCCTTCAACTCTTTTTTCTTCCAATTGTTGTGGTGTCAACCTTGTAGGTGGTGAAGGCTAGGAGCAACAACACTTCCATATAGGTGTGAGTGGTAGGGTTCCTTGTTGCCAAAATTTTTCTTGCCAACCTGAATGCCTTATCCAATGAATCAGGTTCCCAAAGGGGAACCTCATGTTGGATGTTATCCTTTAAATTCCCTATGAACATATCAGTCCTATGCTTTGCTGGAATATCTTTTACCCTTATATTCAATTTTTGGAAGTCCTCAATGTGCTCCATCATTGAACCCTTTTGTTTGAGATTTATCAATTGGCTAAAAAATCCGTTTCTTTTTTGTCAGGCCAGGTAGTAACTCCATAAGGAAAAAAATGATTCGTGTGTTAAATTCCATCAGGTAGGTCTTCATTATATACATGAGGGATAGATTGTTCAGTTCATCTCTTGATGACTGTTCATATTTCTTATTTATCTATTTACGTATATTCACCCAATCATAAGGATCAGGTGTCAACATTACCCCTTAATCTGAAGGGATGTTGGTGAGTCCAAGCATCATTCTGAATCGTTCAAGATTTTCTCTTCCAAGTGGTTTGGTGAAGATGTCTGCAATTTGCTCATTTCTGGAACAATGACGGAGATGGATTGTTTTGGCCTCAACATGATGTCGAATTAGATGATATTTAGTATTGATGTGCTTCGTTCGATCATGGAACTTTACGTTCTTGGAAAAATTTATTGCAGAGGTATTGTCAATCATGAGTGGAGTTGATTGTACTTGTTTTACCTGCAAATCTTCAAGAATTTTCCTGAGCCACACAATTTGTTTTGTTGCTTCAGCTGCTGCCACGTATTCTATTTTTGTTGTGGAATCTGCTGGAACTGATTGTTTGTGTGATGTCCAGGAGATAGCTCCTAATCCAAGACTCATAGCATATCCTAAAGTAGATATCCCAGTTTCTTTGTCTCCATCGAATTCTGAATCAGAGTATCCAATCAATCTGAAGTCATCCACCTGTGTATACTTGATTCCTAAGTCTTGAGTTCCCTTCAAGTACCTTAGAACTCTTTTTGCAGTAGACCAATGTCCCTCACAAGGCTTTTGCATAAACTTGGAGGGGATTCCAACAGCGAACGAAATGTCTGGTCTGGTAGTAGTTAGGTAGTTGAGACTTCCTACAAGCTCTCTATTCTTTGTTTCATCCTCAAATTCTTTTCCTTCAATAGATGTGAGCTTTAAGTTTTGTTCCATTGGAGTAGTAAGAGGATTACACTCTATCATGCTAAACCTATTCAAAATATCTCCAATGTATTTCTTTTGAGAAAGAAATATGGACTTTGGATGTTGGGTTACTTCAATGCCAAGATAGTAATGAACATAGCCCAAATTAGTCATTTCAAAACTTTTCCCCAATTCCTTCTTTATGGATGCAATGTAGCTTTCATTGTTCCCTGTCATCAAAAGATCATCTACATATACCACAAGGTATACAATTATTTTGCCAACTTTCTTAAAAAATAAAGTTGCATCATCAAGATCATAATGTTTGAAATTGAGTTTCAAAAGATGCTCAGTTAGTTTTTCATACCAGGCTCGCGATGCTTGTTTGAGGCCATACAAGGACTTCACTAGTTTGCATACTTTATCTTCATGTCCTTTCACAACAAATCCTTTAGGATGGGTCATAAAAACAATCTCTTTTAGATCTCCATTTAAGAAAGCAATTTTTACATCCATTTGGTGGGCTTTCCAACCGTTCTGAGCTGCTAATGCAAAGAGTGTCCAGATGGTAGCCCATTTTGTTGTGGGGGAAAAGTCTCCTCATACTCGACCCCTTCTTTCTATGCAAAACCTTTTTCCACAAGCCTGGCTTTGTGCTTTTCAAGTGAGCCATTAGCTTTATACCTGTCCTTGTAGACCCACTTGCGGCCAATTGGTTTGGTTCCTAATGGAGGATCAACCAGCTTCCAATTGTCATTCTTTATGGGGGCATCATACTCCTTTTTCATTGCTTCTTTCAATTCATCATGAGAAGCAACTTCTTTGAAGGAAGTTGGTTCAAAATTTGTAGACAAGTTCAATTCACAATCATAAGAAACATCCATATCAACAGGTGAATTAGAGTGATCCACATCACCTCCATTTTTCCAGTTTGAGTTTCTAGTTCCTATCTTTCCAACCTCATCAGGATGAACACTTTCAAGTGTCTTTGCAGCCACTTTGGAGGGCCTTTTTCAGATGGTCTAGGTTGCTCCATTGATTCACTTGGGACTGAATCAAGATCGAGTCACCCAATTCTATCAATCATGTCACTTAAAGCATCATCCGTTGTTGGAGTTTCATGCGGGGAGAGTGTTCTTCAGAAGAAGATTCCACATGTTGATCTAGTATAGGAATCCCCCCTTCAAGATGTGGAATTTGATTACCAAGTTCTTGAAATTATTTTGCTTTTACAAATCTATCCAAGTGATCAAGTTGCCACTCAACCACATTGTCAGTTTTGGATGATTCAAGAAAAATTACATCTCTAGATACAACAAACTTCTTATTTACTTCATCATAGAGGCGATATGATTTGGAGGTGTTTGAATACCCCAGAAAGATACACTTATGACTTCTAGCACCAAGTTTGTTTCTATGTACCTTTGGTATCAAGGCATAACAGGTGGAACCAAAGACCCTGAGATGCTTTACCGAAAGAACATATCCATACTACATTTCATATGGGGTATTGTTTCCTATAGAATTAGATGGACATCTATTCTTTATATATGCAGTAGATAGAACAGCATCAACCCAAAACATTATATTTACATTTTTGAAGAAGAGCATGGATCGTACCATATTTAATATTGTCCGATTCATTCTTTCAGCTACACCATTCTGTTGGGAATTATAAGGCACATTTGTTTGATGTTTGATCCCATGTTGGCGAAGATAGTTTTCAAATTCATTTGATGTGTATTCTTTTCCATTATCAGTGCGAATAGACCCAATATGAGATTTTTCATCATTTTCAATCCATTTATGAAAATTCTGGAATGTTTGAAAAGCATCAGATTTGTTCTTCAATAAATAAACCCAACACGTTCTGGTGTAGTCATCAATAAATGTCATGATATATTTATTTCCCTTTGCAGAAGGAACAGGAATTGGACCACATAAATCTGAATGAATGAGTTCACGTTTTCTATGTGCTCTTGAATGTGAATCATGAAATGATTGTTTGCTATGCTTTCCCAGAATGCAAACATCACATTGCTTAAGTTTCCTAGGAATTGTAGGCAAACCAACAACACCATTTTTCTTCAACAACTAGAAACTGTCATAGTTCAAATGTCCAAATCTAGCACGCCATAATAAACTTGATGGAAGTGTACCTTCTTCAAGATGAGAATTATATGATAAATGTTGTGCACGAGTATAGGTTCCTTGCAGCTTGAGAAACCTTTCTTCTTCTATTCCCCTCATCGCAAGTGAGTGGTTAGATGCTTTTCTTACCTCAAGCTTGCCATCAAACATATGAATGGAGTGACCATGCTGGCAGATGTAGACCAAGGACAACAAGTTTCTCTTGAGCTATGGGAGATATAGAACATGATGCAGAAGAAAGTCTGAAAGACCAGGCAGTTTAAGCCTGATTGTGCTAAGCCTTGATGGCTTGATTTTTGATTGGTCTGCAAAGTATACTACTCCATCAACATTGTCAGTGAAATCTTCAAAAAAATCTTTTCTATGAGTCACATGGGAGGCTGCTCCTAAATCGAGAAACCAATCATTTTTCCAAGAAGCAAGTGAAGCATTAAATAAATATTCATTTACTCCAATGTTACATTGTGCCACAACATAGTGAGCAGATTTAGGTGATTTACACTTGTTCGTATCATCAATTTTACCTTTCTGTTGGTTTCTTTTCTGCTCAATTTTGTCCCATGGTAGTTTGCATGTAGAGGCATCATGTGATCCATTTCTTTTGCATCGTATGCAGTGCAAATCTACCTTTTCTCCTTGAGAATGTCTACCCCCCTGCCTCTGAAATATCTTCATGTTCCTCTTCGACCACCTCTTCCTCTTGTAGAATCTTAAGAAGGATGCTTTTCTTTATGAGCAATGCACACAGCCTCCTCAGAATATTCAGGGGTTGTCTTCTTTCCAAAAGCTTTCTCTCTTTCAACAAACTTTTTCACAAGAGATTCAAAGGTTATATCTTTGAGATTTCCATTTGCTCGCAATGACTCAAGATAATTGGAGTAAGTAGGATAAAGTGCATTGAGAAAAGCGATAAGAGGAATATCCAATTAAACCTTAGTGGATTTGATATCATGCATTATAGACTTTACTTCAGATACAAGAGCAAGAGGATCATTATTTTGCAGTTCAAGACTGAAGATTTTAATCATGAGTAGAACAAACTCAAGTGAAGAATGTGAGTCATAGAGTTATTTAAGGTTTTGGCAGGTTTCAAAGGCAGTTGAATATGACAAAATATGGCGACTCACCTCTTCATTTATAGATGCTACGATTAATGCATAAGCATTGTTGTTATTGTTTTCCCAAATGAAGAGCTCTTTGTCTGAGGTAGGCTATACTAGTTCATTGTCTCCGTCTCTGACACACACTCCTTTCCACAACTCATTGAAACTGAGGGTGTGTTTTATCATCCGGGACAATTCAGGATAGTTCTCCTTGCCAGTGAGAACTATTCCCACCATGGATATGATTGAATGCATTCTGTAAAAAAAATATTTCTACTGATAGAAAAATACTTCTGCCAATATACAGTAAAAATGTACTCAAAATGGCATTCTCAAAAGATTTCAAATGTCTTCCTTATATACCAATATGGATGCAAATACCATGCAGTCAACGTACCAAAAATAAGGGGCTCAATACAATTCCATGTGTTAAACAGAGTTAAGAGTACACATTTTACATGTCCAAAAGTATTCAACGTATATACCAAAAAACATTAAAGTATATGCCAACGATAATGATATCATCTCAAACACAAAAAACACATGAATTTTATGTGTTTAGATTAGCAAAACCCTGAAATAAAGCTCAGTTTTCTACCCTAAGAAAATGCACTACTCCGCATCTTTAAAAATGATGGGGAAAATTTGTTTTCTGATGGGAGAGAATATCCTTCAATCTTCAATAGTGGCTCCCTCACTCACATATATACCATCCAAAAACTTTCAAATATCCTTCTTCTTCACATGACATTTCTGATTAATCAAGGCAGAACATTGAGATACAAGTTCAATATCGTTTCCAGACCAATGTTATGTGGAAAACTTCAAAGCATCATTCATGCAGCATATACTAGCATTAAAAAATACCGGAGCAATGTATGTGTGACAAACATGAAACAACATTTATATTGAGGATTGATTCAAATGTGTAAATATTACCCAAGAAAAGAACCATTTCCTGAATAGTTAGAAACTTCGCTGAGGGAATTCAAGACTTCTAACTTTGCATTTCAAGGCCTTGGCCGCTCCCACTCCACGCTCACCGCACCAACGTTCCTCAAACATACTGCATGGGCTCACGATAATGGTGGAGGTGATGGCTTTCAGTGGAATAAGTATGGCATAAAATTTTTATGGACAATCCAGAGAGCTAGAGAGCACAGGCAGCGTCAGGCTCTAAATTATATGGGCAACTAATTGTATGGAGGAGTAGTGCCTCTATATGGAAAGCAGACTAGGGAGTTACAAGGGACAAAATAGCCAAAAAAAAAGGAGCTGGCTCTGGTACCATGTCAGGCCAGGCGATAACTCCATAAGGCAAAAAATGATTCGAGTGTTAAATTCCATCAGGTAGGTCTTCATTATATACATGAGGGAGAGACTGTTTACTTCATCTTCCGATGACTATTCATATTTCTTATTTATCTATTTACATATATTCACCCAATAACAAGGATTAGGTGTCAACATTTTTGTATCCTCATAATGTGTTGTCAATTCTTCACTAAAAATTGCCCAAATAAAAATTTGTTTACGAGAGAAAAGCCATTTATACCATACAAACTAATTTGGTTCCAAATATAAAGTTGAAATGCGTACCTTTTGTGTGTTTTGCACATTATGGAGATCAAAATATTTATCCATCTATAGTATCCATGTTACGAGATCATTTTTATCAAACCTCGTCATATCGATCTTTGGAACATGGTGGGTCTTCAATTCAATATTAGAGTCTATGAAATCATGACTAACATTTCTTTTACTCTCATCATGACTTTTCTTTATTACCTTCTTTCCATTAGTAAGCATTTCTTGTAGCAACTTTCTCAAATCTGTCTTCAAATATTCCATGTTGCCTTTAAGTTTTCCTTCTATATCATCCATCTTAGCTTCCATGTCCTTCATTTTATCTTACGTGCCCTTATTTAAACCATCCATCTTAGCCTCCACGTCTTTCTTGAAACCATACATCTTAGCTTCGAGACCTTTCTTTAAACCATCCATCATAGCTTATGTTACTTTTTGTGAGAGAGAATTTTATTGCAGTTGGTATCATAATTTTGATATATCAGGTTTCATTTCTTCCTCTTCTTCATGAGTCATGCTAGAACTTTTAGGTTTGTTACTAGGTATTTCCATTTTCTTTCTTTGTGGCATCAATTAATGATAATAGTGCTTCACTATGCCACTTGAGTTCCTTTAAACTAATTTTCAACTAAACTTTATGGCTTTAATGGTATAGATTACAAAATATCTTGTTAAACATTGTGATTCATCCTTTCTTTTCCTCGAGACACTTGATAATATTGAAGTCACTCCCAATAATCCATGGAGATGGGGAGTATAAATTACTTGTGCTAGAAATAGAATTAAGAAATAGAGGTTTTCCATTTGTGATATTGGAGTAATAGACATTGGATACATGGTAGTATTCCTCGATGTCAATTAACTAAAATTTTATTGTCATAATGTGAAAAGAGGTAAACATATTGGTAACATCGATGTCCTAATTATTTCAAGTAATAACCATTCCACACAAGTATCTCTAAGCGTCAATCACTACTACTTGAAAATTCCTCCCCCGTTTTCTAATTAGCTGAGGTAGAACTTCACTTGATATTTTTGTTTCTTATATCAACATTATTGATGGGTGCTTTGCGTACCATTTTTCTTTTAGGAGTATTTGTTTTCCTTTACTATTGAGGCCCCTCATGTTCTATGAGACTATTTTCATCGAGAATTTACACAGAAAGGAAGTATAATGTGACTAAAAAAAGCATGTCTCAAGATTTAAGTGCTTGGATGATTCCACTGCATGACTCCTATATTTCATTAACCTAGGACCGAATGGTGAACTTGATGGCCTTAAGGGAGATTGACCAATGAAAATATAGAAAAGACGTGACTATTGACTTTATCACATACAATTTGATATACTAAAAAAAATATCCATAAAAATTTCATCAATCAATGAATCATTAAAAAAAAATATCCGAAAAAAATTCATCAAGCAATGAATCATTGCATTATAAAATACAATATGTAAACCTTTTGGGAACATTTTGCTAAACCATGCTCAAAAACCAACATATTTAATATTAATATTTAAAAATAATATGGACAATAGCACATTTTGATAAATTAAATAACATGTTATCAAGCCTAAAAAATGTCACTAATAGAAAACTATAAAGCATGCAACTAATGGAAGTGACCACTCAAGGCCACCATAAGACAATTAATCTATTAAGACCAAGATTAATGGGGACAAAGATCTACATAAGACAAAAGCAAACCTATTTTAACTTTATTGTTTTATTAGGTTCAAGATGAACAGTTCAAGATATAGTGAAGAACATAATTAGTTTTATTTCATTAAGAAAATCCAAGAACATTATATAACTTAGCAAGGAAGAGATGTATAATACCCATCTCAGCGACACGATGCATGAAATTATGTTTCTTTTTATATATAATTTAAACTCCTATTATAAAATCACAAATTTAGCATGAATGGAATGTTGAAAATTCATTTTTATAAAAACAAAATATATATTTTTCTTATAGAAAAAAATACCAAAAAATAAATATATTTTTTTAGAAAATAAAAAAATACTAAAACTAAATATATTAAAAAAATTAAAATAAAACATAAGAAAACTACAATTTGAATTTGACACTCTTGTTCACTTTTGGAAACTCATATGGTGGAATGTGATCTCTTTGTCCTCATCTTTAGCTTTTTCCTAAAACATAAAAGCATACAAAAGCGAGAAAGAATAATAAAGCATGGGGAAGCTTTTTCCTAAGCACAAAAGCATCTAAAAAGTGGAAAAGACCATTTTTATATGAGGAAGCATTATTCACCCAAAATATTTTTCCCAAATTGAAATAATGGGGAATTTTGGAAATATTTATAGCCTTCACTTTCCTATATATTGGAGGCTTGGCCATTCAGAAAATTATGGGAATTCTTGTATTGTTACACCGCTGGCATCTATCTTGAGAGGTAGAATTTTGGAGCTAGGAGTTGGGGGAGGTGTTGCTGCAACTACATCTCATTGTTGTAACTTTCCTCCAACTCCTTTATTAATATAGATCAGTTGTTGTTCATTCCATATGTTTCTACTAATTCTTTACTTGTTCTATTTAACTAATGAATGTATCAGATTTTTGTTTGTATTTATTTATTCAATAATATTTATCTGTTTCTGATAGTTTTGATTATCAAGATATTATGCTGTGAAGGTTGCTTTATTCTCTCTCTTATGTGTAGGAGCAAGCTTTGGAGCTAGCTAGGAGCGCTTCCTAACTACACTAAAAATTTCAAGAAGGCCTACATGTAAGGACTCACAAGAATTCCTTCTCTATTTCTTAATATATACTCTACATCTTGATCTACTAAGAATCTTGAGCCTTAGAACAAGCCTTCTCTTAGTTGGTCTGTAATCGGTTTCAAGGACAAACTGAGAAGGTTTTAGAAACTGTAATATACTTTACTATGTAAATGAAATTAGTAAAATTAACCCATAGAGGGGGTCATAAATGGAAATAAAAGTAAAACTCTAAACAAGAAGCCAAAAGTGGATGTAAGCATGGATGCAAAATTGGGAGTAGAATTGGACGTTAACCTAGACATTAAATCAAGATGCAAACAATAATATAAAAAGGGTTTTAAAGTAAAATTAAAAATGGTGCAACACTATACACAAATAAGGGAACAAAATTGGGCATATGAAAGGATACCAAATTAGGCGCAAACAAGGATGCAAAAATGGACACCAAAATGAGGATGCAAAGAATGGTGTAAAATTAGGATGCAAAATTGGGTGCAAAAATGATGTAAGAAAAGACACAAAACAATATGCAAAACGGGACTAAAAAAAGGTGAAAAAAGGATGTCAAAAATGATGCATAACTAATGAAAATTCAAACTAAAATATAGGTTCAAAATGAGATGAAAATGTGGGCACAAAATAGAAAAAGGATGAAAATTTGGATGCAAATTGAGATGCAACATTGGATGTAAAATGAGGTGCAACTAATCATTCAAAACTTGGTGCAAAAACAAATGAAAAAGTATATAAAAAAATGGCTCAAAATTGAACATAACAATAGACACAAAATGGGATGCAAAGGTGGATGCACCACATTGTTCAACAGACGATGCATATTTAGATGCTCAAAAGGATGCAAGCAGTGGTGTTAAAAATGATGCTAAATTGGATGCAACAAATGATGCAACAAAGGGAGATAAATAAAACTCAAAAGTGGATGCAAAAAATTGTGCAAAAATGCATGCAAAATTTGGCACTAAATCAGATTCAACATATGGTGCAAAATTGGATGGAAAAAATGGTGTAAAAAAAGGCATAAATCTAGTGCAAAAATAGATGTAAAAACAAGTAGAAAATTAAAAGCAAAAAATGGTGCAAGCCTAGATGCAAAAATTGGCATAAACTAGATGTAAAAGAAGGCACTAAATTAGATGCCAAATATGGTGTAAAAATTGATGCAAATTACGTCACAAAACTAGAAGAAAAGAATGCGACAATACAAGAAGCAAAAAAATGATGCAAAAATAGATGCAAAAAATGGCACAAAACTAGAAGCAAAACATGTTGTAAAACCAAATGCAAATCTTGGTGCAAAATATGATTCAAAATATGATGGAAAATTTTGCATAAAAAATGATGAAAATTTTGGTGCAAAAAGGACACTTTAAAAAGTGTACAATAGAGCCATATTTAGCTCTGGGCTGCACATCCCTATTGAGAAAGGAACGCACTAAAATTTGTTGCTAAAACTGGTGCAAATTACCTTTTTTTTTTGTAGTGTAGCTAGCTGTGATGACTGCTACTTTTCCAACTCCACTTCCATACATTTAATCTTGCTGCTTTGTTCAATTATTATCTTGAGTATATTCTCTTTTTCTTTATCAAGCTCCATAATTTCCTTAGCTTGGCGATCCTCAAAGGAGGGAAATTTGAGTTGTTTCCTCAATGCTGCTATGTCTGTATTTTTCCTCCTTACAATCTCTATTTTGAAACCATATCACAAAAAGATAGAAAATATAGATCAGTGACCTAAAAATCATCCTCTTCGAGGGCAAAAACTCCTTTGCATTACACAATTCGACAATTCTTGGATGATACAATTGACAAAAATCCTTTCAATATATAGGAGTCTAAGGGGTCCCAATAAAATCATATCCTACATAACAATAATATTGTAGGGTTACAACAATAACAATAGTCAGCTTCTATGAGGCATAACAATAACAACATGGGGACTATATGGGCACAATAATAAAAAAGAAGGTTGCACTAATAACAATAAGGGGTTACACTAGTAGTATAGGGAAATAACATGCCCCTCTCCTTCAAAAAGTGTTGTTCTCAACACTTTAGTAGTTATGGATGCTTCTATATAAAATTTTCATCCTCCCATGTGGAATCTTCATTGGGTAAGTTCTTCTACTTGATGAGATACTCTAAAATTGATTTATTATGTAGATATCAATTTCTTGTTTTTCTGACTAGTTCGGGTTCCAATATGATTTTTCATTCCTCATCAAGTTTTGGCCATATTGTTTGAACTGAAATATTCTCACCTATAACCTTCTTTAAGCTTGAAACATGGAAAACTAGGTGCACTTAGGAAGATTCAGGAAGTTCCATTTTGTATGCCATAGTACCAATCTTTTGTAACACCTTGTACAGACCATAATACTTTATAACACCTTGTACACCATGTTTTTCTTTCTTTGGAAGCCTTTTCATTTCATTGGAGCCAATTATATTTCTCGGTTTCCCTGCAATACCCCTTAATTCAACTTCCTTTCCTTCTGAAAAAAATTCAAGAAAAGTTCTTGAAAATTACAAACTATTGTACCCAAATAATGTATATATGGAACTCCTAGTACAACATCTTCACCACCCATTGAAATGGAAAGCATTGGACTATTTAAGAAATATTCTTCCATTCATAGCTTGATATTATGGCACTTTCCAGAGAAATTTATGTTTCCTCCATTTGTAACCATTACTTGACACTCTAGTGCTGGATATAGGAATCAATTCAATTCCTTGGCTATCTTACAATGAATAAAATTATGGGTACTACTTGAATCAATCATAGAAATTACCTTTTTCTTCTTCATATGCCCTTCTATCATGAGAGTTTTAGGAGTGGTAATTTGTGTCAATGCATTACAAGATATATTGAAATTTATTCCTTCTTTCTCTGGGATTGGTTCCTGGTGTATATCCTCTTGTTTTGATGTTTCTTGTTCCTTTTAGTGCTCCTCTTCACCATCTATGTAAATTAATTTCTTCTCGGTACACTTATGACCTTTGGTGTATTTTCTATCACAATTTTAACAAATCCCTTCTGCTCTTTTTTCTTCCAATTTTTGTGGTGTCAACCTTGTAGGTGGTGAAAGTCTAGGAGAAACAACACGTCCATATTTATAGGTGTGAGTGGTAGGCTTCCTTGGTGCCATAACTTTTCTTTAAATTTTTCTTTCCAACCTAAATGCCTTCTCCAATGAATCAGGTTCCCAAAGTCGAACCTCATGTTGGATGTTATCCTTTAAATTCTGTATGAACATGTCAATCGTATACTCCTCTCGGATATCTTTTACCCTTATATTCAATTTTTGGAAGTCCTCAATGTGCTCCATCATTGAACCCTTTTTTTTGAATTATCAATTGGCTAAAAAAGGTGTTTCTTTTTGTATCCTCATAATGTGCTATCAATTCTTTCAAAAGAATTTCCCAAATGACAATTCCTATATGAGAGAAAAGCCATCGATTCCATACAAACTAATGTGGTTCAAAATATAAAGTTGAAATGCTTACCTTTTGTGTTTTTTGCACATTATGGAGACCAAAATATTTCTCCATATGTAGTATCCATGTTACAAGATCATTGTCATGAAACCTCCTCATATCGATCTTTGGAACATGATGGGTCTTCAATTCAATGTTAGAGTCTATGAAATCATGATTAACATTTATTTTATTCTAATCATGACTTTTATTTACTACCCTCTCGCTATTAGTAAGCATTTCTCATAGCAACATTGTCAAATATATCTTCAAATATTCCATGTTACCTTTAAGTTTTTCTTTTACCATCCATCTTAGCTTCCATGTCCATATTAGCTTACATGCCTTTCTTTAAACCATCCATCTTATCTTCCAGACCTTTCCTTAAACCATCCATATTAGCTTATGTTACTTTCTGCGAGAGAGAATTTTGTTGCACTTGGTCTCGTAATTTTGATATACCATGTTTCATTTCTTCCTCTTCTTCATGATTCATGCTAGAACTTTGTTAATTTATGGTATGTTCTATGCCTATAACAGTTTACTTCTTTTCTTATCATTTCAAATTAGCAATCACACGTACATAACGTAAAGTGCAGATAGAACATTAAACGATCAACATAAAACAAGCCAAGAGAAGAGACACAAGATGTGGCAGCTAGCCCGGGACAAACCCCAAAATGTGTGGGGAAACCCTTTGATCAAATCTTCTTCTATCTTCAATAATTCAGCGAAGAGAAATAGTACAATAAATCTGATTGATATCAGTAGTGGAAAACCCTAGATCAATAGCATTAGCATTAGCAGCTTCATCATCAAACTAGGGCAGGCGATATCTCACAAACCGACCGTCGGATTGGCTTGATTCCACCGCAAAAAGTTGTGGCTTCTAGAGGATGTTCAGACGAACCTCCAGTGTTTTTAAAATGAGGAGATCTTCTAGTCCACATAGGTTAATCTTTACTTCTGTACTTGCAGCTTCAGTTTCAGTAGCTTTGAGCTTCAAACTAGGGTAGTCGATATCTTGCAAACCATTCGTCGGATTGACTTGATTCCACCACGAAAAGTTGCGGCTTTCAGAGGAGGTTCAGATGAACCTACAATGCAATTCAGATGAGGAGATATTCTAGTCCATGCAGATCAATATTTACTTCTGCAGTTACAACTTCATGTTCAACAACTTTCAGCTTCACATGTGTGTGAGAGAGACCATTTTCTGCATAATAGAGAACAGACTCTTTTCTACGCAGTAGAGAGAGAGAGATGTGATGAGATGAGTGAGTCCAAATGAGGAAAATTCCTCCTGTATTTATACACAACGTTGGTGTTTGAATAGATGTGACTGTTGGGCTTCTGAGCCTACATGAGTTGTAGGTCGGCTTGATAATAATTCCATAATCAAAATAAATTGATATCTCCATGAATACTTATCGGAACTAGATGATATTTATATCAATCCTACACCTCTCGATGAGAGAAATCCAACAAAAATATTATCATCCATGAATAATATGACCCACATGAAGTTTTTCCCTGGTTGCCAATTTTAACACTCCCTCTCAACTAGGGAGAACTTCATTTGCAATCTATCTATCGGTCGTTACTATTCATCCATCAAATGCACTACCCTATACAACCTGACCCTTTCCTTGCTCTGCTCTATTCTGCGTATTCTGCTTTGTCTTGTTTTTCCCTATACTATATGTACTGTTTTGCTATGTTTTGTTCTACTCTTGCATTATTCTGTTCTGCTCTGCTTTTGTCTGAATTATGAAGAAGAAGAAATGATCAAGGATGTGTCATACTGACTCAAATTCAGTCTCAAAGTATGTACCACTGGTCCTAGACCAGTCTCAACCAACCCGAAGTCGTCATCATAGTGAGTACAACTCCACTGGTCTCAGACCAATATCATCCTCCACTGACTCAAGGTTAGTCTCAGAGTGTGTACCACTGGTCTGAGACTAGTCTAAACCGACCCGAAGTCAACCTCATAGTAGGTACCACTCCTACCACTGGTCCAAGACTAGTATCGTAGTCTCAAAGAGTGTAACACTAGTCCCAGACCAGTCTCAACCAACCCGAAGTCAGCGTCATAGTATTTACCACTTTCATTGGTCCCAAACCAGTACTACACTGACACAAAGTCAGTCTCAGAGTATGTACCACTGGTCCCAGACCAGTCTCAACTAACCCAAAGTTAGCATCATAGTATGGTACAACTCTCACTGGTCCCAAACTAGTACTACACTGACATAAAGTCAATCTTAGAGTATGTACCGCTGGTCCAAAACCAATGGAGGTCATCCTGGCATAGGGAGTATGGTAGATACAACGCTGCATCCATCGATACCACTATGGTCCCTAACTTCATTTCCCTGCTCATTGATCAGATGAGAGGTACTTCCCTTGAGTTCCAGACTGCATGGGTAGGATGCCTAGATAAGAGAGGTAATCAATCTTGTCCTCACAAGAGAACACAACAATCCTGCTACAATCACCATGGAGAACACATCAATCCAGGCTTCCATGGAGAACACATCAATCTAGGCCTCACAGGAGAACACATCAATCCTACTACAATCACCATGGGGAGTACATCAATCCAGGCCTCACAGGAGAACACATCATTCCTACTACAATCGCCATGGAGAACACATCAATCCAAGCCTCATAGGAGAACACATCAATCCTGCTATAATTTCCATGGAGAACACATCAATCCAGGCTTCATAGGAGAAAACATCAATCCTACTACAGTTTCCATGGAGAACAAATCAATCCAAGCCTCAAAGGAGAACACATCAATCTTGCTATAGTCACCATGGAAAACACATCAATCTAGGCCTCACAGGAGAACACATCAATCCTGCTACAGTCGCCATGGAGAACACATCAATCGAGGCCTCATAGGAGAACACATCAATCCTACTACAGTCACCATGGAGAACACATCAATCCAGGCCTCATAGGAGAACTAATCATCGTGCTACACAGGAGAGCAAATCATCCGGTTCCACAAGAGAGTGAATCATCTTATTCCACAAGAGAGTGAACCATCTTGTCCCACAAGAGAGCGAATCATATTGTTCCAGTGCGCACCACCAGGGGAGGGTGAGTCACCCTATGGTCGTATGTTGCTCCAGGAAGAACTGCAAGCCCTCAGAGCTCTCAGAGATCAATGTATGCAACATGTAGGACCCTTGTATAAGGGTTTCTTGACAACTCCAAGTTGTTTGGGAAAATCACAGATTAGATCTTTCCTCGGGGCTTTGACAAGGTGTATCAACCTGTACATCATCTTAATTTGATGGAGCCTCCTTTCTCATCAACTTACCATATCCCAGATGATGTCTATCTACTGGAGCAATCAATGAATATGGGATTCCTCAATAATCAAATCCCACCTTTGGTTCTTACAAAGAATCATAGTGGTATCCAATGTAAATCCAAAAAACTCACTGAAGATCTTTCGCAACCAGACTGCCTCACACAAGGTCATGCTAGCAGCAATATATTCTGCTTTGGTAGTGCTCAAAACCACCTACTTTTCCTTCATGCTCATACAAGATATCGAGGAAAATCCCAAGGTGAAACAGCACCTGGAAGTGCTCTTACGGTCCACCATACTGCCTGCCCAATCAACATTAGTATATCCAAGTAGTCTCACATCTCCAACAGTGTATCTTAACCCATTGTGCCATGAAGATATCTTAGAAGATCCTAGGCATCAATCCAGTGAGGCTCAACGAAATATGACCTCACAATGCTAATTGCAAAACATATGTTCAAATGGAGGTTCACCAAGAACATCAATGCGAATGAGTGTATGAAACTTAGAGGCATTTCCCAAATCTATTCCGACATCACTACCATATAACTTCTAAAAGTTAAGATCCTCGAGGTCATCATAGGCTTGCAGTCCATCATACAGAATCTTTCCAATATCTTTACAACATATTTTCCTTGAGATAGGAAAATTTCCCCTCGCTTCTACCACACTTCAAGTCCTTGCTCCTTTATTTCAAATTTAGAAGCCACACCCCTCTTACATTTGTGAATGAGAGGGTTTTCACCTGTTAGAAAGAGTTCATCCACATACAACACCAGTATGAGAGGCTTGTCATCTTCAACCTTAAAGTAAAGGTAAGGATTGGCTTCACTCGTAGTGAATCACAGCTTCATCAAGTAGCTATCGATCCTTTCATACCATGCTTGGGGTGCTTGCTTCAGCCCATAGAGAGCCTTCTTCAACCTGCATACATGATATTTTCAATCATAAATCTCACATCGTTCGGGTTGCTCCACATAGACCTCTTCTTTGATCGAACTATGCAAGAAAGTGGTCTTGACATCCATCTGATGTGGGTTCCATCCTTATGAAGCTGCAAGGGCTATGATCGAGTAGATGGTCATATATCTGGCAACGGGTGCAAATATCACATCATAGTCTATAACTTCCTTCTGGGAGAAACCACGAGCAACAAAACAAGCCCCATACTTTTCCGTACTTACATCTATTGCATGGTTTATAATGTAAAGCCATTTAAAAGTCACAATTGTCTTGTCCTGGGGTCTGGGAACTACTTCCCAAACATCATTCTACATAATGGTCATAGCATCCTTCCATACTTGATGCTTGACGACATCTGATAATGATGAAGGCTCATTTTGTATAATCGTGCTCATGATGGTCAGGTGTCCCTGATACCTATTATGTTTCTTACCTTCACGAAAGGTTCCTTAGGGTCCAACATGTCCTTCAGCATCATCAAGTATCCCCCTAAGCCATGAAATCCTCTTCCTGGAAGAGGAAGGCTCAGGTGGATAAATAGGATCCATTGGTTCCTCCACATCAGGCTGTTGGCATTATGTCACAGGTTTGGAGCTATGGCACAAGTGTTGTCCTTGATGGCATCTCTATCTGATGACAAATCTCAGTTCAGGCTTTCAGAATGAAGGAAAGGACATATACGCATGCTCATCTAGACTAAGGCATGCATACACGCGAGTTGGACGTTACAAAGGCACATATGCGTATACACACACTTTCACTCAAGGAAAAGCACGTATATGTTGGAAAACTTACTTTTGGTCCGGGGTAGTTAGTCCTTGGTATTTGAACCTATGGTTTTGGACCATGGTATCTCGTCAGAAGTGTTGATCCCAAGTATTGGGTCCATGGTATTGTGTTATTATGGTTTTGGACCATGGTATTGTGAAAGGCCTAAGACTATAAAAGAGGAAGGAGATCATTTGGCAAAGGATCATCTGAATCAATTGAATATCTAATATGTGCTAGATCTGAAATATTGGTGATTGAGGTTGTGGTGCAGATCTGGATCTGAATGGAGGAGGAACCTTAGCGCAAAAGGGAAGGATAAGGTCTATTGATGGGTCATAATCTTTAAGCTTCAATGATAGTATCTCTATATGATTCTGATCCATTATATGTGGCGCAAATCTGATAATCTGGGTTAGTTAGTGTCTGAATAATTGAAGGAGTGAATTATCCTTTATAGATCTGTACGCAGGTTCGGTGAAGCGAAGGTCCGTATACACACTAGTTCAGTGAACACAAATAGCGTATACACAGGTTGTTCCAAACACAGAAGCATGTGCACGCAGGTTTCAGGTTGTTGAAGTAGCATATATCTTTTAAATTGTGATCTATCTGCCTCTATTTATTGTTGTAGTGTTCTGGGCTCAGAATTTGGTGTGTGGTTACTGTTACTGTGTTCTGGGTACAGCTGTAAGAGACGTGTTTACTTGAATCAGTGCTAATTGGTGAAAATGAGATTGTTTGATGCAGAAATACTTAATTATTGCTTGATATGGATGCAGTTTGAAAATTTATGAAATGTGGTCCCTAGAAGAAAGAGAAGGTTGTAGCGTTTAGTAGGCCAGTACCTACGTACTAGTATCTTGGCTAGTACAAGAGCTGAGGGGGTTGTAGCTCCCTTCTAGGAGAAGCTGGAGAATGAGAGAGTGTTGTAGCTCTCTGCAGGTTGCAGCCTGCATACTGGTAAAGGATTGCACTAGTACATTGTAAAAAGAAGTTTCTAATTAAAAGAGGATAGAGATGAATTGCAGCAGGTGGTTTTCACCCACACTGGGTTTCCACCTTACATCTTGTGTTCTTGTGTGTGTGATTGTCTTCAGATCTGTTTTACTATTTCTGGTTACTGTTCATTTGATCCTAATACACAGATTAATGATTAACATAGGTAAGATAAATTAAATTATAAGTCTGCATTGCATACGTGGGCTTCCTTCTCTATAGTTGCGTATATACATGGTTTTATCTAACTGAAGTAGCATATATGATCTGGGTTTGAAAAAGAAAATAAGTGACTTAATAATACTGATTCACCCCCCCTCTCAGTATTATTTCCAACAATTGGTATCAGAGCAGGTCCTTCTGAAGAAGCTTGATCGCTTGGAGGAAGATCCATCATCGTGAGCAACTATGAGAGAGAAGCATCTATGAGGCCACCAATTTTTAATGGGACAAACTTCATATATTGGAAGGTAAGAGTTACTGCCTATCTTCAATCTCTCGGTAGAGAAGTTTGGGATATCATAGATACAGGGTACTCTTTTCCATCAGCAACTCCTACAGATCCGACTGAGAAGAAGAAATATGAAACAAATCCAAAGGCAGTCAATACCCTATTAGGATTTCTATCTCAATCAGAATTCATCAAGATTATGCAGTATAAGTCCGCAAAAGAAATATGGGACAAGATTTTTCTGAGCTATGAAGGAGATGAACAAGCAAAACGAGAAAAACTTCAAACCCTCAGAATTCAGTATGAAAATATCAGAATGCACAATGATGAAAGTGTGGCTAACTATTTTCTTCATGTAGATGAGATTGTTAATTGTATGAAAAAATTGGGTGAAGAAATAAAAGAGGCTGTTGTGGTTGAAAAAATTCTAAGATCTTTGTCCCCTAGGTTTGAATCTAAAGTTTCTGCAATAGAATAAAAAGAGAATCTATGAAACCTTACCATGTCACAGCTACATGGGATTCTAACGGATTATGAAATGAGGAAAGGAGAACCATCAGACAGGAGAGAAGCTGCTTTCAAGGCTTCAGGCAAAGGAGACTACTATGAGTCAGGGCTCGTGTCAGAAGAAGAAGAAGAACCAAATTTTATTAAGAATCTTCAATGGGGTGTTGGAAGATTCCAAGGTAAGTTACCTCTCAAATGATTTACTTGTGGAAGAGTCAGTCACTATGCTGCCAAGTGTCCTCGTAAGGATAAGATTGATAAAGGGAAGGAACCTGTTAGATGGAACAAGAGACAGAATGTAACTAAGAAAAGTTACTACACTTATGAAGACAGTGATGGACTATCAAATAGTGACGAAGATGAACGAGGTAATAATTATAAAATTTTAATGGCTTTTGAAGATGATGATTACATGGATGCTATAGATGAAGAAGGTCTTTATGAAGAAATTTCTAACCTCAAAATTTGTTTAGAAGAGAAAAATGTGATTATTGATTCTCTACAATGTCAACTGGATGAAAGGGAAAAACATCATGAAAAATTGGATTGTGAAATTGTGGGTCTTAGAAAAGATATTGAGAAAACTAAAGCTCTTAATCTTAGATTTGTTAAAGGATCTGAAACTCTAGATGAGATTATCAATGTGCAGCGTTCCCCTCTAATCAAGACAGGTCTAGGATATAATGAAGAAGCATCTCAAGCACAGAAACCATCCACCTAAAAAAGTTATCTTGATGCAGCAAGGAGGAATGAGAAAAATCCCAATGGAGATCACCAGGTAAAACAAGGACGATTTACATCAAGAATAAACAAAGACTACCAGGTAAATTGGGGACAATCCACCTTAAGGATGAACAAAGGCTACAACTAGCCACAGGTAAAATCTTCTCAATTTGCCTCAAGAATGGATGATAATAGAAACTACAATCAATTGGTTGGTCGATTTGATAATCGCAGGAGTTTCTTCAACGGCCAATGTTTCTCTTGTCATAAATTTGGCCACAAAGCAGCCCAATGTGTTGCCTATAAGACAATCATGACTAGAGAAGCTCAAAAACAAAGAAGTATGGCTAGGATCACGAAAAGGACCTATAACAACTTTCCGCCCTTGAAAATGAAATTGAATGTTCTATTTGTAATAACTTTGGTCATGAAGATTCTGAATGCAGGAGCAGATTTTGGCAGACAACTCAGAAGGAACAAGCCTCAAGCTCTAGAACATGGAGAATGAAGGAACCACAACCAGAAAGATGCGGGATAGCTTTTTATGTAGAAGGACAGGAAAATCAATGGTACATCGACAATGTATGTTCGAAGCATATGACAAGTGATAAAGAAAAGCTTCAATCATATAATGCTTTAGAAAAGGGAAATAATGTTTCTTTTGGAAATGATACCCTTGCAGTCATAAATGGAAAAGGCACTGTTCAGTTGAAAGAAAAAGTCAAAGCTGGAAATGTTTTGTATGTTGATGGCTTGAAGCATAATCTACTAAGTGTCAGTCAGATGTGCGATCAAGGAACTGGCGTAATATTTCGATCAAATGGATGTAGTGTTCGTGATCTTGATACAGGAAAAACAGTGATCAGAGGCATAAGAACCCCAAATAATTTATACATATTTGAAGAAGGACAACAACAATGTTATTTGAGCAAGAATGATGAACACTGGTTATGGCACCAGAGGTTAGGGCATCTAAGCTTTTCACAGATAAGGAAAGCATGCAAATACCAGGCAGTTCGTGGTCTTCCAGACATCAGAATTCCAGACAATACAATATGCAAATCATGTTAGTTTGGTAAGCAAACCAGAACTAACTTCCATGAGAAGGAAGGATCAGCTAGCAGGCCTCTTGAACTAGTCCATACAGATGTATGTGGTCCATCTAGGACAAGGTCACCTCGAGGAGAAGAATACTTTATACTATTCATTGACGACTTCTCCAGGATGGTTTGGATAGGACTTATGAAGCACAAAGACGAAGCATTCAAAAAATTCAAATCTTTCAAAGCCTTGGCTGAAAACGAATCAGATCACAAAATTAAGTGCCTCAGGTTTGATAGAGGTGGGGAGTTTACCTCAAATGAATTTTTCGATTTATGTGAAGAACATGGAATAAGAAGGGAATTCTCTACAGCTAGGACTCCTCAGTAAAATGGAGTGGTGGAAAGGATGAAGAGAACGGTTCAACAAATGGCTTGTGCTATGCTTGATGAGTCTGGAACTCCCGCAACCCTCTAGGGTGAAGCTGTATTTGTTGTGGTTGTTATTCTCAACAAAACAAATGTCTGATTAAAAAACACTAAAACTCCTCATGAGCTCTGGTATGGTGAGACTCCTTCGGTAAAAAAATTCAAAATTTTTGGAAGCAAATGCTATATTAAGAATAATGATGAACATCTTGGCAAGTTTGAACCTAGAGCAGATGAAGGCATTCTCCTTGGTTATTATCCCCACAACAAAGAATATAAGTGTTACAATAAAAGACTTGGAAGAATTGTTGACAGCATTGATGTAGTGATTGATGAAGAAGGAAACATTCCTAGGAAAGTAAAGTATGAAAATATCGAAGAGGATGAAGACTACCCTTCAATTCGGACTGATGATGAAGAAGAACATCAAGAGGCACCAGAGGAACAGATAAGGATAGAAGAGAAGACTCCATCCAAGTACGTTCAAAAGAATCATCCAGAATCTCAAATTTTGGGGCAGAAAGAGGCAGGTATACAAACAAGAAGAAAAATTGCAGAAGCCTCAAGCTATTTGGCATTGCTCTCCTCCACTGAACCACAAAATGTAAAAGAGGCATGCAAAGATGAATGTTGGGTCAAGGAAATGGATGAAGAACTTGAGTAGATAAAAAAGAATAACACTTGGGAGTTGGTTCCTAGACCAAAAGATAAGAATGTCATAGGGACAAAATGGATCTTTAAAAACAAGTTGAATGAAAATGGGGAAGTGATTAGAAACAAGGCCAGACTTGTTTGTAAAGGGTATGCTCAACAAGAAGGTATAGACTTTGAAGAAACTTTTGCTCCCATTGCTAGACTTGAGGCCATCCAAATGTTCCTTGCTCTCTCAAGCTTTCAGAAGTTCAAAGTATTTCAAATGGATGTGAAATCAACCTTTCTGAATGGAGACTTAGAAGAAGAAGTGTACATTGAGCAACCAGATGGTTTCATTCTTGGGAATGATCCAAATCTTGTATGCAGACTAAAAAAAGGCTCTCTATGGTCTTCAACAGGATCCAAGGGCTTGGTACTACCATTTGGACAAATATCTTCATCAACAAGGTTTTTCAAAAGGATCAGAAGATAGCAATCTTGATATAAAAATTGAAAATGACAAATTGCTAATACTTGTTGTGTATGTAGATGATATTATCTTCGGCAGCAATGAAGAAGCTATGAGTCAAAGCTTTGCCTTGGTGATGCAGAAAGAATTCGAAATGTATTTTCTTGGATAACTAACATATTTTCTTGGATTGCAAATCCAACAAAATTAAGGTGGTATCTTTTTGTCTCAAACCAAGTATCTCAAGCAGATCTTGAAGAAATATGGCATGGAAGATGCAAAACCAGTATGTACCCATATGGTTACAGGATGCAGCCTCAGTGCAAATGATGAATCAGCAGTAATACATCAACCAACCTATAGATCCATGATTGGAAGTCTTCTTTATTTGACAGGAACTCGACCAGACATCATGCATGCAGTGGGAATAGTTGGAAGATTTCAGGCAAATCCTAAGGAAGCCCATCTTCAGGAAGTAAATAGAATTTTCAAGTTTCTTCAAGGAACTCAAAACTATGGCTTATGGTATCCTAGAGATACACATCTCACTCTACATGCTTATACAGATGCAGATTGGGCTGGAAGTGTGGCTGACAGAAAGAGCACAAGTGGTGGAGCATTCCTTATGGGTTCCAGATTAGTATCTTGGTTCAGCAAGAAACAGAGTTCGATTGCTTTATCTATAACTGAAGCGGAATATGTGGCTGCAGCATCTTGTTGCACTCAACTCCTTTGGATGATGCAAACCTTGCAGGACTTTCAAATCACTTGTACACCACCTATCTCCATCTTATGTGATAATACAAGTGCAATCAGCATTTCAAAGAACCCAGTCATACATTCAGAAACCAAGCACATACCAATTAAGTACCACTTTCTCTGGGAACAACTATTGGAATAAAAGGTCAAATTGGAGTATGTTCCTTCTAAGGAACAAGTTGTTGATATTCTCATGAAACCACTGCCCAAGGAGACATTTGAATACCTCAGACAGAAGCTGGGAGTAGTTGATGCATCGTCTTGCTGCTAAAACTTGTCTGTTTCAAAGAAAAAATGGGTGTACGCGAGTTGCTTGAGGAGGATCCGCGTACATAGGCTGGTTTGTGCAAAGATAGTCGCGTATATGGAGGCTTGATGGATATCAGTAGGGACAGGCTCTGGTTGAAGATAGTCTGATATGGGTCTGACAGAGACCATCTGGCACAGGTTCAGGGGGAGTAGATAAACTTCTAATGATGCATTGTTGGCATTATCTTAGAAGCTTTTGGTTCTAGTTCACAGCTGTTGTTGGCTTCAGATGGAACAAATGCAGAGGGAGAACAGAAGGAAATCATGGTTGCTGATCTGAATGGTGATTGACAGATGTTGCTGCTATTAGTTATTGGTGACTTTCATAAGTCTTGTTGTAGATATTTCATCTCTATGTCATGTATCTCTTTTATGGTGTCAAGGTCATGTAACAGCCTATCCTACTTTCCCCACTATGCCTGGGATGAAGATGTAATGTATTTGGTTGTCATATGTAAAGTTCTGATGTATCCCCACTTGCTTGGGTGGATGATCCCCACTTGGTTGGGTGATGGATGTATTTATTGAGTCTTTTGGTGATAGGAAGGTCTTTTATGATGTATAAGTCATCGTTCTTCTTGAAGAACACCTTTTTGCAGATCTTGCCTACAGTCAAGGGGAGCATGGTCAACACAGCAGGCCAGATATTTCAGCATGTACTTAGGGGGAGCACAACCGTTTGCCTTTGATGACAAAGGGGGAGAATGACTTTGAGGATCTCGGGTTTGCCATCAAGTCCAAAGGGGGAGATTGTTGGCATTATGGCACAGGTGTTGTCCTTGATTGAAACTCTATCTGATGAAGGATCTCATTTTAGGCTTTCAGAATGAAGGAAAAGACATATACACAAGTTCATCTAGACTAAGGCACGTATACATGCAGGTTGGACGTTAGAAAGGCGCGTATGCATATACACACACTTTCACGCAAGGAAAAGCACGTATATGTTGGAAAACTTACTTTTGGTCTATGGTAGTTGGTTCTTGGTATTTGAACCTATGGTTTTGGACCATGGTATCTCGTCAGAAGTGTTGATCCCAAGTATTGGGTCTGTGGTATTGTGTTATTATGGTTTTGGACCGTGGTATTGTGAAAGGCCTAAGACTATAAAAGAGGAAAGAGATCATTTGGCAAAGGATCATCTAAATCAATTGAATATGTAATATGTGCTAGATTTGAAATATTGGTGATTGAGGTTATGGTGAAGATCTGGAACTGAATGAAGGAGGAACCTTAGCGCAAAAGGGAAGGATAAGTTCTATTGATGGGTCATAATCTTTAAGCTTGAATGATAGTATCTTTGTATGATTTTGATCTATTATATGTGGCACAAATCTGATAATTTGGGTTAGTTAGTGTCTGAATAATTGAAAGAGTGAATTATCCTTTATAGATTTATATGTAGGTTCAGTGAAGTGAAGGCACATATACACGCTGGTTCAGTGAATGCAAACAGCGTATACGCAGGTTGTTCCAAACACAGAAGCGTGTGCATGCAGGTTTCAAGTTGTTGAAGTAGCGTATATCTTTTAAATTGTGATCTAGCTGCCTCTGTTTATTGCTGCAGTGTCCTGGGTTCAAAATTTTGTGTGTGGTTACAGTTACTGTGTTCTGGGTACAACTGTCAGAGAAGTGTTTACTTGATTTAGTGCTAATTGGTGAAAAGGAGATTGTTTGATGTAGAAATACTTGATGATTGATTGATATGGATCAAGTCTGAAAATTTATGAAATGTGGTCGCTAGAAGAAAGAGAAGATTGTAGCCTTCAGTAGGCCAGCACCTACGTACTAGTATCTTGGCTAGTACAAGAGCTAAGGGGGTTGTAGCTCCCTTCCAGGAGAAGCTGGAGAACGAGAGAGGGTTGTAGCTCTCTGCAGGTTGCAGCCTGCCTACTGGTAAAGGACTGCACCAGTACATTGTAAAAAGAAGTTTCTAATTAAAAGAAGATAGAGACGAATTGCAGCAGGTGGTTTTCACCCACATTGGGTTTCCACCTTACATCTTGTGTTCTTGTGTGTGTGATTGTCTTCAAATCTATTTTATTGTTTCTGGTTACTTTTCATTTGATCCTGATACATAGATTAATGATTAACATCAGTAAGATAAATTAAATTATAAGTCTACATTGCATAAATGGGTTTCCTTCTCTGTAGTTGCGTATATACGCGGTTTTATCTAACTGAAGTAGCGTATATGATCTGGGTATGAAAAAGAAAATAAGTGACTCAATAATACTGATTCACCCCCCCTCTCAGTATTATTTCTAGCACAGGTATTGTTACATCATCTACCCATAGAGATAGTTTCCACAATCGTACAGTTCTTCCTTTTCGCCACACCATTCTGCTCAGGAGTATGTGGTGTAGTAGTCTCCCTCTTAATGCCAGCCTTAGATATGCCTGAGTGAACCAACTGTAATATATCAAAGGTCTTGCTTTGGCTTGAGGGTAATGGTCCCCTTTTGAGCTTTCCTTTGGCACATCCTAGACATATACCTTCTTTCTCTACTCGTAATTTGATCATCCCTATCACCATTTGTCTTACACCAAGTAGAGATTTATAATGAAGGGGGGAAAACCTCCGATGCTAAAGTTCAAATGAAAGAGATGTGTCATGAGACATGACACCTAGCAGAAATCCATCAACCTGATATAATGAATCAACACGAAACCCAAGAGTGAAAACATATTTAACATTATTTTTCCATATACATACCTTGCCATCACTGAAGGTTACCTTGTAGCCTTTGTCTTTCATTCCCAAGATGGACACCAAGTTCTTTTCGGAGGTTAGGTGCATTTAATACATCCTTGAATTTCTAGCCTTCTTGAATGCTTGTCCTCTTCCTTGATTCCCAACTCTCCTCTTACCTTCGCTATTGAATTTTTCATTCCTTTGATTGCCATCAAAATGATTTTGAGCATTGTCCCGGTGTGAGTCCTTTCTATCAGGGCACTCCCTTGCATAGTGACCTTCTTTATCACATATGTAACATCGTTATTTTCTTCTAGCCCTAGGTTCAACCTTTCCTTCTGATTTAGTGTTGGAATTATTTCTTTTCTTAGCATGAGAAGAAAAGGATGCCAGAGGACCTTTAGGCATGGCCATTTCTTGCTCTTCTACCCTCGTTTCTTTTTGAATGCATCCAGCCATTAATTCCTCGAAACTAGGAATTACATTATTGTTCAGAATAGTATTCCTGAACACGTACCATTCGGATGGTAATCCTCCAAGAGTCGCGAGTGCCATTTCCCTATTAGTAATAGCCTCCCCAATAGATAGGAGATCATTCCTGATTTCAGTGATCCTTAAAAGGTATGCTTGCATACTCTCATCTTTACCCTTCTTAATTTCCTTCAACTTATTTCTAAGAAACAAAACTTGATTTGCATCATTTAATTTAAATAAACTCACCAGTCTATCGTAGACTCCCTTGGAGGTGTCCAATTCAGAGATGTAGGCCACCAAGTGCTTGTCGATAGAGTTTTAGATGATCTTCTTTGTTTTGATTTCTCTGTTTTTCCATTTGTTCCAGGCAGCAGTGGGTGCATTTTGACGGAGACTCAATAATATTGGCTCTCACGTGATCCAACACTCCTTGATCCTCAAGGGTTAGATCGATAGACATCTTCCATCCATGATAGTTAGCTTTCTCATGAAGCTTGTCTCTAGCAGGAAAGAGTGTTGAGGACCCCATAGTTCTTTTAGGATAGCCTTACCAATCTTCTCTCCGATGATTGCTCTTGCTCTTGCTCAGGCTTTGTCTTCACCTTAGCTCTAATACCATGTTAAGTTATGGTATGCTTTATGCTTATAACAAGTTACTTCTTTTCTTATTATTTCAGATTAGCTATCACATGTACATAAATTAAAGTGCAGATAGAACATTAAACGATTGACAGAAAACAAGCCAAGACAAGAGACACAAGATGTGGCGACTAGCCAAGGACAAACCCCACAATGTGTGGGGAAAATATTTGATCAAATCTTCTTTTATCTTCAATAATTTAGCAGAGAGAAATAATACAATAAATCTGATTCATATCAGCAGTAGAAAACCCTAGATCAGCAACACTAGCATTAGTGGCTTCATCATCAAACTAGGGTAGGCGATATCTCACAAACCGACCGTCGGATCAACTTGATTCCACCACCAAAATTTGTAGCTTCTAGAGGAGGTTCAGATGAACCTATAATGAAGTTTGGATGAGGAGATCTTCTAGTCCATGCAGGTCAATCTTTACTTCTGCAGTTGCAGCTTCAGTTTCAGCAGCTTTCGACTTCAAACTAGGGCAGTCCCTATCTTGCAAACCATCCATCGGATTAACTTGATTCCACCACCAAAAGTTGTGGCTTTGAGGGGAGGTTTAGATGAACCTACAATGTAATTCAAGTGAGGAGATCTTCTAGTCCACGCAGATAATTCTTTAATTCTGCAGTTGCAACTTCAGGTTCAATAGCTTTCGGCTTCACATGTGTCAGAGAGAGACCCTTTTCTTCGCAGTCGAGAAGAGACTCTTTTCTACGCAGTAGAGAGAGAGAGATGTGATGAGATGAGTGAGTCCAAATGAGGAAAATTCCTCTTATATTTATACACAACGTTGGTGTTTCAATAGATGCGTCTGTTGGGCTTCTGAGCCTACATGAGTTGTAGGTCGGCTTGATAATAATTCCATAATCAAAATAAATTCATATCTCCATGAATAATTATCGGAATTGGATGATATTTATAACAATCCTACACCTCTCGATGAGAGGAATCTAACAAAAGTATTAGCATCCATGAATAATATGACCCACATGAATTTTTTCCCTGGTTGCCAATTTTAACAAACTTTCAGGTTTCTTACTAGGTATTTCCATTTTCTTTCTTTGGGGCATCTACTAATGATAATAATGCTTCCGTATGCCATTTGAGTTCCTTTAAACTAAAATTTCAACTAAAATTATGAAAAATTAAAAAACAAATACACACCTTTTTTTCACTTTGTACGAGCTCGATATTAAGTCTGTTGTATCTCTATAATTTCAAACATCTATTGTTTGAAATTGTGTCCCATTGTAGCACTTTGAGTCCTATTTCCAAGCCCACAAGTGTGATCAAGATTGAATTCTACAAGGAATATTTATGTGAAATCTCCCACGATGACCTATTATAGACTGGTTCAGTAGAGTGAACTTGTACGAAGTGCCACATGTCATTGTTTCTACCTTAGTACCTGAAAGCTATACAAAGAAAAACAAAAGCCATCCTCTTTTTGTAACTCTACAAAATTTCAATATGATTCTCAGGGAGAGGTTTCTAACAAGTTTTCCTAGGCAACCTATTTTGGATGTAATTTGGGAGCGTGAAAAAAACCTAAATGGCATGGACCATATCTTTGAAAGTATAGAGAAACAGGATCTAAAATTCAGACTTGATTTGTAGAATGATTTCAGCTCAAATTGGTTTTTGTTTTAACATATGAAACTTCGTATATAAAATGTTATAGCGAACATGCCACGATGACCTGTTCGGAGCAGAAAAACACTGGAATCCAAAGCTTTGATATCAAATGTTATGAAACCAACTAACAAAAAGATAGATCAATGACTTGAAAATCAGCCTCTTTGAGGAGGAGGACTCCTTTACATTACACAAATGAACAATTCTTGGGTGATATAAATGAGAAGACCTTTCTATATATAGGAGTCTAAGGGGTAATAATATAATCATAGCCTACATAACAATAATATTGTAGTGGCACAACAATAACAATAGTGGGCTTCTATGGGGCATAATAATAACAACATGGAGATTATATGGGCACAATAATACAATAAGGGGGTTGCACTAATAACAATAAGGGCTTACACTAGTAGTATAGGGACCTACCAATCTTCTTTGTTGCTTTTACATCTTTGGGTCATACCCTAGTTTAATGACCAGGTTCTCCAATGATTTAATCATGACATTCTTAGCTAAATATGCAATATTTTAAAGTTTTAAGTGTGACTATATGTTGTTGAGTGAGGCCTGAAACTTGGAAGCTTTCATGGAAGTGTTGTTCAAGGTAGAGTAAACCATTTCGTCAGTCTTTTTATGCAGTTAATTTTGGGTGATGGGGTGAATCTTCTCAGCATAAAAGGAGAAAATCGATTTCCCATAATCAACTCGAGTCTTTGAAAATGGAATTTGTGCTTGGAGGAAAGAAATTTTCATTTTCCCCTTATCTATGTCAAAGGCCCAAATAAGCCTATGTTGTGAAGAGGTTATTTGCTTCTAGAATTGAGTTTATGTGGAGGCCTTGAGGTGCTTATTTTTCTTTTTAATTTCTCTTTATTTTGTAAAACAAATTGGTTCATCCTGATCTTGAACCAATTTTGATGTCTGAGTTGTATCTGGGTGATCTTTGGAAGTTGAGTAGGCTAGAGATCCTATGAAGATATTTTCTCCTCTAATAGGAGAATGATGCCCTATCAAGAGTGGATGAGAACTAGTATTGTGCTTATTTTTCTAAATCAAAAATTCTTTCACGCCAATCTATGTTACTACAGGATAAACATCCTTACTTGGTCACTTACTTTTTTCACTTTAGTTACTAGAGTTTATGTGGTTGTTATATATATAGCACCTCCTGTAGTATGTTTATCTCCCATTGACTTTGATTCATGAAATTTTCTATATGTGGTCTTCAAGTTTGAGTGTAGGGAGTGGTTTTCTGTTCCAGTCTCAGCTTGGAGATGATTCCAGAAGTGTCATGTTGCTAGGTAAATCTTAATTTGAATTTCATTTTTTTAAGGAGTAAATCTGCCTCTTTACTTGCCACCCTAGTGTTACAAATAAACGGTCCCACGTGTGCCTTGATCTAACTATGACTTCTTTGCTGCAACAAAATGGAAATGATCCATGTGTACCATTTGCCTACTATATTCCAATGGGAACAAAACTAGGAATCTGATAGTGTGGAAACTCACACCCATAAACTCTAATTTCTCTATAATTTTAGTATAAATATGAATCCCCTATTTTAGTTTGATCACTTAGATGCATAATCCTTTTTATTTTTGGTTCTATCCTAGGATCTACAGAACTATTCTGTAAGTTGGAAGTTGTACATAGGAATTGATATACATAATCTAAGAAGGTATACTTGGTGGATTATTTCCTCACTAGGGAGGTCTAAGGGATTACAAAATGTAGATTACTATAATCATGTAATTTTTGCAAAGGGAATGTAAACCTATCTTCTTGATGGTAGAGAAATAAATACACCAATACTAAAGAATAGTTAAAGTCCCCTCAGTAGAGAACTTGAGGAGCTCGTCATGAATTTACTCTGCAATGAATTGACTGTAATTGAAAAGAGGGGCTTTCTCACCAGTTGTAAATATTGATAGGAAACCAACAATTGCCTCATGAACCCATTGATCAGATTGATAGCCAAGTATGCATGAATGGTTGTAATTACTTTCTTAGTCATCTTAGGGAACATATAGGATGAGTAGGGGGCATTTTTGTTAGGTAATTGGTAATGCTCTAGGAGAAAGGTCTCAAAAATATTCGCTCTCTAAGGGAAGTGTTGTACCTCTGAGATAGTAGTAGGTCAGCTACAAATGTTAGAGCATCTAAAATAATTGTTTTGGGTTTTTTGGTTTTATTTTTGGAAGAGTAATGAATGAAGATAGATGTAAAATTGAAATACTTAATCATTTGGTTTATATTAATATCTCAGCAAAGGGCTGCTATAAAGCTTTACATAGTGATATAAGTCAAAAATGGTGGTGAGAAGAAGACAAAAAATAGTATGATCATCATAGTTTCCAGACTGTAAAATAGAACAATCATAAATATGAAAACCTTCTGAACTATGCTCCAAAGGTTCAAGGAAGTATACTTAAGCTTGCACAAGATGCTGATGATTTATTGATTAGAGTGGATTAGTTAAACAGACAGTTCATTAATCCATTCTCTTAACAGATGATCACTTTAGGAGCTTATAGGAATGAATTGAGACACAATTATTCCTACCTAGATATCTCTATAACTCATAAGAATATGAAGAAAAACATAATGACTGATAACTGGAAAAACTTATAGGATAACAAAAACTTTGTAAAACCAAATTCAAAATCCTCTGCTTTGTATTAAGGCTCCAGAAAAATTGGTTACATCAAGTGTCTACAATTTTTCTTTTTCAAAGGTGCAACTGGGTTCAAAGTAGAATGAACAGTCAAGACTTTACAAGCAATGAGTAATGAACCTCGAACTTTGAACCCATAACAACTCAAGAAGGGATTTATTTATACAATAATGAAACTAAGGAAATATCCTAAATCTGATTGAGATTTATTATAGGAAAGGAAAGATCTTCATACAAGAAGATAGGGGCAGATATTCAACTGCTTCTTTTTGTCCCTTTTATTCAGGTTGTGTTGTCTTTATTCGTTTGATATTTTTCCCCTTTAAGCTGTTTGATTGTTTGTATCCTTTACGCTACTGAATTTCATCATTTGATCTTTCATCTGATACTCTTTTAACTCTATAAATATCCTTTGACCCTGTTGATTAACCTTTACTATGCATTTCAAGTTTTTAATATGTTTTTGAACAGTAAATCCTTTTAGATTCATCTTCAAACTATATACAGGATTTTTCTTTCTAAGCCTGGAACAGAAGTCTTTGCCTGCAAAACAAAAAAATTGTTGGGAAATCACTGGTGACAAAGGAGGACATCGATGGCTTTATTGAGCTCGAAAGGATATTGGAAGGTGTCTAGGGTGCATTGGGAGGTAAAACAATGGATTTATTGGTCACAGAGGCTTATGGAGGATTTACTGTGAAAACAGGTGAAACAAAGGAAAAGTAGTGATTTTGCATTTAAACGGCCAAACAACTTTCTTTTTGAAATATAAGGCAAAGTGAACAGTGGTCATTTTATCGTTATGCAGGAGGTGGTTTTGGTTTTCTTTGCACCGCTTTATGAGGCACAGACGGTTTTCAGAGGGGTCACCCGAAATAACCTGAGCATGACATGTAGCAAAGGGAGGTTAGTTGAATACTGCTTTTCAGGCAGGTAATGTTTGTACAGAGAGCCAACCCTAAAATACTAAGAATCCATTGATTTGAATGTATTATATCGGATGGTGGTGGAGTGAAGGAGCACTGTGGAGGGTCCCAACGATTAATTATGGTGGAAATCGCTTTATTTATGGACTAAAACTGAGATTAGTGGTTAAATGGAGGTTTAAGTTATTTCTTTTTTTAAATCATAAAAATGATTTAACAAAGAAATCATTTGCAAAAAACAATAATGTGGATTTGAAAAAATATGAATGCGGGTGGATAAATGGCATCGTGTCTGTGTTCATCACATATCGTAATCGTAGTTTAGTGGAGGAAGGCCTATCACAAAGGAATGCAATAGGGGCCGGACATGATGTGGAAATAAGACATGGTTAATATTGTGATCGGGTCTGGGTTCCTGTCGCATATTTGAGATTGAAAATGGTGGGGGGCATATGCTTTAGTAGGAGTTGCAATGGGGGCAGATGCGAAATGGAAATGAGTTATGATATATATTATGTCAGGTCCTGGCCCATCACAATCACATACCGTAATGCGGGGAGAGTGCATTCATGTTGAAAGGTTTGTGACCCGCTGATGCGATATTTTATTAAATATATAGTTTTAGAATAAAACTAAATGTTTTCAGGATATTTTAATAAGTGGAGTTCATATATATGTGAAAGAATTTTTTTAGGGATCTAATACATTAAGTTAGTGTCAATACGAAATATGAGCGAAAAGGGGAAATACGCTAAGTATAAAGATTTTTATTAAGTTATTTGCCTTCACATATATATATCAATACTTAGGCTAAACATCCTTTTGTGGGTTTTTGGGTAAAAGGGGATTTAACATGGGTTTTACACTTTTCCTAGGTAAAAATGATTTTGACCTTAGGAAAAGGGGTTTTTTTATGGAAAATGAATGAATATGAAATGTACGAAGGTGGAAGAGGAAACTAGTAAACATAGGGATGAATGAGGATGGGGGATGTTAATTAATTGATCATGTAGACCTTCATTTGCTTTGTATAATTGCCTCATGGATATAGAAGCATATGGTAAAACATGATAAATGTACATTTTGTCCAATCAGTTATCATACATCTGCAACCTTTCTTCTACTTATCCTTTACTTATCCTATCATTTTTTCTTCACTTAATGGGTGCATTTAAGCTAGAAAATCCTTTTCCTTTCTATTTATTTTACAAAAGAAAACTATCTAATTCTAACCTTATAACATCCAAGGGCTTAGATTAAATTGATGAGCACCATATTATTCTTTACCTAATTACTAATCTACCAAGATTAAACAGTTTGGCAAAATCTTTATTCTTTAACTGTAACATCAAATTTAAAGCATGAAGCAGTCAAGATTAAACTATTTGACTATCATGGGTTGTGGCATTTATGACAAGATACACACAAACATTATCTTTCAAAAACAAAGTAGTGGCATTTAGACTTGCTCACTTTCAGATTTTATTTGTTTTCTTTTCTTTCTAACCTAACATTTTCTTTTTGTCTTGATTTTCTAGGACATCTAACCTAACATTTTCTTTGATATGGACATCATCATCAATTATTTTTTACAAAACATTCTATTCAATATTGTTATGTCCATATCCTAAGCTAACATTTTTTCAAATATTCTATATTATCAAAACCAAAAAATGATACAACATTGGCTCCAACTGGGGACTGCTTTCTCTTGTAGAATGCAGAGAAAATGTAGATCCATGTGCCTTCTCCTCGGGCTATAGAGTCCTTGCTGTAAAGAAAATCACACTCACATCTTGAAAAGTAAAAGAAAACCAGAGTATTTACAATGAAAACTATTCCAACTTCTTAGTACTGAATGTAATGCTTGAGAAACCTTCCATTTACATGATAAGTGGAATATAGCCCCTCAAGATTCTGCAACACAAAAGTGTTGTTACCCTTCACTTCAGCAATTGCTAAAGGTCCAAACCATATATTGTCAAATTTTCCATGCTTTCCTTTCTCTTCTCTCCTAGCATCCCATCTTAGAACTAGATCACCTTCCTTAAAGTCCCTCTCCCTGGCTCTTTTGTCAAACAGGGTCTTCATATTATTCTAATATTTCATTAATTTGTATTAAACGTCATCTCTATTTTCATTAAGTTCAATAATCTGATTTATTATTCTTGAAAAATCATCAGGTTCATCTGTATAATCCTGCATGAATTTTAAAACAAGAGGGGCCAAATTTGTAGAAAAAATTGCATCTTTCCCATAGACTAACTGAAATGGAGATTTTCCAGTTGATCTCTTTGGAGTAATTTTGTTTTCACATACTGCATAAATCAAATGTGAATCCTAGCTCTTCCTATGATCAGTTAGAGTCTTTTTTATTACCTTTACCAAACTTTTGTTTGATGACTCTGTAAGGCCATTACCTTGATGGTAGTATGGAGTTGAATGATGTAACAAAATTTGATATTTATGGAAAAAATCAATCATTTTAACACTAGAAAAAATTGTTGCATTATCAGTGATAATTTGAGTTGGGCAACCAAATCTAGATAAGATATTTTCGTCAATAAACTTAATTGCTACTGAATCAATAGCATTTATGACTGGAATTCCTTCCACCCATTTAATAAACTAATTTGTTGCAGTGAGGATGCATCTATGTTGATTACTTAAAGTGGGCTCAATCTCTCCAACAAAATCTAATCCCCATTGAGAAAAAGGTGCTGAAACTATTGATGGAACGAGTGGAAGAGATGCTATATTTTGTTTACTAGCAAACATTTGACAAGGAACACAACCTCTGACCTTTCCACCTACTTGTAAGAACAACGTGGGCCAATAAAATACTCCCCTCATAATCTTGTATGCTTTTGCTCTCCAAGCATAATGTCCCCCACAAAATCCTATATGAAACTGATCAATTATCTCTTTGGTATCTGATTCTGTTAAACATAATAACAAAATATTTAGTGGATCTTTCCAATATAAATTTGCATTTATAATGCAATACTTGACTAATTTAAACTTAAGTGTTTTACACTGGGTTTTGGAGAATGATGTTGAACACTCAAAATGGATCAAGAAATTTACAATATCTTGATACCAATTTGACAACAAGAATTTTTCATCAATGTGTATAGGAATGATCTGCTCTCGAGGTAGAGGTTCTTGTGGATTATTTGCTTTAGGATGAAGGGAAGGTTCTTGTGGATTCTCTCCTTTAGGATGAAGGGAAGGTTCTTGTGGATTCTCCCCTTCTGTAAGGATATAAAGTTCTTGTGTATTCTTCCCTTGTATTTCTAAAATAGAATTGATTCCACTTACTTTGCAGTTGGATTCAACTAGAAGCTTAGCTAATCCTTGAACTTTTACTAGCTTGGTAGTCTTGATAGTTATATCAAACTCTAGGATCTGAGTGATCCATAGACCTCTTTCCCCATCAGTGTCTGGTTGGGTTAGGACAATTTTTACGACAGTATTAGAGACATATACAGTAATAGGTGAATGTAAGACATACATTCTGACTGATTTCAGGGTTCCAATGAGGGCATAGGCTTGCTTCTCAATGATGTCATACTTAAGCTCAACATCTCTCATAACCTTTCTGAAAAAGTCTATGTGTTGGTCATGGGAATCTTCATTTTTCTGTAATTGGACAACAACAAGGGTTGTTTTATAGGAAAAAGAGAAAATACCAAATGGCTTAGTATAATCAGGGCTAGCTAAGGTGGGAGCTTCAGAGATAACCCTTCTTATTTGTTCAAATGCATGCCTAGAACAGGGAGTCCATTTTATTTCATGGTCCTTTAGGAGCATGTTAGTTATATATTTTACAATCTCTGCATAATTTGGAATAAACCTCCTTAGAAAATTGATCTTGTCTAGAAAAGCTTGAATCTTCTTCTTGTTTCTAGGTAAGGTCAATGTTTCAATGGAAGATACCTGTTTGGGGTCAATTACTACTCCCTCTTTTGAAATTATGTGGCCCAATAGTTTTCCTTCTTCGACAGCAAACAAGGACTTCTTAGGGTTCAATGATATTCCAAATTTTCTACACTTGTCAAAAACCTTCATTAAGTGCTTTAGATTTTTCTGATCAGATTTAGAAAAAGCAGTTATGTCATCAGGATAAATAACCAAAAAAATTTATACCTAACCAATGAAAGCTATGTCCATAGCTCTCTGAAATGTTTCTCTAGCATTGGTTAATGCAAATGGCATCCTAGTGTACATGAATGTACCCCAAGGTGTAGTAAAGGTTGTCTTCTCTCTCTCTATTATATCAACATTCTCTTGATTGTAACCTAAAACACATCAGTCATAGAAATTTTTTGTGCTCTTGAAACCATTTGAAGTAGCTAATCTATTTTGGGCAAAGGATAATTATCTTTTAATGATGCCTCATTCAAATTTCTAAAATCCACACAGAGTCTTATTTCTCCATTTTTCTTTCTAGCGAGAACTAGATTTGCAACCCAATTAGAATATCTGAGTGGGAGGATGATTTGAGCATCTAGCATTTTATTAATATCCCTTTCTATAGTTGGTAGAAGTGCTAGATTTATCCTTCTAAGCTTTTGTTGATAAGGATTTTCTTCTGGCTTCAATGGAATCTTATGTTGTATTAATGAAGTATCATAGGTCTTTAAATCAACATAAGTCCAAGAAAAAACATCCTTATAATTTTGCGTTAACTTAAGATATTGAGCTTTGATCTCAATGTCAAGAGATGCACATATTTTGATGTTTTTGATATCTTCATCAGTTCCTATCTTAATCTATTTTATGCCATCTTCTGAGGAAATGGACTGAGGTTTTCAAAGGACATCATTTTGATAAAACAATATTTATAAAGAAATGAGTCCTTTTGGAATAAAATTGTTAGATAATTAAATAATTTCATGGTTAGCAATTTGGGTTTTAAAATTTGAAGTAACATTTCCATCTGCATTTTCATTTATTTCAGTTCCACCTTCATCAATTTGTAGGAATGAAAAATCATCTATTACATGCAGAAATGATTTCAAATGTTCATTATCTTCAAATATTTGCCAATATTTCATATTATCTAGGATAGATGGTCTATATTTGACTTGTATCTGATAGAGTACATCAATATGATCAAGAATTTTAAAAGAGCTAGCAGAGAAAACTAAGGCATCTACATGAATATTCTGATCTTTAGGAATATGAGTCAAATTAAAAACATCAAATAAGTTTTCCACTGAATCCCATACTTCATTTTGGTAGGACCTAAGTCTAGGGTGCTTGGTCTAGCAAACATTTCTTACTTGTTTAACAATAAGTTTTGAATCAGTAAAGACACTTAAGTTTTGAACTTTTAAGATTTTCGCTAATTGAAATCCTAAAAAGAAAGCTTCATATTTAGCCATATTATTTGTAACTTTGAAGTCTAATTTACATGATTGGGTTATATTTTATTTTTCAGGTGAAATTAAAACTACTATAGCTCCTGTCCCATCTTTCATGCAAGAGCCATCAAAGAACAGTTTCCAAATATCAATTTGGTTTGGTTCAAGAATTTCAACTACCTCTTCAATTTCAACTTGACTTTTATGTTGGTTTGAAGTGAGTTGAAAACACCTAAAGTCTTGATCTATTGCATAAATTGGATGGTTCCTTGGCTGGTCAGTCTTACAAACAGTATGTACAAATATTACCTCTTTATATAGTCTTAATTGCTCTCCTCCATAAACAGGAATAGTAGCATATGAAATATCTGTTATAGACATATTTGGGCACTGCAACCCCAATATTATATGTCAATAAACCAAGGGCTCTTAACCCCTAAAAGTGTTGTTCCATACCCTAGAGGACCATAGTCGATTGATTACATCATTTCCTAGAAGTTCCACCTGAACAACCACTCAGAACTAGCCAAAACTGACCATACTGACTACTCCACTGTTAAGGTGTGATTCATACTAACTCCTACACTAGCCGGGTGCGATGCATACTGAAGAGGCCTTTTGCTGGCTACAATGAGCGAGAATAAACAAATGTTTGAGACGGTTTGCTAAGTGGATGCTCATGGAATGTTCTAGAAACTTCTCCTATGACACTTGGCTCTCTGAATTTGCCCGGGGATGAGTAAGAGATCAAAGAAATCTCCAAGTGGAACCAAGAACTACAAGTGTAATGACACTAATAAAAAACCCAGAGATGATTGACACCCTTGCAAACATCTATAAATGCATCCCTGATCTGAGACATCTAGAGGCCGGAATTTTGTAATTTGTAAGGAAGTGCTTTTAGTTTGTCTTTGAGAAGGATTATTGCATTGTTGGGTGATCTTTCTTTTCATGATATGAAGAGGGCTTTGATGTTAGGAGGACGATGCTAGATCAGACAGCTATGTTGTAATTCTCCCTTCTATTTTAATAAAGTTCTTTGAGTTTTCCTCCATACAGTTGTGTACTTGTGAATCTTGTTATTTGTGAATGCAATTTTATGTTCAATGTATTTCTGATCCTGCGTTGTTTATGATATCATAGATCGAGATGCTTTGATAGTGTTTTGTTACTTTGTTCTACAGGTATTCTCTAAGCGGGATAAGTAAGAGAGGAGTTGCAAGCTCTATCAGGGGAGAGAGAAATCATGCAAGGAGTCAAGCGGAAGATCTAGGTTGGTCCCTTTGCTTTTCTCTTATCTATCATACATAAAGGAAATCACAAACTACTTTGATTGTTTGTTTCTAAGATAGATGTCAATCTTAGTGAGACTAGCAGATCTAAAAGTCACTAGTTTTCCTAGAAACAAAATGGCGACTCTGCTGGGGACCAAACAGTTTGTTTATTTGTTGTTGATTCTTTACTTTATAAACTATAGACAGAGCCTATAGTTAGCCAAATAGCCTTCGAAATTTTCTTGCTCTGCAATTGCAAAGTAGATGAATGTTGGTTTAGTCAATCTCTTGTTTAGTTTATGATTTGAACATCTAAATTACAAGCATTCTAGATGCACTGTTGGTAACTCAATAACCTCCTAAGATCATACCCCTATACTTTGTTCTTTACTGTTCCTAGCTCAGCTTAACTCACTAAATTCAGCTGCAAATTTGAGCCAAAATCCACCTCAATTGCGCTCCCTGGCCCATCGCACTATCTGTAACTGGAAGCTAGTATGCATCGCACCTCCCAAGTGTAGTAGGTGAGATGCATTACTATTTCTGTGAAGCATAGGTGTGATGACTGAGTAATCTTATTTCTCTCTTTGAAATTATGGTTTTTTGTCCCTGTTTTTAGCTCTGTTTAGTTGTTTTGCTGCTTATGACCAATATCTCATTGTTAAAGCCTCCTTGCTTTACATTGTTAAGCCTCCATTGATTAGGATTAGTAAATGATTTTATGTGTTTGTCCATCATTTGCAGTCCTTCATCAAAAGGTTTCTAAATCGAACTGTCATTTTGTGTCAGAAAAAAGAGAAGTGTCATAAAGTCTTCCTTATCTAGATAGTCGATTGAACTTTTTGTCATGTATTTGATTTGAATTGTTAATATTTGAAGTGTTGAAAGCATTTTCTATTCGAAATCGAAAAGTTTTGTTTAAGTCTTCCTTTCATTTTAAAAGGAAATTTTTGAAATGCCGCTTTGAAGAAAATATTTCATATCTATGCTTAGTTTTCCTTTTTTGAATTCTTCACATTAAAGGGAACAAAAAACAAATACATGCATTTGCATTTGCATTTAGACCGTATGTGGAAAATGATTTAGGAAAAGTGCATTTAGTGTGTGCTCTTTGCTCTTTGTTTGAAAGAATCGTAATCTTCTTTCCTTAGTAGCTAGGATTTTCGTTGCTAAAAATAAACAACGATTGTTTATCATTTTAGATTGCATATTTAGGAATTTTACATCCACATCATGCGGCGAACCCTGAAAGGAAAAATTCTAAACAAGATCAACTCTAAAATAAATCTCAACGAACTTAACAATGCTTTGGAACCTAACGCAACACAACTAGAGGTTTGGGCTAGAGGCGTGTTCCGGTGTCGTAAAACCTAGTAAATATCGTTTTCATCGAAGGTTGGATGATTCCTCCTCTTTGATATGATAAGTGCTGGCATGGACTTGTGCTCCCTGTACTATCGAGTATATATTGGGAGACCACAATAGGCTGATATCCTTTATCCATAGGAAGCCGTGTTTGCCGCCCTATCGATCGCAATGCACTGAACACAACATTCAGGAAGATTGACTTCTGTATATAAGTCCTTGGTAATTTCTCTTTAATTTACCACCAAGGTGTATATTGCAGTTTTGCTTTTGTTTTGGTAATCCTTCTGTCTAGATTTTTAGAGTAGTCATTTTCATTCCTTTTCGACTCCTTAAAAGAAAAGGTCCATCTAAGCACTTGTCACTTTAGGATCATTAAAAATCGAAGGGGACTAGAGTCATCTTTAGCTTTTTCTTCACTTTTAAAAATTGAAAAAGCAAATTTGTGTCAAAGTGTCATTAAAATTTATTTAATTCAGAATAAAACCCTTGTTTCTTTGTTGATCTTAGGTTGAGATAATGGAGTCCACTAATTAAGGAATCCCTCCTGAAGGGAATCCTAGTCCATTTTCTTCTTGGGGAAATGTTGGTGCTCCGTATATGGCCACATTGTTCCTTCGAGGAATCACAATTGGTTTGCTGGTATGGCTATTCTCGACCTCTTTCATTCAAAATATTGTAATTCCTAAACAATCGAATCAGAATCTAGTTGATACCGAAAGTGACCCTTCACCTTCTACTTCATTTGTTTCTCCCTCCCCTTCTTCCTCTTCACTTGGTGAAAATAGTGATGCTAGTAACCAAGTGGCTAATAAGAAGAAGAAAGGGAAGGAGAAGAAGAAGAAGAAGTATGTTAAGCAAGGGTGCAACAACGAATCATCTAGTGAAAATCCACACATTAACTCTCCTAAATATCCTTGTCAAATTTGCAGAGGAAACCATTTTCATTGAGATTGTCCTTGCATTCCATGGATCTTGAGAGAATGGTCTCCCCATTCACACTCTCTGGTGTCATCAACCTTTGCTGATCATGTTGACAGCACACCATCAACTAGTGAAAATGAAGTTCCTGGGCAGAAAGGAAAGGTCAAAATTCCATGTCAATTATGCGAAGGAGACCATCACCTTCCCCGTTGTCCTTTCCTGGATGAGGCCAAAAGAGTCTTACGTAACCATCCTACTTCATCACATCAACTTCCACCTCGATACAAGAAACTCTCACCAAGTTCTTTTCTAGTTGAAAATATGATTGACATAACTCAATCATCGGTCAAAACGCCTATCGTTGAGAGTGAAATTTCTGAGTCAATACCAGACTGAAGTCAGCAGGTTGAGATGGCAGTCATCCCAGTCTTGCCTTTAGAAGGTTTGCCTTTAGATGATACAATTTCCAAAGAGAATGAGAACGATACCATTCAAATTATTTTTGTTAATATAGAGTCTGATGAACTTGGTGGAAATCCGCCCATTCCTTTACAACATGAGGAAAATTCCCCAGTTCAAGGGGTTCATTCAATCGTTTATCTAGTACCCACTCCAAGCAGTCGTCATTTACTTCAATTGGAATCAACTAGCAAGACCCCGCCTTCCATCTAATGTACCATTATGAATCATAGTAGAAGTTTACCAAATGATCATGTCTGGAACTATCATAGATGAATGGGCTTCAGTGAGTATCTTTTCTTCAACTCCTTGGAAATTTCTTGGCTCACCATCGCTTATGCCTATGACACAAAATTTGTCAACCTTTAACAAAGGAACCAGTCGATTGTTAGGGATCCTTCCGAAGTTACTGATAACTTGAAAAGGAAAATCGTTCACTTAAACATGATGGTAGTCCAAGTATTGTTAGATTACAATCTACGCCTTGGACGTGACTATGTTTACAGCATGGAAGTTATTGTTTCCATACTCTTTCAAGTGATGTGTTTCCTACATGAAGGAAAAACTGTCCAGCTTATCGACTAGCCTTCATTTCCCAGTTCAAACAAAACTCCAAGTCAAAAATCATCGCTAAATGGTCTCTTTGCATCAATAGTGTCTCTTCAATCTTCATTCTATTCACCTGATCCGCCGAGTAGCCTAGTGAATGTAACAAAGCTTAGGGGGCATGAACCCTCATCTATTCTGAGATGAACCCAGCTGAAAGGATAAGTTTTCCCTTATTGCGGCGAGTAGTCCGATGAAAAAATAGGTTTCCCTACAGGTTAGGTGATTAGTCTAAAACACCATTCACTTCTGTCTGCGCTTCAAATAAATCCAAGGAAGTGTTCTTGTCTAACCACTAACAAAAACAATCCTGCTTAGCCACAATAACTTCCATATGGTTACCTAGAGACTCCCCTTTCTTCAATGCCTAGGGGCATGCAAAACCTTTTTATGCAAGCAAAAAAGAACCAATTTCATTTGTTAGCTTTTTAGAACTTTTTAGCTTTTTAGTTTGTAACTTATTAGTTTATGTGATTGTTCTGGCAATGTCTGCACCACAAACAGACCAAAGGAAGGGTTTTGTCTAAGCAGCTGATGAAACCATCCTACATAACCTCAGTAGTTCCTTATCTTTTTTGTGTTGTTAGCTTTTTAGTTTGGTCGATTCTAGCCTACATAAAAAGGCAATGAGCAATGTTTCCACAAGGTTCAAGCTCGTTAAAAAATAAAACTTCCAATGAGCAATGTTTCTGCAAGGTTCAAGCTCATTAAAAAATAAACCTGCCACTGAGCATATGTTCCCCCAGAGTTCAAGCTCATTAAAAAATGAACTCACCTTTGGTAAATAACCTTTGTGATTACCCTGCTATCTGCCTTTTGAACCTTGGTTGCGTTCCTACCATCACCTCCATTCTTTTGGCTAATCATACACTTCCACTTGATTGTTTACCTTTTTGAGGAACAACTGTGATGAGTGGTTCTGTTAGCCACCCTCTTCACATCACCATGCTTTCAGAAGTTCCAAGCTTACTCAGAACCGGTTGCTACCCTAAAATGCCACTCATTCGTCAAAAATGAGTCTCTTTTAAACTCTTTTTAGACTCGTTAAATATGGAAAGATTGTCGAGCTATTAGCCTTTCCAGCTTATTAAAGTAAGGGGAAGTGTCATCCCTCCTGTACATTTTGATCATTTTGGACCTAAGGGATTGTCCCACAAAAAGATCGAGCGCTTGTCTTTTTTGGCTCACTAAAGCAATCAAAAAGTCATCCCTTTAGTATTATTTTAAACTTTTTCGGGCTTAAGGGATTATGCTACAAAAAAGAACTGCTGGAGTTTCCTTTTCATCCCTTTTCAAACTTTCTAAACATGAAAAGGACTAAGTTATCCTTGTCGTTAAACTCGTTAAAACAATAGCGACAAACTTGTCCACCTAGACAAGAACGAGTTTCATTGTTGTTAGGCTCGCTGAAACATAGCGACAGGTTTGCTCGAAGGGAAAATTATAGAACAATCATATGTTATCCTCCTCAAGCTTGAAAAAAATAAAGAGGTACTAGTCAACAATGACTCGGGAAAAAGGGAAGAAAACTTGAAGAATTTTATTGGTAGCAGGTCACTCTTGAACATGACACTTTCACTCCATCACCATGATTAAGTTGAGTTGGGTTATTCCGTTCGCCAATCATATCACCATTGGTCCTCCATACCATCCATCTTTTAGGTTTAATGCTAAAAATCCATCTCAGTGTTGCCGATATGTTCAAGAGAAGTCATTCATAGAATTCAACATCCAGTACAATACCTTCACCCTCCATTTTTCATGAGCGCCATTCGTGAACCTTGTATCATCAGATCATTTCCACCTCCATAAAATCATTTTCTTTGTTTCATGTTGTAGATGTGGGATACATTAATGCCCTCCTATGAAGGGTCACATCTTGTCGACATCAGCTCATTATCCAAGAAGTTGACTTAGAAACAACCCTTTTAGTACTTTGAACCTTGCATGCCTCAATGGCAAGTTTCTCACTTCCGGTGACAGGTTTACATCAATGGCCATCAACCAAAAGATTTTTCATGGTGTTCGACATCGAATCATATATTCACACCACGTGAATTGTACTGTAGTACCTTGAGGGTCATTATCATTATCGGTGATTCCTCTCACGTCTATTAACAACTTACATTATTGGCTAGTAATTAGGCGATGTGTTTCCATGTTTGACTTCAGGACGTCTTTTCACATGGATCGACTTGTACATTGGGTGAAGATTGAATGATTTTGAAGACCCTAGATCTAGTTTCATCCATCCAGGCTACGATATATTTAGGAATATAAAGACATGAAATGTACGTAGAAGCTGCACAGATGATCATCCAAGCTAAGGGATGATGACTCTACATATAAAGAATCACCAGTCTGCAACAATAGATGATTATCTATCCTATGTACGTGAAAATGAATTTATAAATTTGAGCATGGGAATTCTCACCTCAGCTAGATCATGAAAATAATATGATGATGATGCATTTTATTATATCTTATACAAGTCACCTTCTAGTTCAAATACCTCGAATCCTCATGATAAATCATTTCACCCAACATGAAAAGATTTACGACTTCATGCTTTAGGGGGCAACTGTTATAGACATATTTGGGCACTGCAACTTCAATATTATATGTTGATAAACCAAGGGCTCTTTAACCCCTAAAAGTGTTGTTTCATACCCTAAGGGATCATAGTCAACTGATTACATCATTTCCCAAAAGTTCCACCTGAAGAACAACTCAGAATTGGCCAAAATGGACCATACTAACTGCTCCACTGTCAAGGTGTGATGCATATTGACTCCTACACTAGCCAAGTGTAATGCATACTGAAGAGGCCTTATGTGGGGTGCGATGAGCGAGAATAGAGAAATGTCTTAGACAATATGCTAAGTGGATTCTCATGGAATTTTTTAGAAACTTCTCCTATGACACTTGCCTCTCTGAATTCGCCTAGGGATGAGTAAGATATCAAAGAAATCTCCAAGTGGAACTAAGAACTAAAATTGGAATGACACTAATTAAAAACCCAGAGATGACTCAAACCCTTGCAGACATCTATAAATGGATCCCTCATCTGAGAGATCTAGAGGCCGGAATTTTGTAATTTGTAAGGAAGTGTTGTTAGTTTGTCCTTGAGAAGGAGCATTGCATTGTTGGGTGAGCTTGCTTTTTATGAGGTGAAGAGGGCTTTCATGCTGGGAGGATGATGCTGGATCAGACAGTTGGGTTGTAATTCTCCCTTCTATTTTAATAAAGTTCTTTGAGTTTTCCTCCATACTATTGTGTACTTGTGAATCTTGTTATTTGTGAATGCAATTGTATGTTCAATGTATTTATGATCTTGTGTTGTTTATGATCGATCGAGATGTTTTGATATTGTTTTGTTACTTTGTTCTACATGTATTCTCTAAGCAGGATAAGTAGGAGAGAAGTCACAAGCTCTATCAAGGGAGAGAGAAATCAAGCAAGGAGTCAAGCGGAAGATCTAGGTTGGTCCCTTTTCTTTTCTCTTACCTATCATACGTAAAGGAAATCACAAATTAATTTGATTGTTTGTTTCTAAGATAGCTGCAATCTTAGTGGGAATAACATATCAAAAAGAAACTAGTTTTCCTGGAAACAATATCCATCTATAGAGTTCCATCTAATGTGGCTCAACAAGGCCTAGAAAGGAGCATTCCAAACTTGGGAGGGATATTTATGACAACAATATCAAGTACTACAATTTTCACTGGAATTTGGGCAAGGGTAACCACTAGATCCTTGATCAATCCTAAACAAGGCACCCTTTTAGAATCAAAGGTGTACAAGTCATGGTACGATTTATTTATGTCGAGTTTCAAATGGTCCATGATAGATTTTGGCATAAGGTTGTGTGATGTTCCTGACTCAAGCATACAATTATACAACATGGAATCATTTGTTTTAAGAGTTACATAGAAAGAAGCCACTATCTCATCTATCATGTTTGAACTAGGGCCAAAATATAATGTTGGCTTTTCATCTTGCAGACTTATGACATCACCTTCAACAACAACCGAGGTATTTTGTATCCATTTTGTGAGTTGGTTTTTGTAACTAGGGTTTTCAGAAAGTTTTGATAGTGGAATTGTGATCTTAACCTCTGTAATTATTTTTCAACATTAAATGTAGTCAAAATGTTTTTACCAGTTTGGGTAGTATCAATTGATTGATTTAAGGGCTGAATACGACTTGTTTGAGGTTTAATAGTTTTGGTATGTGGCTCAATTATTGGAGTTTCCTTTGGAGGTCTCTCAAGACCAAGCCTAGGCCTAATATCATATCTCTTGTTTAATTCTACAATAAAAAATTCAGAGAAAGCATGATATTTAGAGTCTTGTGAAGCTTCCTGATCTTTTTGAACATGATTTTGTTGTGAGAGAGGAATGATGGCTATTTGATTAGAAGAAGAATCTATACTATTAATATCTTCAATAATTGTCATAGTATTATCATTAGGTTGTTGGTCATCTATGAATAGAGGAGTAGGAACCTGTTGATCATTGCTAGGTCTCTGAAGAATTTGTAGTGGTGGATTTCTTTTATACTGAACTTGATTTTGGTTTTAAGGTCTAGAAACTATTTGTTGTATTGTCCTAGGTTGGGTCTTAATCTCTGAAATCGTATTTGATATGTTTCTAACAAGAGATGTTATTTCATATATTTTTAAGTCTTCTGATTTAGTCTTATAGGAACTAGAGGCTTCTTGAACAGATTTGAGTTTTCTTTGGGCTTTTTCTTCCTTAAGTTTTAAAGAAGTTGAGGCTACCCTATTTTCTTCTACTTCTATAGCATTTGTTTGCATATATTCAAGAGTTCTTGAAGTTTTCTCTCGTAGCATAACAACAATATCATCATCAAAAGCCTTAGAAAATCTAGACTTAGTTGCCGCTACAGGGGGCTTATAATTAGCAGGCATTTTGTGATAGAGTTTATTGAATCTTTTGATAAAATTTGATACTAGTTCACTGAAGTTCCTTTGAAGCTCTTCAGCTTATGTGAGGAAGTAAAGAGGATCCTTTTTCACACCCCATTCATTTTTAAATATGTTTGTAAGCTCTTCCCAATTTCTAATGGAAGATGCTTGTACCTGCGTAAACCAAGTCCTCACATTTCCTTCAAGTGACTATACAAACAATCTCATATAAACGTTTTCTTTTTCGATATTCATGTTTTATGGCAAGTCTAGGAAAGCTTGAAGATGGTCCTCAACTGACGGACTAGTTTCTCTATTGCACTTGGGAAGGTATTTTAAGTATCCAGCTTGGAATGCATCAAGGTTATTAGGTAAGACTAAGGTAGCGTATCTAGCCTGTACATTAGGTTAGAAAGCCATGAAAACAGTTGATGTATGAAGTGCTTGAGTTGTATGAGGCATTTGTGTGGATGTAGAGGATGAAGAAGAAGTGGAGGAAGAAGGTGGTGATTTAGGAGTTGATGAACTAGTTGGAGGTGAAGGAGGAGGAGATCTCCTGAAAGAATTCAAAGGAGTCTTAATAGCTAACTTTGGGAACTGTAAAGGAATATCTTTTTTTGTTTCAAAGAGAGGATTGGAATATATAGAGAAGGACTCCTCAGATTTTTTAGAAGAAGAAGCTTCAGATTGGTCAAAAATGGAAGGAAAATGGTAGGTGGTAGGGGATATGAAATATGTGAGTTTATATTTTGGTATATTAACACCCAAATTAGATTCATTTTTAGGTGATCCTAGTGGTAATGTGGGTATTGGATGCCATTCTATTGAATGAATAAGGTAGGTTGACTTAAAATCAACTCCTCTGTTTAAAAGTTCAGCAACCCTAGGTGATAAATGCGAATAATCAGGATCATATGGGATATTACTATAGGGGTCAAATGATTCTAATTCTTCAGACTATAAGACTGAAGAGGAAGAAGAATATGGTTAGTGTTACCTTTTAGAACTGGCTTTTCTAAGAAGCCTTTCAGGATCTGATAGAGGACTAACAATGTCAACTTCTAAACGAGATCTGGTATGTTTAAAAGGTGCCAGCTTCAGAGTGTTGAGTCACCTAGGTGAATGATTTTGACTTTTATAAACATTTAATCACCTTAAAGGAAAAGAAAGAATGAATATCGTTGTCCCAAGGGAAGCTTAAATGAAATTTGAATCCCCAGCAGCAGCGCCAGTCTGATGTTGTACCTATGAGATAGTAGTACGTCAGCTATCAATGCCAGAGCATCTAAAATATTTGTTTTGGGGTTTTTGGTTTTAGTTTTGGAAGGCCAATCAATGAAGACAGATGTAGAATTGAAATACTTAATCATTTGGGTTATATTAATATCTCAGCAAAGGGCTACTATAAAGCTTTATAGAGTGATATAGATAAAAAATAGTGGTGAGAAGAAGACAGCAAATAATATGATTATCATAGTTTCTAGATTGTAAAACACAACAATCATAAGTATGAAAACCTTCTGAGCTACGTTCCAAAGGTTCAAGGCAATATACTTAAGCTTACACAAGATGCCGATGATTTATTGATTAGAGGATATTAGCTAAACATAGAGTTCATTAATCCATTCTCTTAATAGATGATCACTTCAGGATCTTATAGGAATAAATTGAGACACAATTAGTCCTACCTAGATATCTCTATAAGCCATAAGCATATGAAGAAAAACATAATGACTGATAATTGGAAAATCTTACAGGATAACACAAACTATGTAAAATTAAATTCAGAATCCTCTAATTTGTATTAAGGTTCCAGAAAAACTGAGTACACCACGTGTCTACAAAAGCCTCTTTCAAAGGTGCAACCAGGTTCAAAGTAGAATGAGCAGTCAAGAATTTACAAGCAATGAGCAATGAACCTCAAACTTCGAACCCATAACAACTCGAGAAGTGAGTTATTTATACAATAATGAAACTAAGGAAATATCCTAAAACTGATTAAGATTTATTCTAGGAAAGTAAATATCATCATACAAGAAGATAGGGGCAGCTATTGAACTACCTCTTATTGTCCCTTTTATTTAGGTTGTGCTCGCTTTGTTGGTCTAATATTTTTCCCCTTTAAGCTGCTTAATTGTTTGTATCCTTTGCGCTGGTGAATTTCTTTATTTGATATTTCATATGATACTCTTTTAACTCTGTAAATATCCTTTGACCCTGTTGAGTAACCTTTACTGTGCATTTCAGGGCTTTACTATGTTTTTCAAAAGTAAATCCTTTTAGATTTATCTTCAAACTGTAAACAGGCTTTTTCTTCATAAGCTTGGAACAGAAGTCTTTACCTGCAAAACACAGAAATTGTGAAGAAATCACAGGTGACAGAGGAGGACATTGATGGCTTTATTGAGCTCGAAAGGATAGTGGAAGGAGTCCAGGGCACATTAGAATTAAAACAATGGCTTTATTGGTCAAAGAGACTTATGGAGGGTTTACTATGAAAACAGGCAAAATAAAGGAAAAATAGTTATTTTTCATTTAAAAGGCCAAACAAATTTATTTTTGAAATATGAGGCAAAGTCAACAACAGTCATTTTATCATTATGCAGGAGGTGTTTTTGGTTTTCTTCACACCGCTTTATGAGGCGTGGTTGGTTTTGGGAGGGCTCACCTGAAATAACTTGAGCATGACATGTAGCACAGGGAGTTCAGTTGAATATCGCTTTTTAGGCAGGTAATGCTCGTACAGAGAGCCAACCCAAAAATACTGAGAATCGTTGGATTTGAATGTGTTAGATTGGATGGTGGCGGAGTGAAAGAGTAGCGCGGAGGGTCCCAATGATTAATTATGGTAGCAATGGATTTATATATGGATTAAAACTGATGTTCGTGGTTAAATGGAGGTTTAGGTTATTTCTTTGTTTAAATCATAAAAATTATTTAACAAAGAAATCCTTTGCAAAACATGATAATGTGGATTTAAAGAAATTATGAATGTGGGCAGATCAATGGTGTTAGGTCTAGGTTCTTTGCATATTGCAATCGCGGTTTAGTAGAGGAATTCCTATCAAAAAGGAATGTGATAGGGGCTAGACGCGACGCGGAAATAAAACATGGTTAATACTGCGATTGGGTATGGGTTGTCATCACATATCAGAGATCGCAAATGGCAGAGGGTATATGCTTTAGTGTGACTTGCGATGGGGGTAGATGCAAAATGGCAATGACTTATGATATATATTGCGTCGAGTCTGGGCCCATTGCAATTGCATATCGTAATGCAGGGAGAGTGCATTCATGTTGAAAGGCTTGCGACCCACCGATATGATATTTTATTAAATATATAGTTTTGTAATAAAACTAAAGGTTTTCGGGATACTTTAATAAGTGGAGTTAATATATACGGAAAAGGACTTTTTTAGGTATTTAATATATTAAGTTAGTGTTAATATAAAATATGAGTGGAAAAAGGAAATACATGCAGTATAAAGCTTTTTATTAAGTTAGTTTCCTTCACACACACACACACACAAACACACACACATATATATATCAATACTTAGGCTAAACAACTTTTTGTGGGTTTTTCAGTAAAAGGGGATTTAACATGGGTTTTTCACTTTTCATAGGTAAAAAGGAATTTGACATTAGGAAAAGGGTTTTTTCTTTATGGAAAATGAATGAATTTGAAATGTATGAAGGTGGAAGGGGAAATTAGTAAACATAAGGATGAATGAGGATGAGGGAAGTTAATTAATTGATCATGTGGACCTTCATTTTCTTTGTTTAATTGCCTCATGGATACAGAAACATATGGTAAAACATGATAAATGTAAATTTTGTCCAATTAGTTATCATACTTTTACAACCTTTCTTCTACTTACCCTTTGCATATCTTATCAATTTTCTTCACTTAATGGGTGCATTTAAGCTAGCAAACCCTTTTCCTTTCTTTTTGTCTTACAAAAGAAAACTATCTAATTCTAACCTTATAACATCCAAGGGCTCAGACTAAATTGATGAGAACCTTATTATTCTCTACCTAAATATTGATTTGCCAAGATTAAACAGTTTGGCCAGATCTTTATTCTCTAACTATAACATCAAATTTGAAGCGTGTCAAGATTCAAGTACTTAACTGTCATTAGCTGTGGAATTTATGACAAGCTGCACACAACCATTATTTTGCAGAAACAAAGTAGTGGCATTTAGACTTGCTCACTTTGAGAGTTTATTTGTTTTCTTTTCTTTGTAACCTAGCATTTTCTTTTTGTCTTGATTTTTTAGGACATATAACCTAACATTTTATTTTATATGGACATCATCATCAAGATTTTTTTCCAAAACATTCTATTCAATATTGTTATGTCCATATCCTAACTTAACATTTTTCCAAATATTCTATAGTATCAAAACCAAAAAATTCTACAACAGGAAGATCATTTTTTTTTATAACTCCATAGGGGAATATACTGAAAATGTCTTTAGAGACTCAGAAAATAGAAATTGTAGCATCTGAGAGATAGATTCTACAGCGATGGTGAAACAAATTTCACTATTTTGGGACACAATTTGCCTTTGGTTGGGGAGGTACAGAAATTGGTGCTAGGACACAAATTATGGGAAGCGATAAGGCTGTGGGAAGATGAATTGCAGTGGGGAAGATTCCCATGGGAAAATTCATCACCGAGGTCCAGATACTTCTGCTTCAACCAACTGTGAATCTCATACAAGTCAAAATCACAATTAGTTTCAACAATCTTATATTGTCAATCCACTAGTGGTTGGTGATGTAGGTCTATGGCAGGGGGCAACATGGGGTCATGGGAGGATTTATATTTTTTAGGTGCGACGATAGAAGAAGAAAGAGAAGGAAATTCAAAATTAGATGATAAAAATAGGTGAAATTAATGTCCGAATGCAAATTGAAGGTTATGTAACTGGTTGGAGTGGATGGTTATGCTAGTCACTAACTGAATGTTACATGGACACACTTTCAGCGACTATGAACTATAGATTATTCATTACCTATTTATCATAAAATGGAGAAAGGAAGTGACACACCAATTTTATTATGGATTATAAAGAAAAATGAAATTTTCATTATGTTTTAACTGTTTAAATGGAATGGATTTGTTGTCACGGGAAACGGGCAAGCGTTAATTAACAACGATAATGTTGATGTGGTGGTGGGAGTGCTAGATGAAAACAGTACATTGGGGAAAAGTGATGACAAGAGAGTTCTTTAGCAGAAGCAGAGTGGTGTCTGAAGGCATGAGGTGATAGACAAGTAGTGGAGGGGAAAGATTGATGTAGGAGCGAATGTTGGGGATGGTGGAGTCTGCATGGAAGCATGTAAGTGGAGTGGGAGTGGATGGAGTCAATGGTCAATGTGAGGGGGAAATGTAGGATGACATTTTTCGGAGGGGGGTCAGAGCAGTAAGGGAATAAGTAGGTGGGGTGTGAAATGTTTTCAAGCTACCACATAGAAATGGATTACCACTTTTACGGACACCCCCCCCCCCCCCCCCCCCCACCCCCACCCTGCCAATTAAACCTTGGAGGGGATCGGGGGGCTGAAGATGACCCCCACCGATGATCTGGGCAGGGTGTATTAGAGCCATTAGAAGGTGTGCCTCACCTTTATCACGTAATGAAAAAGTGAGACACATGAAAACATTTATTTACAACTTTGAAAATGTAATGAAATAAGCAATTAAATCTTAACATTAAATATTCATTAACCATGCTTAATACTCGGGTTAGTTATTTTTTATTCTAAATAATATAATTCAACCATGATTAGACTATATGGTTGATTATTCAGTAACCTAAACTAATTAAATTAATATATGTTAATCACACTTACTAATTTACTTCTCTATGGAATTTAGACAAGATGCAGACATTATTGAAACTTTTCTATGGTATTTATAAAGCAATTTTTTATTTTTGAGTGGCCTTTGACTTGCTCACTTCCATCCATATTTTTTTATGGGGTATTTTCATTCTTTTTCTTCTTTTTTCATATTTTGATTTTTTTTAATTCTTTTCAAATATATTTTTTTTGTATGCCCTTTATTTTCTTTTCTTTTCTTTGGAAATAAATTTGTAGGATGGAAAATTGTTTACAATGTCTCATATACAAAATTATAGCTACAATCAAGTCATCCTTTGAAATATAGGACCCTGATAGTGGCTCCAATGGGGATGGCACCCTCCTTGTGAGGTGTCAAGAATGTTGTATATTAGTAGCCTTGATCCATTGGGAAACATGTATTTATTTTCCAACTGAATCTGATCCACCTGTTTTCAATCATGAATGTGGGTAACAAATAATCATAAACTTAGGGCCTTCTCTCTAGAAAACAATTTGTCATTTGAGCCAACCACACTCTTGCAGTAGAAATAGTAAAATGGTCTGTACAATGATTTTAAATGAAATTGATTTAACTTTGAGGAAAGTAGTGTTTGAGAAGTTTGCCATTGATAGGTCCACCAGGAAGTGCCTGCTCAGTCAATTCCTTCAAGAAAAATGCATTATTGCCTTATAAGCTTTAATTTTATATGGCCCTTTCCACAAACTGTCGAACTTACCATGCTTGCCTTTGTCTTATTTCCTTGAGTCCCAATTTAACACCAAGTCACCTACCTGGAAGTCATCTACTTTTGTTCTTGTGTCCTAGACCCTTTTGGTGTTGTCTTGAATAAGTTGAGTTTTATTATACACCTCTTCCCTGGATTGTTGCAACTCTATGGTTTGGTTGATCCTTCTTTGTAAGTCATTCATTTCCACTTGTGATTCTTGTAATATTTTTAATTGAGGAATTCCTAAAGAAATGGGGAAGACAACATCAACTCCATATTCTAGCTAGAATGGATACATTTCAATAGAATTTTTGGTGCTAATTTGGCGATCTCATGTAAACAGGCTGCAATGTTCTTAACATTAAGCTGCATATCATAGCCTTAACACTCGATTCTAATGGAAATAAGCATATTTCCATGTTTTTACCTAATAGGGAGGTTTTTTAAAATGGGTGTTCTGATTTGTAGCTTTGATATAATTCAATTTTTAATTCGATGAACTACATGCATATTCTGTTAAAATAGAAATGATGTGTTTCACAGTTTGGTGTATACCACGCTAGAGAAATTGAAACAACAGATCTCTCCCTTTTTTCATTCAAATAAATTATATATAAAGAAATCTTTATTTGTTATGGTTTATGGTGAAGGGAAGATGATATCTAATGCTGAGTGTATCAAACAGTATTGAATGTTAAAGACCCTATAGTGAAAGGCAAAGCACAAAGAAGGGCAGATGATATTTAATGCTCAGCGTATCAAACAGTAATGAATGTTAAAGACCCTATAGTGAAAGGAAAAGCACAAAAAATAATTGAGGACTCAATTGTCCATAATACCCAAGTGAAATTTACCCATGTAGAAGGCCCCACACATTTGGACATCATATAATAACTAAAAAAATAATAACCTGAATGACTTGAATACAAACATCCCATGTAAGACTAGTGAGAGAACAACCTAGAGTGCACTAGGACATTTTCAATTCATTTGGAGATCGATTTCTACAGTCTCATGAAAGAAAAAAGTTTTGCAGTTGGCCCCCATTTCTAACATTACACATAGCTAGAGATGAATAGCCAGAAGAGAGCAACTCAATGCACCCTTTAAAAATTTCACTTTGTTTTCCATTTGTCTCCATTATATCATATAGACATGTTATGCTCAATTGAAAAAATGATTCATCACCACTGCCACAACAAAATCTCACTGTTTGAATCCACTCCAAACTTATTTCATCAACTACATAGGTTTACACACATATGCATCTTATGATAGAAGAGAAAAAGGCTCTGCTAGGTACTGGAAACTTTAGATTCAATCTCAGAGAGAAAAAGTAGAAGGAAAAAATAAAATCCAAAGCTGCAACATCGCTATATAAGTGGGGAAAGGGAAAACAAAAGTGATACAATGAATTTGGTTCTTCCTCAATTGAATGAAACTATGAAATTACAAATATGTAATGTAGGAATACTCTAATTATCATCCAAAATCCAACTTAAACTCTATCCACTAATTCCTCCAAGAAATCTTTCCAACAACTAATAAAAATACGAATGTAAGAATAAGCCAACTGTCAACAACCATATAGGTAAGGCAGGTTTACCCTTCCCTAAGAGCAGGTGCCAAATAGAATTGCGAGCTTTTCCCATTAAGTCAAGCAACCTTGTTAGATCATTTGGGGGCAGTGACTAGGCCGAAAGTACCCCAGGTGACCAGGCGACTATGACCTTATCATAAATGTGTAGACTGTAATTGAGACCAAAGGGATTTAGGACTGCGGCATACTACATTGAGAGAGCCTCAAGTCACCAGGTCATTATGAACCTAATCGTAAACAGGCAGACTGTAACTCATCAAGAATTGTTTCATAAAATATTTAATTTGTTAAACCTCGGGTTTTACCAAATCACACCTGAACAGTAAATGGATATGGCAAAAAAGTTGAAATAACTAGTTTGAGGATGTTCTAGTTTCAATTTTTCCTTGAAGTAATTTGCCCGCACTATTGGGAAAACAATATATGTAAACCAATCAAAATTTCCATATCCAAAAGACTGAAATAATATGAATATGAAGTGTGGGTTTACTGACAAAACCACTCTTTTCCTCAAACCTGCTCTTAAGGGCTATAACAAATCATTATCAAGCAGCCCATGGACAAGGAAAAATTCAATCAATCCATAGATTCACCAATAAATCAAAAAATAATACATAGAGAAAGGAATGGGAAAAATGTTTTAAAAAATGATAACAAAAAAACCAATTTAAAAATAAATAAATAAAATAAAATAACCCCAAAAAGTAGCTTTTAGAGTGCATGAGAACTTACCCTCTCAAGCTCATCCTAGATTTCCTGCAACTTTTCAATGGAGAGAACAAGCTCATAGTCTATGTGCTCTTCCTCTTCCCTTTTTGATCTCTTGGACTTGTCCATCTTGCCCAGTCCTTCTGACCCAAAAGTCCTAAAAATCCAACGGAGTTGAAGGCGCAGGTAGAGTGGCAGAGAGGGAATGGTCCGAGTATTCATTATTACCTCCAGAAATGTTGTGCGATCCATCTTTCCATCCTCAATGAAGAAAACTTCCAAAGCTTAAAATTTAGATCCTATCTTTCATTATTATGTCCAGAAATGTTGCACACTCCATCCTACCATCCTCAGTGAAGAAAACTTCAAATGAAATATTATCATTAAAATACCAAACAAGTTGTTGATTATTTTTTACTTCCACCTACAAAAGAGCATTTTCCAGTCCAGGAGATATGTTTTGAAATAGTACCATTGGTAGCAGTGTGTGTGCTGAGCTACCAGGCTGCAATGGTGGCACCTAATTTACCAGGAACGAAACTTAGGAAAAGGACTCAAAATAGATGTGCATCTACATCCTATTAAACTAGCAATATTTATAGTAAATAGAACTAATATCTCAACTATTTTCACATTTTATGAACTGTACCTGTAGAGGTCCAGCAGTTGCAAGACCAAAAGAGTTATTCTAAAGCTTCAAGCTGTAAAAAAATTGACCATTGCACCATATAAATTTCCCATTGATCTGAAAGCCTTGACATACTGATGTTGCAAGTAAAACAGGCAATGGATGCTTGCACAAAGCATTAACCAAACATCACAAGTTGCTTTAATTAGGTTGATGCTTATAATAGTAAATACAATTCACATCTAACAACAATAAAGCCTATTTTTTCCATTTGTTATTTACAAAATGAAATGGAATTGACTATCTAATACCCACCCAGAGCCTACTGCTCACTAATCTCTAGGGACAAGTGAATTGCCTAAACCTAAGAAATAACCAAGAATATCTAGGACATGAGGTGGAGTTGCTGCTATGGGTACTACTTTTGATTGAACATTGGGACCTTTGGCAGGTGAAACATTGATTTCTGTCTCAGTGGCTGATAATTCTTCATATGGAAGGTAACAATTTACTTGCAAGTTTGGAGGTAACAAGGTACAAGGTACATATGGAAAGACATATGGGAGGTAACCTGTACAAGCATAAAAAGTGCTTAGAAGAATATATGTGTGCTCTGACTTCTTAGCAACATCAAGGAAAGACTTAATTTCAAAAATAAATTCTTTAATGATCTCTGTACCTATTACTTACCACTTCAGATAGAAGTGTTGAGCATGAAAACTACCAAAAAAACATATTATTATTAGACATATTGGAAGAAAAATCCTTGAACTAAGCATAAAATATAATACTTATACTAGAAAAAACTTACAAATGCAAACATGTCAAACAGTGACAGATGAACTTAAGCCTTTTAATTGAAATAACTTACCACTTCTCTGGTATCCATTTTAGAATCCAAACTAAATCCCAAAACTTAGAAGACTAACCACTCTTGAACTTCTTTCCTTCTCATTCTCCAACTCAAAATAGTGAGCCCCATGCTTGTGATCATAGGGCATAATAGAAATGGCATCTAACAATCCAGATGATGCCATCAGCTGAAAATCCTTCTATGCTAAGTATTTATTGTAACTTTTCTAGAGGATATATAGCTTGTACCATGCATAAGCATGATAGAAATGACTTTCTAATATCTAAAATATCTTTGTTAACTCTCAATAGCAGATTTTCGTCATTTGAGGTTTAGGAATCTTCTTGACCATACACAAGGCCATGCATATCTTCTATAGAGTGAAAATCTTCCTACATATCATATGCCATCCGTCATAAGAAATAGTATAAGGAAAAATTATATTAAAAATAAAAAAATTAGCTCACATATTCTACAGTAGGTTGATGAAAATTTCATTCAGCCCAAAGCTTCCTCTACAATAGGGTATTCTCCAATAATTAATTCCTACAAGCTCAAACTATATCAACCTTCCCATATAGACAAATATAATCTTATATCTAATTCAATGGATAACATTTTAGGTTTCTAGCCCTCATTCGATAATGATACCTTCTTAAAGGTGCACCAAAAATCTACTCAACATGACATTATAACTATTTACATCATTGGAAATATGGATAAACTCCCAACCAAAGATAAATGTGTTGTGCCTTTTTCCCATAAGCATTTATTAGCATACCCTTTTTAGTTGAGAGAAGATCCTTTGGATAGTGGGATACAATCTTTAGTTCTTGTGAGGGCATCCAAAAATCACCCTTGGACAATTGACTGCTAGCATCTTTACAACAATTTTTGCTCACTGACTTGATACTTGTCTCAGGGGAGTTTTCCTTGAGGGTCTTTTGCCCAACACTTTTCCTTAAGGTAAAAGTGTGTATACATTGTTGTATGTAATCTTGATCTTCCATATTATCAATACAAGAAGATACAGATCCACCAGTTGAATATGCAATAAGTGCAAAATCAAATAACTTAAACTGCTCACACTTTTTGTTTTCATCGAAGTTGGTTGATGTTGCATGTTCTTCATAAGAATTTTTCCGTATTTGTCCATACTGTTGTATTTTCTTTTTTTACAGTACAACTTTCATCCACACTTCCCCTTGAATGCAATTTATCATCATTCATTTCTTCAATCTTATATTCATTATACATCATACTGGATAATGATCATTCTAGTATAGAACAACCTCTGCATATTATTGGTGAATAATTGTACTTAATGGGTTCTCATGTAACAATTCCCAATACCAATGGAACAACATATAATTTGAATCACTCAAGTAATGAATCTCAATTTAACAACATTATAATATAATTACATTCTACCATAAATACACATCTAGAATTCGATGGATTTATGGGAATGAAGGGAAATTGGAAAGCCAATGATCTCCTACAGTTATGTATGGCCTTGTCTAGTACCTATGGCCTCTTAGACAACCAAGATTGAGCTCAAACTCACCCCAGCAAATGAAAATAATGCTCAAGGGAGAGGGAAACGACTCTAGTAAGTAGAAATCCACCCAAGAATGCTTAAGAACACTCTAGGTAAGGAGAGAGAAATTCTTAACAGTCGTATAGAAACCAAATTAGCAACTCCTTGAGGAAATGAAACATCTCCAGAACCATGGTAGTTGATCTCTAACTCAACAAGAAAGTGGATTATGAGTAACTCAAAGCTGATGCATTTCATAGAGCATCAATCAATCAAGAGTTTCTGAATGATGCTAATAGAAATTCAATGGAGAGTTATTTATTTCAGCCATGAGCACAAAGACAGGGAGCACATATAATATAACTAAGGAGTAAGAATGATGATAACTCATACACCATAAGTTTATTATATCTTAGGAACATATATTAGATGAGAGCCTAGCACATTGCCTTCATTTTCAAAAGAGAGATGTCCATGTGCAAATTAACCCTCACTCCATGTGAGACTATTGTAGCATAGCTACTATGGGAAAGTGAAGGAATTGGTCGTGGAAGTTAAACACTAAATTAAGCTATTTTTAATGTTGTCCAATTAGGGCTATTGGATCTTGTCATAGGCAAAGATTGCAGGACATTTCAACAGTACAAAGGAAACAATCCAGACATAGTCACTCTTTGTTTAGTTAAGTCAAAGCTCATAGAGAATGATATCTAGGCGTTTTAGCCTATATTCGACCTCTTTTGCATAGCAACCAAGAAAGTGAAAAATCTCGAAGTCTGTAATCCAACGGGAGAAGAAAACTCAGGATAAAAAGAAGTCTACAACACTTGAAGAAACTGAAGTTTGTGACTAAGCCGAATCTCAATCTAAAGCTATCTATTTGCAGTAGGATATGAGTATCTATGGTAAAGAGTCAAGTGTTTATTGTAGTAGCCAAAGATTAGTAATAGAAGGAAAAGAGTCTGTAATTGGAAGTCAATGTATTATAATAAGAGACTAAACCTGTAATAAGGATAGAAATTCAGAAGCTTCTTCTGACTTTTACTAAGCAAAGACTCAATTATTGACCTTCACTTAAAGAGGAGGGTTGACGTGGAGGGACTCTTTCGTCTTGTGTTGGATATCTCATTTTGAATAAATTCAATAAGAGGAGGATTGTTTGGTTTTCCCCTATTGAGAGGTTTTTCCCTACCTTGAAAGCCTCAATCTTTGTGTCTTGTACTTCTTTGTGTTCTTGGAAGAACAATTTGTGTAATTACTTAATGAAAGAGAAATATTAACTAACAAAGAAAAGAATACTTATATAGGAGTTTACTTCCAACTATGAAGGAATACAATGAGGACATAAAATTTGTAAATCTTAAACTTGGCTAGGCCACTACACCTCCAAAAACCTGACTCATTAAGCCATAAACTAGAAACCTTCTGTGGAACTCCAAAAACAAATGAATTAGAATGAATTATCAACCAGAATCAAGGGCCTTTACACTTTACATTTGACAATCTATTGCAGTATGAATATTGAGGTCACAACTATTCATTTATATTGCACTGTTGTAAGAAAGGATGATCATATTTTATATATTTTGTCTAGTAAGGCCTGCACTTCATCATTGCCAGCTCTAACCAAGGTTTCATGTTCCCATTGTAATGAACAACAACTACATTGTCAATCTCTGAACAGTCCACACTAGGATTATATCCTAAACCCAGCACATGCCAAGACTTGTCCAAAGGATGGGTCAAGCCATAAAACGTTCAATCTAGGGGGTAGTGTTCCAAGCTTCCACAACACTCTATCCTCATTCTGACATACAATAAAAGAAAAACTTAGAAATCGAACAAAGAAAAACCCATTAAGTTTTCTAGCTAATTACTTCAGATTTACTTCAAATACTTTAAAGTAAGCATCATAGGAATTAACATAAATAAACCACACTACACACTTACCATGTTCTGCCACTTGTGATATATTCTAGTTATATCTTGTTTCTCCCATTCTTTGAGATCAAATACATTCATCCCATATGCCCAACCACAAGCATTAGGATCAAAGTGCCTGGCTATGTGCGGATTGGAAAAATTAAGGTATTTGTCAAACCAGTGAAAGCTTTCTCCACAAGTTTCCACTGAACCATTAACCTTTCCATGAAGATCTACTGACCACAAGGGCGTCAAATCTTTCTGCACCACAATATCATCATCCAAGAAAAGGATCTTTTCCATTTTGGGATAAACTTGTGGAAGATAGAAATGAATATGATTTAGCATGGATAAATATTTTAGATTTATATATTTCAAATTGGAGGAACGTGCTGAGAGTGTAGTCAAGTGATCTTCCTTCAAATAATAGTCCTTCATAGCTGCAGATTCAAGTTGGCGAAGCACAGGACAATAGGAGGAACTGAGCCATTTAAAATCATCAACATTTTCTACATGTATCGTAGCTTTCCCTGGGGGATTAAGTAAAAACCACATTTTCATGGCCCCAAAATTTAACTTTTCTGTGATGAGATGAAATACATGTTTCTTAGATTCCTATAAATGCATGTAAGTCACCTACAATGAGATCCAAATATTAAAGGTAAATGCAGAAAAATTGTTGGACTTCTAAACTTTAGAGTAATTTAAATTAATGACACTTCACCCTAGCGCTCATGACAGTCGAATTCACAACCACAGATGTAGCCAATACATTGTCAGAAAATAATGCATAGTGATAAAGAGTCGGATCCTCCAACTTGTCCTTTTTAGGAAATTATCACTTTTCAAGAGGAAGAAAGTAATAATCTATGGTCAATCGCATGGACAGACAATGCAGGCCCTTGGGAACAGACTTTGTTGCCACCTAACTTAAAAATTTACTTTTCTTTTCCAAGGTCCTTACTTGCTCGTCTGCAGACTGAAGCATGGCTTGCAACTTCTTTGTTACTTTCGCACAGCCATAAAATTGTTCTCTAGCCTTGGAGAGGACATGAAGCATAGTCTTGATCTTCTCAGGTGCACTGAAACATTCATATCAATTATCAATCATGAAAAAGAGAATGAAAAGCAGAAAGATTGACACACAGACTGAAACTTTAAAAGAAACAAAGGATATGAACACCAAATGCAAATGGAAGCACTTACTACTCTTGATTTAGAAGCAGCCAATGCGAAAATCCAAGGGGTAGTGTTCCAAGCTTCCACAACACTCTATCCTCATTCTGACATATAAAAAAAGAAAAACTTAGAAATCAAACAAAGAAAACCCATTAAGTTTTTTAGCTAATTACTTCATATTTACTTCAAATACTTTAAATTAAGCATCACATGAATTGACATAAATAAACCACACTACACACTTACCATGTTCTACCACTTGTGATATATTCTAGTTATATCTTGTTTCTTCCATTCTTTGAGATCAAACACATTCTTCCCATATGCCCAATGACAATCATTACGATCAAAGTGCCTGGCTATGTGTGGATTGGAAAATTTAAGGTATTTGTCAAACTAGCGAAAGCTTTCTCCACAAGTTTCCACTAAACCATTAACCTTTCCATGAAGATCTACTAACCACAAGGGCATCAAATCTTTCTGCACCACAATATCATCATCCCAGAAAAGGATCTTGTCCAGTTTCTGAAAAACTTGTGGAAGATAAAAATGAAGATGATTTAGCATGGATAAATATTTTGGATTTATATATTTCAAATTGGAGGAATGTGCTGAGAGTGTAGTCGAGTGATCTGCCTTGAAATAATACTCTTTCATAGCTGCGGATTCAAGTTGGCGAAGCACAGGGCAATAGGAGGAATTGATCCATTTAAAATCATCAACATTTTCTACATGTATCACAACTTTCCTTGTGGGATTAAGTAAAAACCACATTTTTGTGGCCCCAAAATTTAACTTGTCTGTGATGAGATGAAATACATGTTTCTGAGATTCATACAAGCACAAGTAAATCACCTACAATGAGATCTAAATATTAAATGTAAAATGCAGAAAATTTGTTGGACATCCAAACTTTAGAGTATTTTAAATTAATAACACTTCACCTTAGCATTCATGAAAATTTAATTCACAACCATAGATGCAGTGAATACATTGTTAGAAAATAATGCATAGTGATAATCCATGGTCAATCACATGGACAGACAATGCAGGTCCTTGGGAACAATCTTTTCTGCTAGCTAACTTAAAAATGTACTTTGATTTTTCAAGGTCCTTTCTTGCACTTCTACATACTGAAGCATGGCTCGCAACTTCTTCGTTAATATCCCACTGTCATAAAATTGTTCTCTAGCCTTGGATAGGACATGACCCATAGCCTTGATCTTCTCAAGTGCACTGAAACATTCATATCAATTATCAACCATGAAAAAGAGAATGAAAAGCAAAAAGATAGACACACAAATTGCAACTTTAAAAGAAACAAAGGATATGAACACCAAATGCAAATGGAGCACGTAGTACTCTTGATTTAGAAGCAGCCAATGTGAAAACTATTACCTTAGAGGTAGGTCAGAATCTGCATTAGCCTCACCCAATGTACGCTAACATTATTTAATACAAAGCATCAATTCATGGTATAAATCAAGATTATTCCTAGCTTGGGAAATGCTTGAATACACCCTAGCCATGATTAGTTGGTCTCGCATCAATCTAACAATGGAGTCAGAATTCTCGTTCTCATTCTCCTGCCTCCAAATGTTGTATTTTCCCAGGACAGCAGAATCTACCTCCTTGGAACATTTAATTGCTACATTTTCAATCTCAACTCATTTTTCTTCATCCTGTTGAATCAGCTTTGTTGACCTTTTCTCCCTCCTCTTTTGTCTCAATTGCTATAAGAATTAAACTACTATAAATTAAAGCATACTATGCTAAAATCTAAGAAATATAATTTTTTCTATTGGAGAAGTAACATTCAAAAAGGATTTTGGAAAATGGTCTGCAAATGGTCTGCATTACAACAACCATTGTCTTGGGAGTTTGACTAGACATTACCTTACAGTAGGCTACCAACATCATAGATCAGTTAACTAGGGAAAATCAAAACTTACCATCAAGAGCATTCTCTTTGACGTCTCGATGTTCACTTCCTGTGTCATCCTCTTGAAACCTCGTAAGAAGTTCTTCGTCATTGGAAGTTTTTTTCTGCACCTCGTCATTCATTTTACCCCCCTCAGGATTTTCCTTGCCTTCTTCATTGAAGATCACACCATCTTGTTGCGAATGTAACTTTTCTGAGTTGTCTCCAGAAGTCGTTTGCCTCTGCTTGATGTACACCGTTAGAAATAGAGAAGCACCCCTGCCAATGTCAGTTTTCACTTCCTGCTTAATACAACCCTACTCAACTACATAGATCATCATCACATAGGTTTCCTTACATGTTCAATAGAGAAAATAACCAAAATCTTCACCAATCGTACCTCAGAGTTAGTAATATCCCTTTGGTTTACTTCAGAGGGCTTTTCTAATACCCATGAGGAAGATAAATCATTCTATCCAACAATATTTAAGTTTAGAGTTCCTGAGTCCTCTGTGTTAGCTATTATGACATCAATCACCTACCCAGTAAATAAAATTTATTTTCAATTCTCTACTCAATAGGGGAGAAATCAAATTTAAGATATCCAAATGCAGCAGGTTTCTTATACTTGCCTCCTTTGGGAAGAGAGAGTCAATGCTCTCTGTTAAACTCTGCTTTCTCCAGTCATCTACCTGTTCCTGTGAACCCCACAGATAAATAGATAAGAGTGATTTTAAACATATGACAGAGCTCCAGTATCCTCAATAATTCCTCTCTATTTCAATCCACTCAGGTCAATTAAATTTCAGTTTAGGGACATTATTTATTTTTTGGGATTAGACTAACATAAGTGCAAGTGCATTGCCCAGATCCTGAAAAAGAACAAAATGGCCATAGAAAAATAGAATTGGTTTTCAAGATGTGGAAAGAGAATACCATTCTAATAGATCCATCTCCTGAGAAGTTGTGCCCTGCTATTTTAAATGACAAAAAATGCATAAAAGGTCAAGTAGAAAGACTTGATGGAGAAGAATATCTATAAAAATACTGAAACACTAAAAAGGGGGTTGCTTTGTTATCATGCATCTGTTAAGATCAAGATTTCATTACACATCAATAATAAAATGGTGTGTATAATATATATCATTTGTTTTGGTCAATGTGCTCTGAACACTGTGGGAACAGTGTAAAAATGATATGTATAGCAGAAAGTAGCTGGTGAACAAGATTTTCATTGTGAATTGGGTCTAGGTTGGGTGGATCAGAACTCGTTTCAAATTGACAAATGAGAAGTGGATTTAGCTTTATGGATGGAAAGTGGGTTTGGATTGGATAATGAGTGGACGGGAAGAATGATTGTTACCCTCCCCACCTAGATTCAATTCCTATAATTAAGATGTTGAGCTGAACTCTTAACAAATATATTTTTATAATACCCATCTAGCTTATGCAGAATCCAGTGCACACTTAGTACCATCCTACTCAGAATGAGGAGTGCCCAGGAAATTCACCAAGCAGTTGCCCAACAAATTTACCAACCATATGCATTTCCCTTTATTAAAAAATGTAAAGAAGATTGTTATTTCTTGCTATCGGGATGAATGGTTTCATTATCTTTGGCAAGGGGAATTACTCTAGGGGCAGTTGGTAAAACATTTTCTCTTGCATGAGAGAGGTACAAACTATGAATCTTTCTCCTGGTAGGTATTATACCGTGTTAATGCAAAGATGGAGTTCATAGCTTCACACATATCAAATGAAAGGAAACCTATAAAGAAAACTCACAAAATGTCTAGAAAAATGCTAGAGGTGCTAAACTTTTGACAATAAGCGACGAAAGTAAGTTTGATAACATTTGTCCCTTTAGATCCTGTGCAAAAGGATAAAAGGAAAATCAAATTCCAAAGTAGGTCCATGGTGTTTTGGTTCAATGGTTAATCGGGGGTGGTGAAGGCAAATCAAATTTCAAAGCAGGTCCATGGGGTCTTGGTTCAATGGTTAACCGATGGTGATGCTAATTCCCTCCCAAGGCTAAAATCACATAAACACATTATTCAATGGGTTCTCAATGAAAGGGATCTTTCTAAAGTAGTATAAGATGACTACACTTCATTGTAATGGAGATCTTACTTGAATGTTGTAAGAAGTCTACACTTCATTGTAATACTACCAGATTAAGAAAGGGCATGCTTGCCAATAAAGATAAATTAAACATTGACCCACTGCCAAAAAAGAGACAGAAGCAACTTGAGAAGGGAGGAGGGCAGGAAGAAGCTTACCAATGAGGGAGGAGGGCAAGAAGAAGCTTACCAGTGAGGGAAGAGGGAAGGAAGAAGCTTACCAGTTGCAGATGTAGATGCGGAGTGATGAAACCTAGCTGCCAGAAAAACCAATGGCATGACCACAAAGAGAACTAGGAAGCCCACCACAACTATTCGATGATGGAAACCCCGATCTCTGCATCCTCCATTCCTAGCACGCTAGTATCCCTGCCAGCCTCAATTCCACATGCCTCTTGTTTTCACAGGCATCTTTAGCTCTCAACCCTAACACCACTTCTCTCCTTCTCCTCCTCCTAAATAGATATTGAGCAATGCAACCCCTACTCAATCATAATCCTTTACATAAAGCCCATATCATGGTTAGCAAAAATATATGAATTCAGCAATGACCAAACAAGCCCTTAGATCTCATATATACTTCAGAGCATTTGATAGAAAAATTTACCAAAGGAATTACGGAATGGATAGATCAACTAATTTCATACAGTTTTGAGAAAGAAAGGGACACTAACATGGTAAAAACCTAGATGAAATGGGCATAGGGGCCAGAAGTAGACAAATTTGAGGGTCTCTATCTCTGTTAGCCTTTTTGTTTAAAATACCAAAGCATATAATTAACGGAAACACGTCATTCGGATTTAGATGCCAACATAGATGTTATTATTAATGGCGATCCTCACCAGTCTAGCTGATTGTTCATACACTACAACATAGGAAGAGGAAGAACAGGTAGGTAGCATTGGGTATATATGACGCCCCTCAACTTACTAATTTAACAAAGCAGGTATCGACTTCGCATGCCATGCATTGAGGCATGTAAAGGTGAAGGGAATGCTAGGGGGGTAATTTGATGCAAACCAAGGGTGAATTATGCCTCCCTGAATGCACATCATGAGACTGTGTTTAAGGTTCGTGATTTTGAAGCTATGAGAATAGTAGAGTGTAAGCACAAGAGAGAAGCTAAACATATTGTGATCTAACATTTAAAATGGTGACTTTCTGATTGATTTCTCATTCAGAATGAAGAGAAAAAATTTTATGATTGCGGAAGAGAAATGATGAGCGTTATACTGAGTAAAGGAAATACATCATTTTGAGGCCATGGATAGATCTTAATGGTCTAGGATGCCAGTGTTAGTAAAACCTTACCTAAATGCCTTATGACTACCACATGGATGAGTGTTACACTTACATTATTGATGCACTAACCATAGGGAGTTGGTATAATATTCATGGTTATGGGTGCTTAAGAAATTGGGTTTTCATATACCTATGAAGTGATAGAGAAGCAAGTACCCTTTCTTCAATATAGGAGTAAGGATGTAAGCTTTAAACCAACAGACAGAGAAAATTTTTGTTAAAGAATACATTTTACACATCCTATGTCCATTAGTACGAACCGGTTTATAAACATAGTGTTGGATTAATGTCATAACACTTCTAGAAGTTGTTTTGATTCTCAGAAAACATGTTGTATGTTGTCGTCTGCTTTGAATTTTGCACAAGAAATAGTTGGTCCTTTAACAAGACTTGAGTGTGCCAACATGGACTAAAGAAGAGGTTATTAGCATTGCAAACTCTCTTCTTAGATCATTATGTCAATTTTAAATTTAGTAGAAATTGGCAATAAAACATATGATGTTCTAGAAGCTAAAGGGAAAACAACATAGGAATCTACAACTGCTTACCTCTATTGTTGTCATGTTTAGCTTGCCCTGCTAGAATGGTATCAAATTTAAGGTGAGGGAAAGGTATTAGAGCTAAGGTGAGGGCAAGCCCAAGCAAGGAAGAAAGAAATCACAAGAAGTTTTCTGACAACACTGACCTCCTTCCTCTTCAAAGATCAGTCATCGTGAAGCACTGAAACTCCTACTACAAAATTCTAGGTTGCAGATCCCAGAAAGGAAATGAGATCAAGGCCTCATCAATCAAGCATCTCTAGGATAGAGCTCTCTATCAAATTGTTGGTCAAATGATCTATATCTAAGGCCTTTTGTCATGACTACAGCCAGGAAGATTTGGTTGCTTTAGGGTCAAATCTTCTATTATGAAATCACCCTTGAATTGAATTTGGTTTGGAGATAGTGTCTCACTCAAAATTCCTTCTCTGTTGCAGGTCCATATAAAATCATATCTGAAGTTATCAAGTTCCTAGCATCTAAGCTCATATATATAATATTATTCTTGAGCTCATTGACATGCCTTTGGCCTTGTATTAGGGCTTTGTCTATCTCATAGAGAAGTATAAAAGGCTACAAAAGGTGAAGTATCCTCGACCCTTGGACATCAATCAAGAGAGTTTGAAAAATAGTGTTCATGATTTTCCATTGGGTAGATTCTTATTGAAGGTAAAGGATCAACCTTTGTGCATCTCTGAGATTCTGGTATCAAAGGAAAGGGGGTTCATGACAAATAAATATCATTTCAAGGATCTTGAAATCTGAAACACAATGTTCTAAAATCTCATTTAAATATGTATGACTATCATTGGTGTCTAAGCCAAATGCATCTCAACATTTTTTCTCAGATCAAGTCATTGAGAAAATCAGGACACACACGTGGGTTTAGCCTAGAGCCATCACTTTTTATATGATTTATACATTTTGGGTTTAAAAATCCTTTATATACTATAATTAGTAATTTCTAGTACCCATGCTCAGTGCATGCTGCACATTATTTTTCATAGCTACAAAATTTGCATTCCATCAATTAAAGCTAGGATAGAATTAGTCTTAGTTAAAGAAGCCTATTTTATTTGATGGATTCAAACTAAATTTAGTTTACTATGGTTTTTCCTTTCCTTTAATTTACTCTGGTTTCAATAACCATCAAATCTTCCAAAGACAGAAATTCGATAATAGAACTGGAGTCAGATAGATACTTACCGCTGTGAGAAATGGATACAGTCAAAATTTCTTTCCCAAGGCTTGGCAGGTCGATGGGCTCCACGATTTTTTTGCCTCTTCCCCAAATTTATCAACAGCCTTTGCTGCAGGGGATGTCCAAAAAATGAAGCTTTTTCATCAGTTACTCGAGTCCAAAATTTTTGGAATAGGTCTATCAACCTCTTTCACTACCTTGGAGGAGAAGGTGACAACCTATAGAGAGAGAGGGGCATTTTTTGGGTGACGGTGGAAAGGAAAAGCCCTGTTTGAACCTTATGTGGGTCTAGGGTTCCATAGCGAAATCAAGGAGCTGCACAAGTTCCAGTTAGGTGTCCCATTCCTTGCACAAAACCCCAACAATCCCCTGCCTCTATCAAATTGGTAGAGAAAAATAGGATACTCATAGCAAACCATTGCTCTCCATTGCTGAAACCTCCTCCAAAAATCAAAATTTCATGGTTTGAACAAAATTGTTGAAACCTTGTCCATAATTTAAAACATCCAGGTTATGAACAAAATTACGTCACCCATTGTTCTTCTTTCATTCCTGAAAGCTCCTCGAGGGTGCTCCTTGAGGTTTTGAACAAAAATGGCATTGCTCACCTCGAAATTTTATTTGGTGACTGGTACATGGGAGACAAAATGTCTTAGATAAAGTTATTAAATTGCCATGGTATGTTTTAACAAGCTCTTATGAAAAAATTATACATATCTTCTAGTGCCTCTCAATGCCTTCGATAGGGAATTTTGATTATGATAAATTTAATAAATAAAATGCAATTTTAAGATGAATTCATGTAGTAGTGATTAAATGGAATGGAATCATTTTTAAATGCTTTGGAAACCTTTTTTCTTGATGTTTTCAAATATTTTTTTTCTAGACAGTTTCACCTTTTTCAAAGGGGGAAGAGGCGATAGTCTCTTGTAGTAGTGATTCAATAAAATGGAATCATTCTTAAATTTTTGGAAACCTTTTTCCATGATGTTTTTAGACATTTACCCTTTTTCTAAAAGGTTTCACCACTTTCAAAGGGGCAAGAGGTGACAGTCTCTTGTTGCTCTTTCACAAAAGGTGTCATGTCACTCCTTGTCAAAGGGACTAGAGTGACACGCTTCAAAATGTCACATTCTGCCATGGTTTGAGTCCATATTTTAAGCCAGTGAGGTGGAAGGGTCTCTAATCTTGTTCAGGTGTATGGTTAAAAATGAACATTTCACTATCATCCCCATCTTCAAATAAAAGCTCATGGAAGAGCTCAGTCTTCTCTTTTTATGAATCTGATAAATAGTTTAGATATGGAAGAGGGTATATCTTGGCTACAAACATGGGCTATAAAGTTTGGGGCAGCATGGGACAACAATAAAAAGGTCTATTGACAAATGTAGATCCTCCCAATCTCCCCCACAGTAATAGGCCTCAGTGAAAAATGGCTACATCAATCTTCAAAGGAAATTTAGGATGAACATTGTGCTCGCAAGCTAAAGTTTCATGAACAAGAGATGGGAAAGGATATTGTTAGGACGTTTAAGAAGAATTTAAAGAAAGATACGTAAGCTCAAAAACCGCAAGAAGAAACCAAAGATAAACATATGAGCTCTAACCCTCGTCCCAAGTCATCCAATGCTACTTCTTAACAAAAAGTCTACTATTGATGTTGGTTGAAAAAGAAAAAAATGAGAGAGACGCTAATGATAGGAAAGGGAGAGTGAAGATGAGATAGATGAAATCGATGTTTCCCCTAGACAATGCCATTTCCCCTATCCCCCAAAGTTTGTTTCCTCTTCTTAATTTAAGGCATATTACATTAAATATATAAATAATTATAAGCCATGAATTTTGACACCCTTGTACATTTTTTTTGTTTAATGAAAAATCTTCGACTTAAAAAAAAAATAACACACTATACTCACACACAATGCAATAAGCAAGCCCCCATCGATGTTATGCACTACTTTAAATGGGCTTAACAGCCTTGGATGGCTCTAACAATCATAGTTGAATGTATATGATGTTAAATAATTTAACCAACAGAACATGCCTTCGACAATGGCAACTAGACTTACACTCCATTTACTACATTAAACAATCAAGTGAGGTTTTAATAATTGTAACCAAACATACAAGTCATTGAACAGGTTAACCAACCTAACATAACTTTAATAGTGATAACCAAAATGTACATGTTACTAATCAATTGACCATTTTGTCTTGGCTCTAACATGTGTAATTGAACATAAATGTTGTTGATGGGGTTGACCTATCTAACATATCTCCCACAATTGTAGTCAAACATGCATGTTGATTTGCTTAATCTCCTAGATAATGTTAATCAAAAATACATATTAATATCCAACCTAACATGTCACTAATAGTGACAATGGAATGTGCATGTCAATGGCTAAGCTAATTGACCTTATATGTTCTTCATTGAGATGATTAACACATAGCTCACTAAGCTGACCAAGTTGACAAACCATTGGTTTTGTCATTGAACTAACATGACTTTAACAGACACAACTAAATGTACATGATGTTACACCATTAAACCATCATGACATACCTTCAACAGTAGTAACAAAATGTGCAAGTTTTGGATTGGGAAAACCAAACTAATATACCTATGATAATCATAATTGACCATACATGTTTGTTGTGATCAACCTTTCAAGTTTTCTTGTGCTTCTATACAAATTTAAGAATTTCATGCAAATCTCAAAGTAACTTTGATACATATACAAATTAATTTTGTATTTACATGATCAATTTGTGTTAAAGTGTTTTCTCTTTAAAGGTCACAAGATTCGATCGAATGGAAATTAATGTATGTACACGTCCATAGATTAAATAGTTAAAGCATTGAATGGAGGGCATCCCTTGTCTCACAAATAAGGGTGTCTCATATGTCAACTTGGCAGCTACCTGCATTACATTTTAATATTAAATAATATTCTTATTTTTTCAATTAATATGAATGCTTCTAATATTTAATATATTTTTAAAAAGATTACCCCTTGATTGATTAGTGAATTATTTAATATTGGATGAGAGAGTTGTAAGGCTAAAATTTTGGCTACCACGGGTTAAGTCTGGTGCTTTTATTATGTCAATGAAAAATTAGATTTCATACCTCTCCAGGAATCAATCAAAATCATTTACACATACCAATCAAAGGCATTCAATAGGTGGTTAAAGAAGTGTTTGGGAGGAGTTCACTGTCATATCCATCCAAGGGTTTCCAAACCAGAGAAACAAGGGCATGTGTTTGATTTATGGGCTAATGTTTCAAAGATCGCTACGAGGAGAGGAGTTGGTGGGGGTCCTTATTATAAAAAGGCCATGCACCTCTTCGTTTATTTCTTAAGGTAGGCTTGAAAGAAGTGATTATAGATATATGATACACTTAATATGAGAAACACTCACAACACAACAATATTGAACATTTGCTGAATTGGGAGACGAGGAGAGAGAGAGCCGAGGGTTCTGAAGATGGCCAACGTAGCGAGCTTCTCCTGCCATGGGAATGGATCCAACGTCAATACGGTCATTGGAGGCGACGAGGCAGGGCCGGCCACAGCCATAACTCTCTTCAAGAGCAGCGTCAAGAACGCGACGCTGGATCATTCTGAATCCCTTCAAGCAGCCGGTATGGTTTTGTTTTTATGGCCCAATGCCAGGAAAATACTCGACGCCCTCGGCATAGCAGCTTTGCTTGAAGGGCTAAACATATTAAAGGATGATCTGAAGGCGAAGTCCGAGAAGCTGCACGAGATCAGAGATCCGCGGACAACTTGCGTTTCTGGGTTCAGATCCCATCTCGGGGGTGGAAAATCGTTAGGTTTTGGCTCGTTTTATGCAGGATCCGACAGCCTGCCGTCCATCCGGCTTATCTCCCTGCTGACGTCTCTTGCATGCAAAGATGGGGGTCTGCATGTAGCAGATCTGCTCCATCACACAACTGCATGGCCCAATCTCTGCAGCCACAGGCCGGATCTACCCGATCTGAGCAAGTCTCAAGTTTACCCAGAACCTAGGCAGCGGATCGGTGGGAAAATGCATAGATTGAGCAGAGGGTATGCAGACCCTGTCATGCAAATGGAAGATCGAACCAATAGGAGGCTAGATCTGGAAGATTGCATACAGCCAGATCATATGGCAATCTGCAACGACACCGGTTCAGGCAGAGCAGGAACTCAGCCAAAACGTGAACAACAGGTAACCAAATCTCGTTTTCAGATCTTCATTAAAACCCCTGAGAAGAAATCTTTTTTGGTTTGGGTACATGCAGATAGCACTATTATGCAGCTAAAGCAACAAATCTGGGCATTGAATGGTTATCCTGGTCAGATCCAACATTTAGTCAGTGGCAGGTGGTCTCTCCAGGACAACAGAACCCTGGGAAGCTATGAGATTAGTCCAGGAGACACCATTGTTTTGAATCTCAGGCTGAGAGGAGGGGCTCAACCTCAGGGACAGCCAAGTAGCTCAGGAGGAGACAAGGGGAAAAAGACAGCACCCCAGCATCAAACCAAGGGAGGTATCTCCTACAAAAACATTCTTCAAGGTAACAGAGAATCTGGATCCTCTCCAGATCAAGGTGGATATACACCCAGGCCATACATAGTAGACCAGTTAGGGCAAACTCCAGCCCTTAACTTGGATTCCATAGGGCTTGATGATTATGTCAAGTCCTATGAAACACAGGCTCTAATATGTCGTTTCAACAGCTTCTGGCCAAAACCATCGAACCTATTTCATTGGATTTTTACCACCTGGACCATGGAATGTGACATACATTTATGTTCCAAAGGGTTCTTCATAGTTAGATTTGCATCCAGGGAAGTCAGAGATACAATCATCAGTGTTGGGCCTTGGTTTTGGGGAACGGCAGGGCTGTTCATGACTCCATGGTTTACAGATTTTGATCCAAACAAAATGACTGTATCCAAAGTGCCGGTTTGGGTTCGGCTATACAACCTTCCTCTCCAATTTTGGGGTGAACGAGTTTTGGAAGGAATCGGGAACAACATAGGGAAATACATCAAAACAGATCTGGAAAGGATTGATGAAATGGTCTTCACTTTTGCACGTATATGTGTGGAAGTAGATCTAAGCAAAGGGTTGCCAGACAACATAAGGCTGATCTACAAACAACAAAATTGGCTACAAGCATTAGACTATGAAAATACTGCTTTCAGATGCAGGCTCTGCAGACAAACAGGACACTTGCAAAGTACATGTCCAGAAGCCAAGAAAGTAAACAGCAGAAGAAACCAGAAAGGGAAGTAGAGGAAAGGATGGAAATTCTCCGCCCTTAACTCAGAAGATGAAGAATCAGAAGCAGAAGAGGATGATATCCCCACAGAGAATGCTACGGTTTCCCAAGAAACAGGGACCCAGAAGGAAAACACATCAGACAACAAGGCTTCACAGTTTCACCCAAATCAGGCAGAGAATATAAACGAGGATCAGAGCATGGGAGGGATCAAACAGCTCCACCAATCGGACTGCTCAGATTCAGATAAGGAATTAGGCACGCAAAAAGCAGAAACACAATTAGTCATAGCTTCGATCGAGCCCACGCAAGGTGAATGGCACAAGGTCGAAAAGAAAAAGGGAATGGAAACCTGAAGAGTGAGTTTTACTCAAATATGAAATTCAGTTTTTCTACTTCCTTCTATTCCCCCTCTCTATCTTTCTTTTTCTTCATTTTTGCACGTTAGCTATACAATGTTGCGAAGGGTGTGAAAGCACCTGTGCCCAATGGGCAGCTTATAGAAATGCCTCAATGCATCTGCAATTGTAACTTTTCATTTTTTAAATAAAAGGTTACAGATTTTTCCTTTGGAAAAAAAAAACAATATTGAACATTTGCATGAGACATAACTTAATTTATTTTCAATATATTTTTGCTTTAAAAGAGGCAAGATATGCTACCATGATGTAATACAATGATTCACCAATATTGGGCACCAAACAAATGACTTGGACCACAGATGTTATGTACGATGACAATCATAAACTGTAAGCTATCATTATTAGCCACTATGACACCCCTCATTTATGGTCGCTCATTGAACATGCTCATGAAATTTGAGATCATTGCACATGGTTAACATGCTTTGGTTAACACAATCTAGTATCGTGTAAGGGCCTTGCCTACAACGCAAGATTTCTAACACCCTTTACAACAACATTTCTTCACAAAAGGCTTTTGACATTGATTCATAATTTTTCCTTTGTATATGAGAAAGAAACTAAATTTTACTTCTCCCTTGTGCAAGATAACGCTCTTGATTACAAATTGAACAATGTATCATGACATTGCCTTTCTCTCTTTGTGTGAACTTTCTTAATTAGCGTCTAGATACCTTGTGAGACAAAACTCAATGTATGTATTGTATTTGGTATTGTGTCAATTATTCAATTTTTATGTCATAATATTGTGTTAATGGCCTTCCAGTGCATGGTCAGTCTTGAATCAAAATTTTAATATGGAAAATCCCAATTTTACAATTTTTGGAATCAGAGGCACAATGTTGGGACAATGTGTATCCATATTGGTGGACAATGGGGTAAACAAAATTTTTATTGATCCATAGTTGGTGGAGGGTAGAGGCATTCATAGATTGATATATGTACTCAACAATGTGGGCAAGAGAGGATTCCCATGCTTCACCTCAGTTGTCTTCTTGATTGTTGGTTCGATATGTTGAGGATATGGGTGATGGTTTGATATTGAAGTCAAAATCGTTCCTTGACCCTTTAGCGAAAGAGGTGTCTCCTAAAGTATCTCCAATAATATTCTATGAAGAGTCATAACATTTAACCTGGAATTATGGCCCACCATGATCATCTAATAATTAATTGGAATAGCACTAAACCCCAATTTAGGGATTGGATGAATCATACAGTGGGATGATGCTAGTGGTAACCCTAAATAAATGAATTGAAAACCCCTTGATTTCCTTCCTTGATGTCATTCATCTCCCAAATTTCTTGTTGGATACACAAGTCCTAGAAAACATGACAAGGAAGATGAGAGGGAGTTGACAAGGACATTAGGTTGTCCTAGAACATCATAAAGTGCATCCACATGGATGAACATGGAATGGGAATTAAGGTCATAAAGTATACTAGAGTGTTAGACAAATAGGGTGCATCAAAATATTTTTGGAGTGTCCCAAAGGGCAATATACAATTCTTATCTCCTCTAAAATACAATATACATTTATTGTGGTGATAGTAACCACAAGATTCTTAGAACTAGTGGTATATTTTTTGGTCATGAATGAATATGTGGAAAAGAAATCTAAAGCTTTCGACTCGCTAGCGTAAAATAGTTCATGGGGCCAAATAAAAATTTCAAGGGACATGTCAAGGATCTCTGGTAAAATGGGGTTAGTAGCCAAAGGATACCTTTCAAATAATTTAAGGAGAGTAGGGAATATTTATAGGAGGCCAACTCAAGAAACCATAAGCAAGAAAAGGGGGAAAGTATCTAACAAATATGGTTAGAGTAGGCATCAAAATCCCCATCCTTGAATGAAATGGTGGTTTACACAAGGCTCATGAGAGAATATGGGATGGACGGTAGATTGGCATGGTCAGAAAAATGAGAGAAGGGTTTTATCTACTAAAGGAATATGGGATGGAGGTTATGTCTAAGTTCAGGGAGGCATTTAGCTTTTTTGACAAGGACGGAGGTGGATGTATCACAACAAAGGAGCTTGGGACAGTAATGCATTATTTGGGTCGAAACCCTAATGTATATTGGAAGTGATCCAAATCTGCCTATAAATGGAACATATTAAATACACCATTCCAAATTGATTTTACTGTGGAGTATCAAATAAATAGATGATTCTAGTCATCCATCGACTCCATACAAAGTAAACAACAACCAGGCCCACTCTATATTTTACGACACAAATTGTCCCACCCCAAGATGAATCCGGAAAGATACATTACTGATATTCCTAGGCAGAGCGAAAATATGAAGCCAATATACAGAGATGCTGAAGGACTGCTCGAACTAGAGTCAACTTCCCTCCTAGGGAGAGCCTCTTGTGTGCCCATGATAAAAGTATATAGTGGATCTTCTCTATAATTCAGCCGTAATCCTTAATTCCATAACAATTAGGTTGGAGCATAAATCTAAGATATTTAAAATCTGCATCCAATTCAATGGAGATAACACCAAAAATATGATAAATCTCTAGTACCAATGCATCATTTGGGTAAGAATAAATCATATGACATTTAATATTATTCATGAGGAGTCCAAAGGCTTATCAAAAGAGGTCAATCTATCAAATAGTAACACATCATCGACAAAAATCAGAGGATTAGCCGTGACTTGTCTACCTACACACATGCATCCAAAATTACATTTAATCCATCTACCTCCACACCTGCAACCAAAATTACCGCCCTCATGAATTTTGTGACTAATTATTCGAAAATCCGATCTTTTATCCTCAATGTCTTCTTCTTGCAAAAGTTGTCATAAATATTTTGAAGTAGGCATATTTTCTACTAACGAATATTTTGTAATTTGCCTCCACCATCCTTGTAGAAATTACAGTGTAGAGTTGCAACTACTCATCAAGTTTTAATCAAATGAATAAGAAACAAGCCTACTCTAGTGCTCTCTGGAAGTTAATTCACAATTTAGTACCAAAATTTCATACATGCAATAAGAAATAACACACATACACATAAAATTTTTCCCAAGGAAAAAAATATTCTAAAAACCCCAATGTTTGTTTGCACTAATATGATCAATAGAAATGTATTGCAATTTATTTTCTCAACTGAGCACAACCTACAAGTGAATAACCCGTCTCTCTTCTCACTGAGAAGCTCTAAGCCAGACAAAGTAAATTTCTACCTTTGCTTGAGCCCATATTTCCTTGCGCAATTCCTTGAGAAATTAGGCCCCTATTATTTAGGAATTTATACAAAATGGATTGTGAAATTCCCAAGGTTGATCATCTGACTATATGCAACACCTGTACACTCAATGCTAGTCTACAGTTGATGCTACATTGCCTTGGAATCTTCACCAGGGCTGGGGAACTTCAATTCTCCATGCATTAGCTATTTTGTGTTGATTGATTAGTTAACTGGATGATCATTGAGTTTGACTGAAGTCCCACTGCACAATTCACCTTCCACTAGTTCCTCAAGCAGTTGGAACTAGTTTAACTGAAAATAACTTGAGATAACTGACTTTGATTGCTACAAATTAACAATCATACATGATTAACTAAACTATAACTCCTCCAACTCCAATTTACTATGTAAACCAGGTGACACAAGCCATGTCACACAAGTTAACTCCATCCAAGCTATCCGTTGATGTGGAAATTGAATTTTTCTCAATTTAATCAAGGAAAAATCAAATTGAGAATTTCTTGCTACATTTTTTAAGACTCCCTCTCTACAAGAAAGGGATTATCAACCACCCCTATCCTACACCTAAGGAATTAGAACTTCCCTCTTGACAAATTTTTTTTCAGAATGTCAACATCTTACTCCTCTATCAGAATGGAGTGTAGCAACATCATCTGCCTCTAGACATAGTCTCGTAAATGGTGATATTGGATATATATATGCTTGGATTGATCATGAAATATAAGATTCTCAGAGAGATTGATGCAACTCTAATTATCACAATTGGATCCATCATCTGACCAAATAGTCCAACAAGTATCTTTCTCATCCATATCGCCTCACATGTTTCTTGACTTGCAGCCATGTATTATGTTTTTGTCTAGCTAAGCACCACAACTCTTTGCTTCCTGTCATGCCAAGAAACAACTACAAACCCAACACTAAATATTACACTTGATGTACTCTTTTATTCTAATGGACTTCATACCCAACCTGCATCTATGAAGCTGGACAACTTCATTCCCTCTGCACGTCTATACCATAGCCCAAACTGGGTAGTGCTTGTGAGGTACCATAAAACATGCTTAGCTTCCTTCCAAAATAGTTTGGTTGACCTAACCATAGTGTGTCTTAGCTCATTGACTGCACATCACATATCTCGTCGTGTTTACAAGATACATGAGTGGACCCACTAGCTGTCAATAAATGGTAGCATCCAGTTCACCTGAAGTGGCATCCTCCTTCCTCTAGTTGTTCGTTAGAGGTGTTTCTATGGGTTTACAACTGTCCATTCAAAATATCTACAGTATCTAATTTTCATACTTGCCTTGAGAGACAAATATTTACCCACCACCTTCTCATACTTCCAACCCGAGAAACTAGTGCATGAGACCCATGTCCTTCATTTAAAATTCCCTTGCAAGGTTCTCCTTGCAAGATATGATGAACGTCTAATCACTAGTTAAAATAAAATTATCAACATATAAGAAAATAATAAGAAATTTACCTTCTATCCATACGTGATGAGGTTTACATCTAGTTCACTTATGGTGAAGCCCAAACCGGTGAGATAACTATTGATCTTGGTGTACCAAGCACGAGGTGCTTGCTTGAGATCATACAGTGCTCACTTGAGTTTGCACACATGAGACTCTTGATCAAATGTCTCAAAACCTTTTTGTTACTCTATCTACACCTCCTCCTTAATAATCCCATTCAAAAATGTTGTTTTCATACACATCTAGTGGATATTCCACCCCATCTGTGTAGCAAGACAAAGAATTGATCTATTGGATGAGTACCTTACTACAAGAGAAAATGTCTCCTCATAGTCAATTCCCTCAACTTTAGAGTACCCTTGGCCGTAAATCTGGCCTTATACTTCCCTATTCTTCCATTTGTTGTCGGCTTCACCTTGAAGATCCATCTCAAACCCACTATTGATTTATATGTTGTTCTTGGTATCTTTTCCCAAACACGGTTCTTTGTAATGGATTCATATTCCTCCACCATTGCATCAACCCATATAGGTTTCTCTATTTCCTCCTCGAAATAGGATGGCTAAATCTCTATAAGCTTAGTCATAAGAGCCATGTCAGTAGTGTACCTCTCAGGTGACCTCCTTTTCTTACGTAAATTTGAAGGATATCCCACATTCTCCCTCACATCCTGCACAAGTCTATCAACTTCCTTAGTTCTTTTTCTGCCTTCTCTGGAGGTTTTTCTTTAGTGAATGTCTCAACTCTATGCTCCACAATTTGTGGTTGTTCCACAACTTCTTGAGGTTCCCCTTTTGAGCTAAAATTTCATCCTTTGGTGGCATCTAAAGCTCCCTCTCAAGAGAGCACCACATAGATTTCTCCTCATCAAAATTTACATCCCTTCACATAACTATCATTATGATTGATCGCAAGTACACATGTTAGTTGAGGGGAGTTTTTGTGTAACCCACAAATACCCCAAATTTTGTTGTTGACTAAAGATTCTTCCTTGATTCTTTGGAGACATGGCAGTAAACATAGGCTCCAAAAATCTTGAAGTGCAACAAATCCGGCTTTCTTCCCGAGAAAGCCTCCTTCGATGTAATATCATTCCAACAATCTGATGAGAACTTAAGTTCTGCAAAGAGACTGTTGTATTGCATGCCTCAAACAACAAATGCAGAGGTAGGCCTTAGTCATGCAACATCACCCTTGTTGCTCCCAAAATGCTATGGATATTTCTCTCAACCACCCCAGTCTGATGTGGGTTGTGGGGTGTTGTCAACTCTCGTTGAATGCCTTCTTTCACACATAAATTTTTAAATTCATTCAACACATACTCACCTCCATTATTGCTCTAGAGAGCCTTCACCTTCTTGTTGGTTTCTTTCTCAAACAGTGCCTTGAATTCTATGAACTTGGAGAATGTCCCATCTTTCTTCTGCATGAAGAGATCCAACACTTATGTGAGAAGTCATCAATAAAAAGGACAAAATATTTGTGTCAGGTAGTGGAGGCTATAAAGAAAGGTCCACAAACATCAAAGTGGATCCTTTCTTGGACTGCATGCGCTTTGTTGTCCCAATCATGAAATTTGGATTTTATGTACTTCCCCAAGGTACATCCTTTGCATACATCATGCTGCTCAAGTGCTCCTTTAGGGAGGCTAGTGGATATTTGTTGTATACTATTTGAGGTGCCATGATGCAAATGGCCAAGGCTTATGTGCTAAAGTTCACCTACATCATGGCCCTACACTTTCTCTTCCTTAGCTTTTAATGCAACACAATCTTCCACATCTAACTTATATAGATTCTTCACATAAACCTCAATCTTCTTCACCTGTCTCGTGGCTATGTGTCTTAGGAATGTTTTTCCTTTGTTGAAGATCATGTCGTAACCACGGTCTTCCAAAAATACAACAAAGATGAGATTTTTCTTTAGGCCTATAACAAACATGACATCCTTGAGCCTGAGAGGGAAGCCTGACTCCCTATGAAAGTTGATTGTACCATTATTGGTCATGTTGTACCTTCCATCATCCCCTAACTTGATGTACATATGGAGATCTTTCTCCTCCAAGTCATTGAAAAGTCTCTACACCCTGTTATGTGGAACAATGCACCTGAGTCCTAGTACCACATGCTCCCCATCACTATGTTGGACATGCATGCGATAAGGGTAAAGTCAAGCTCGAACTTTGAATCCAAGGCTTCACCCACTGCTCCTCCTAAGGTGTTCTCACTTGCCTCTTTCTATGGGCACTTCATGGCATAGTGCTTGTATTTGTGACAATGGAAGGATTATTTTTTTGAAAAATCTTTCTTCTTTCTCCCTTAGTTGGATTCTACTTTGGTTTGAGATTTCTTCCCCTTTCCCTTCTTTCCCTTTCCAACCAAAGAAATTTTTTCTTCATCTTTCACCTCGGATGATGTCCCATCTCTAGTATTCTACCTTATTTCCTCTTGTACGAAATCATACCATAAGTGTTCCCAATTCGGTAATTTCTTCCTCCCGTTCACTTAATCTTGATAGGTATGCCAACTCTTGGGAAGGTCCAAAAGGGATATTCTTACCTAGTAATCCTTTGAAAGAGTAACACCAATCTCTGCAAGCTCATCATGAACTTGTGTGAACCTCGTCAGATATTGTAGGCTAAAGTCATTCTTCTACATCTTGATATTTCAAAGTTTATCCTTGAGCACCAACTTTTTGTCGTCACTACTATTCTAGAACAGATTTGTGAGTGCCTACCACATTCCATAAGGATTTTCTTTCCCATGGAGATTGCTGACAATGTGGTCTTGTACTCCCTCCAATATTATTATCCATACCTTGGCTACAAATTTCTTCCACAGAGCAAGGTTTTGGGCATTAGATTATGCTAGTTTTGTAACATCTCTTCTGAGCTATTCTAGCAATTCATTTTCATCGAATACCTCCTCCATGAAATCCTTGCAGTCAATGAAATTACAGTTGCATTCCGAGGAATACTCTAGCCTCGGCCTGTTGAAGGTCATATTTTCAATTCCTAAGAGATCTTGCTACACTGATATGCAAATTCAAACCTCCTAAGAAACAAATTTGAAATTCATGCTCTAATGTGAATCCTGCTATGATACAATGTAGAAATTATGGTGTAGATTTGCAACTCATCATGAACTTTTCTCAAAATCATAAGACACGGACCTACTCTACTACTCTAGGGAAGTTAATTCACAATTTAGAATGAAAAATTTAGACATTCAATAAGAAATAAAATACATTCACACAATATTTTTCATGGGGAAAGTAATCTTCTAATAACTCTAATGCCTTCTTGCATCAATCTTATGAATAAGATGTATTACAATTTATTTACTCAATTGTGCACAACCCGTAAGTGAATAACCTATCCCTCTGCTCTCTAAGAATCTCAAACCCAAACTTTGTCAATTTCTACCTCTGCTTGAGCACCTATTTCCTTGTGCAATTCCTTGAGATATTAGGCCCCTATTATTTAGGCTTTTTCCAAAATGGATTGCACAATTCCTAAGGTTGATCATGTGACTACATGCAACACCTCTACGCTCAAGACTAGTCTACAACTAATATTAAACTGCCTTTGAATCTCTACCATAACTAGGGAACTCGAATTGTTTGCATGCACTAGCAATTATGGGATGATTGATCACTTAACTAGAAGATCATTGCATTTGACTAAAGTCTCACTACATAACTAGCCTTCCACTAGTTCCTCCAACAGTTAGACCTATCTTAACTGAAAACAACTTGAGATAATTGACTTTGAATACTAAAAATTAGAAATCACACATGCTTAACTAAACTCTGACTCCTCCAGCTCGAATTTATTGAGTAAAATGGGTGACATAAACCATGTCATACAAGCTAATTGCATCCAAGTTGTCTACTAATGTGGAAATTCAAATTTTCTCAATTTAATCAAGGCAAAATCAAATTGAGAATTTCTTGCCACATTTTTCAACAATCCTTCAAGTGAATCTAATCCATGTTTCCAATCTAGCACAAAAATTTGCTAATAACAACAACCAATGTATATAAGTAGCGTTCAAAATAAATAAAATGGTAAAAAACACATATTAAAACACAATCGATGGAGACCCCAAAAAGTACTCCAACTATGTTACCACCCATTAACGTTCTTTGAAAGTGCCTCCATTGCTCCTCTCATGACACACACCTCTGTTTTCAGCCTCCATTGTCGTAAATCCCATTAGTTGTTGTCAACCTCCACCACTTTACTTCCTGAAGAAACTATAAATAGTGTAAAGATGAACCCCTAATCCTTTACCTTTTTTACTAGCGCATCATATTGAAAATTTTAAGACAAAAGATTTATTTTGTCTTAAAAAATTGTCTTAAAATTCCCCTCCATGTAGTAGTCTAGAATGCAATGACATACTTTAGGAAATTGGTTCACTAAATTATTGCCTAAGGTAAAAGAAGGTTTTAATATGTAAAAACCTATCCTACATGGTGCATTTTGATCAACCTAGTAATACATGACTAGGTGATCATTTTTTGGGTGATAACAGATTGTTGCCCAACATAAGAGTTTGAGGAGCACATCATATGACGAAAATATGTTGTAGCTTCACTTTCAAAAAACACCAAAGGGAAGTCATAGGGAGAGAGGGAGATCACTCAAGTAATAGGAAGGAGTGATGTTGGAGGGGGTGAAACCTACCTGTTAGATAAAAGTTTCCTTTATTGATGAGTACAAGATCTCAATAAGGTGGGGAAGATATATCCATACCTACGAATTAACCGAGTACAAATGATAATGGTGTGCCTAACAATCTAGGTCTGAGGTACATAGTACATGATACATGATATGTTGGCATCAATGAGGCAAAAAATGATACAATGAGATAATGATCCCCATATTCATAATTTCATCAAATACAGTGGCCAGGATTGATACAATTAAGTATGTTGATTTGAGGACATGAGACATAATTCCCCGACGTTGGTGTGGTGAAGGGGTGGGGGGGGGAGATCACAACCAAAGAAGCCCTGATGAAAAGGAGATGTATTTAAATATCTTAATGGACCATTTTAAATAGAAAGGATCTAGGTGGATATTGGTGGCCACCTACCAAGTCCACCTGGACCCCCACCATTGTCTCTCTCAACATTTTTAGTTTCCTTCTTTGTAGCACAACTTACTATTTTTAGCAGTTTTTTGGGTCCTGAACTTCCGAAGCTATTTTCTGGCCCTAAACAACGTTTTTTGGGAAATCTGGGGGCAACAAGGGTCCATGGACTGATTTTGCCCTTCCCAAAGTGATAGTGCTTAGATAGATCTTTCTAATGAGCTATTGTACATGCCAAACATAGATCGCATTCCAAAGTTACGACCCCGGGAAGTTGATGTGCCAATTTACCCAAATGGGGCCCACAGTTTGGCATTTCATCTTCTAGGGTTAGGTTTTGGAATGTTAAGGGTTTTCCATTATTTCTCAACAATCAATAGGCCTTCGAGCCTCATTGTAACACAATTCAGAGGCATGTAGCCACCACATCTCTTCTCAAAGATAAGCTACCATCACCCTAGCTGGTTTATTTCCATTACTGTTTGTAAGCATATTTCAGTATTTTACATTAATGAAATGAAGTATTATTTCCATTTCATATCTATGTTTATGGTTATCTCTATAATTTGTTGCTTTTCTGTTTAAGTCCGGATCAGTGGTATCAAAGAGGTCTGCTTTTTCTCTATTTTTCTTTGCATGTCCCCAATGGGGTCAGGATATAAGGAGTTAGGGCTTGAACTGGTTGAACCTTTGCAAGACCAACCTCGCAAATCCCAACGGCCTCCCATGGCGGATGAGAAGAAAGACAAAGGGGTAGGAGATCCTATAAAAATCTTGCTCGAAGAAGCCCACAAGCAACAACGGAACGTGATGATGGACAACTTTGCCCAGATCCTTCAGCGACTACCCAGAAGCGATGCATCGGCTTCTAGCAGCTACTCGGGAAACACCACGCCCTTTAAGGTACAAGTTAATTTTGAAATCCCCATATTTGAGGGTCAGATAGACACAGATGCCGTAGAAAAATGGTTAAATCTGTTAGAGGGTTATTTTTCTGTTCATGAATTTTCGAGTCGGGAAAAGATTGTTTTCGCTCTTCTCAAAGCAGTCCCCCACATGAAGGACTAGTGGCAGACCTACTACGAGTAGAAGGATGGAAATACCGACTCACTATTTTCAGCCGCACCCACTTGGAATTCATTTCAGGATGCCATCAAGGAGCAGTACTACCCTATCAGAAGCAATGAGGATGAATATATAAAGTGGACCACGCTGCGGCAGGGAAGGGACCAACATGTGCAAGAGTTCACCAATAGTTTCCATACCCTTCGGACAAAGTTGGGTATCAAGGATTTGGAGTAGCATTTGATACTCAAATACTGTGATTTCCTGCATAAGTACATCCAGGAAGAAATAGAACTCCTGAACATCTCCTTGCTCAGCATAGCATACCGATATGCCGTTAAGGTCGAGCAGAAGTTTAAACAAAAGAAGTGAGACTTTGGATCTACAAATCCGAAGCAAGGGAAAGGTGCCCATAAACCACAAAACAAAGAACAAAGCCAAGGCAAGGCAGCCCAAGACAACCTACCAAAGCTGCTAGCAAAGAATGGCACTGCAAAGAGGAAAAAGGACACAGGAAAATGGTGTGAGTTCCATAAGAGCTGCACTCACAACACAAGTGAGTGTCGGGCCAAGCAGTCACTGGTGGCTGAGCTAAAGGTTTCAGAATTAGATGCATGTTCTGACCCTGGGTTAGAACCTGACAAGGGGAATGACAAAGGGAAGCAGATCATTGATTCAGATCCCAATGCCACTATTGCTACCTCCAATATTCAGAAAAATGAACCCGAAGATCCAGAGGAGGAGTAGCATCTCTTCCACTCCCAGCTATGGGTAAAGGGCTCCTCGCTATAATTCATTGTCAATAGTAGGAGCCAAAAGAACCTCATTTTGGCAGAGGTCGTGAAGCAGTTGGGCTTACCGACCATAGCACATCCACAACTGTACACCATCGGGTGGCTTCACCAAGGACATGATCTTTGTGTGAGCCAGCAGTGTCGCCTTCCATACAACATGAAGCCCTTCACAAATGAGGTATTGTGTGACATTTCTCCCCTTGAAGTTTGTGATGTATTATTAGGACAACCATACTTGTGAAAGTGACATGCTGTGTATGACTCAAGGCCCCGTGCTGTTATTATTACATTGGGAAATAAGTTGTACAGGATACCAGAGGTAGCACTGCCTATTGCCATGTCTTTGATTATTGCAAAACAATGCAGTAAGCTCATTTCTGAAACTAGGAAATTTGTTTTCATGATGATACACCGTCAAGGAAAGAAAAAGAGGGTGTCCATGGCCTCTAGATAGGGCCCCTCCGCACGACAACTACATATGGATAAGGTCGTGGAAGAGTAGGAGGACATATTCACCTCCCCCACAGGGTTCCTCTGTATTGTCATGTCAAGCACTCCATCAATCTGACCCTAGGTGCACCACTACCTAATGGACCAATTTATCAGCACTCCATTTTGGAGAATGATGAAATCAAGAGGCAGATTCAGGAGCTGTTGTAGAAAGGTCACATTCGTCCAAGTTCATCACCTTGTGGGAGTCCGATCATGTTGGTACAGAAGAAGGATGGGACTTGGAGACACTGTATTGACTATCAGGCGCTGAATAAGATCATTGTCTATAATAGGTACCTGATCCCGTGGATAGATGACTTACTGGACCAACTAAAGGGGGCAAAGTATTTCAACAAGATTGACTTGAAGTCAGGATATCACTAGGTACCAATTAAACCCTCTGATGTGTGGAAGACTACCTTCAAAGCCAAGGAGGGCCTTTTCGAATGCTTGCCTATGCCTTTTAGATTTACGAATGCTCCTACAACCTTCATGAGGCTAATGGATGACATCTTGTAGCCATTCACCAAATCATTTGTAGTGGTATACTTGGATGACATTCTGATCTTCAGTTAGAGTTGGGAAGAGCACCTCCACCACATCTGACAGGTTCTCCAAACACTGCAACAACACAAGCTATGTGCCAATGTGGAGAAATTCACTTTTGGCATGACCTACATTTAGTATCTGGGATACATTATTAATGAACAGGGGTTGCATGTGGATCCAGCCAAGATCCAAGTCATTCGAGATTGGCCATCTCCAACCACTCTGATAGAACTCTGCAGCTTTCTAGGCCTTGTCAACTTCTATCATAGGTTCATGTTGGGGTTTTCTCATATCACTTGGCCTTTGAGTCAAGTCACCAAGGGAGGAGTGAAAGCAAAATTATTTTGGTCTAAATCTCAACAGAAGGCATTCATAGAGTTGAAATATCACCTCTGCATGGCACCAATTCTCATGTTACCAGATTTACAACAACAATTTGAGGTCGAGGCAGATTCCTCTAACTATGTTATTGGGGTAGTCCTTACTCAACATAGGCATCCAGTGGCATATCAAAGTGAAACATTTTCAGACATAGTCTAGAAGTATGCCACTTATGATAAAGAGATGTATTCCATTATGCAGGTCTGTCGACAATGGAAGCATTGAATTTTGGGGAAGGAAATGGTCATCCACACAGACCACCGACCCCTACAGTTCATAGAGACCTAAGGGAAATTGTAGACTGATCGCCATCAGAAGTGGTCTACATACCTGCAACAATTCCATTTGAATATCAACTATAAGAAGGGCAACACCAATAATGTTGCGGATTGCCTCAGTCGACCACCGATCATGGCGTTAACCACCGTGCTCAACTCTTGTGGGCACGTGACTTCTGATTGGCCACTTCTGTACAAAAGCGACCCAGAATTCAGCCACACATACCAAACACTCTTGGAGGGTTGGCATGTTCTAGATTTTCACCTCCAAGATGCCTTGTTATGCCACCTAGGTCACCTTTGTGTTCCTTCAAGCGAGCGTTCCAAGATGATTTGGGAAGCACGCTACAGTCAGGTTGCTTGGAATTTTGAGGTCAAGAAAATGGTGGCAATACTACAAATGTATTTCTATTGACCGAATCTTCAACAGGATGTCGAGAAGTAGATCAGATCATGTACTGCCTGTGCGATTGCCAAACCTACCATCAAGAAGCAAGGCCTCTATACCCTGCTGCCGACCCCTAGTGGACCTTGGGCATCCATCTCCATGGATTACATGTCAGACCTTCCTTCCACTAAGCATGGAAATGACTGTTTTTTGTGGTCGTTGATAGGTTCTCGAAGATGGCCATTATGGCAGCCTGCAAGAAGAATATCACCGTAGAAGCCACTGCTAAAATCTTCTTTGAACGAGTGTGCGTGCACTTTCGGATCCACGGTCTATCATCTCAGATGAGGATAGTCAGTTCCTCAATACATTTTGGTCTAGTCTCTGGTCAATGCTGGACACCAAACTCACTATGTCCACAGCATTCCATCCTCAAACTGATGGCCATACAGAGGTTGTCAATAGGATGATTGTACACATTCTGTGCATGTACAACTCAAAGAATCTACACACATCAGATGAGATCCTCCCCTATGTTTAGCACAACTACAACCAAGCTCTTCATAGCTTGACTGGCCACAGCCATTTTCAGGTGGGCTTGGGATTCCAGCCACTATGCCCCATTGATGTGGCTATGCCACTTGCAGATACCCACATAGATTTGGCTCATGTCCACTCCGAAACAGACAAGGAAACTAGCTTCATTGAGGACATCCAACCTATTTGCCAGCAGGGCCATGACATTCTGGAGAAATCAAATGCCAAGCACAAGCAGCAACATGATCAACATCAGGTGCCACACAAGATTCAGGTGGGCGACAAAGTTTGGTTGCATTTGCAAAAGGAACACCTTACTGAAGCCTATCAGAAACCGAGACCACTGCGATATAGTCCTTACACCATTACTAAGGCTTTGGGAGAAAACGAATTTGAGCTCAGCATTCCCCATTCCTTGGCCTTCACCCAGTGTTCAATGTGGACCGCCTTCGGCCATACTTTCCACCATTGCTAGACACATCCGACATTGCATAATAGCTCACACCCACAAAATTAAATCTACATTACATGGAACAAGTTGCAACTAATCAGATCATGGACACACAGATCAAGAAAACTCACCAACAGAATATCCAACTATATCGAGTTGTCAAAGTAGGCCAACTCCTTCACCAGGGCAAGTGGCTCACAGGAACCAAGTTTAGCAAAAGTTTCCTCATGTCATGGGGGAACTCAATGCAATGGGGACCATTGCTTCCTAAGCGGGGAGGAATTATCCAGGTGATTATTGGAGGCCACCTGCCAAGTCCACCTAGACCCCCACCATTCTCTCTCTCAGCATTTTCAGTTTCCTTAATTGTAGCACAACTTACTGTTTTCCGGGTCCTGAACTTCCAGTGCTGTTTTAAGGCCCTAAATGACTTTTTTGGGAAATCTAGGGGCATCATGGGTCCATGGACTGATGTTTCCCTTCCCAAAGTGGTAGTACTCGGATAGGTCTTTCTAACGAGCTATTGTATGCATCAAACAGAGATCGTATGCCAAAGTTACGACCCCAGGAAGTTGATGTACCAATTTACCCAAATGGGGCCCACATTTTGGTGTTTCATCTTCTAGGGTTAGGTTTTGGAATGCTAAGGGTTCTCCATTGTTTCTCAACAATAAATAGGCCTTCGAGCCTCATTATAACACAGTTCAGAGGGATGTAGCCACCACATCTCTTCTCGGAGATAAGCTACCATCGCACTAGCTGGTTTATTTCCATTACTATTTGTAAGAATATTTCAGTATTTTACATTAATGAAATGAAGTATTATTTCCACTTCATATCTGTGTTGATGGTTATCTCTGTAATTTTTTGCATTCCTATTTAAGTCTGGATCAAGAGGTTCATGTTGTGAGTTATGAAATAGGCAGAAACAAAGCCATTCAAATAAAAATAACTTCTTCTAAGGCTAGATCAAAATTTTCTAACATCTAGGTATGTGAGGGGCTACATGAAGGGACATCCCCTCATGAGCTCTAGAGCATCTCACACACACCTCAGAAAATCTAGGAAAATCTGCTACATTACTAAAACACCAAGTGTATTTTTCTTGATCGTGTGATAATGAGTTGAATTTGAGCATGCGAGAAAAAACCAAGTAGAAGGGAGATAATGATTCACTTTGCTTGATTAGAGGCACCAAGAAAGGATGAAATATGAAACCAAGGTACACCATCCTCTAGACTACTCTCCTGGAATAAATGTGTTGATGTTAACAAAAGCACGCCCATTAGAGTTTAGGCAATTATGAATCCTCAACAAAGGCACAAGGATCATAGTATTATGGCTAATAACGACTAACACTAGGGATGATAATTGGAAGATATGGGGACTTGTAGAGTTATGATTTACCTTGTCAGAGCATAACATGCAAGGTTGACCTTGTAGTGACTGACAGAATTCCATAAGGGATGGTCAATTACTCAAACGAAGGATTTTCAAAGGCACATGAGGATAGATGGAGGTCAAATATAAGAAAAATGGGATGAATTCAACACATAGATGGATAATATATTGTAACAGGACTCAATGGGACTTTAAACAAACTCCATAGATGTAGGGGTGACTCATCTCTAATGCTTTGAAGAAAGGTGACTATATGATGCTTCCACATGGGAAAGGCCCACAACATGCCATAATAGAATGAGTAAATAGTGATTACTTGTGACAGAACTCGACTCATAATTCTAAAAGTTCAAAGGAAAAGTGGTACGAGAGTACATGTGACTCATATTAAGAGATTTGATTTAATGCGCCAAAGTGAGACCTCATGGAAAAAATGGCTTTGTGGCGAAGTTTCAAATTACGAGAAACATGGAGACCCATTGTAGAGATCGGTGAGAGAATTCCAACAGTGCTGACGGTTTGTCAAACCAAGCTACCATTTACTCCTAATGGCAAAAAAAAACTAGAGTTTTTCCTATAAAAGGGCTTCTTGCCCCCAATTCCAATTCATTTGTACATTGATTTGTTGGAGAATTTAGAGAAGAGTAAGAGGTACTAAATCTTGGTGAGCTCATAGCAGAGTCATTGGATTTCAAATCTATGATGGCTTTAATGCCTCTTGGAAGGATAGTTTCTCATGAATAATTAAGGGAGGAAGGTTGTCCATTTAATTTATGAAAAAGAGACATTATGTATGGAAAAGATACAAGCGAAAATATGTTTATTTTTAGAATAAAAAATATCTCCTATCTCTCTCTCATCCCAATCCAAAAATCAATAAGGAATATCGTTTAAATTTAATGCCCTGAGCTACATCTCTAAGACATAGCTAGGATTCTTAAGGAAATTACCCAAAAGGTAACACAATTCTTGTTATTGTTAGACCTATGCATTAGGGATTTCTCTAACATCCACTTTAGCAAGCATCTTTCCATGTACTCAATATTCTCAATAAAAATAACATACTTTGTGGTGTTGATGAGTAATTTCTATTAAGTTTATACTTTTATGGATCTTTGGGAATTCCTAAACATAAACTTCTTAGACTAAATAATAAGCAATCGATTTGTAATATTCTTCTTTTTGTGGATATCGTTAAAGTGGATGGAATCTACCCATGGTATTTACCGTGGTAGTTTCCCATGGTATTTTCCTTCGTTTTTTGAGTGAAAACAATAAAATAAAGTCTCTAGAGATTCAATGAAGCATATAAAAAGGGATAGGAGCCTAACAATGTAATCATTCATAGTTATTTATCTATTTTTCTTTTATTGAGAGCTTGTCAAGGAAAGTTGTAGTTCATCCCAAGTACAAAAACCCCATGGAAGTAATTTCTCTGGTGGATAAGTTAAGGATCTAATATTGTGCTTCAACATCTTTAATTTCTCTATTGATGGGAAGCCATACATGCCAAGGAACGAGCTTTAGTAGTGCTTCTGTGGGCATGTAATTTTCTTTATATTTATTTACATAAATAAGATGTTGCTTTCCCAGATCTTTATTATGTTCGGTGTTTTTACTGCAAGAATTTTATTTGAAAACCTACAATGCACCAATACTGATTAAAATTTTGATGATTGGGAAATTACAGTGGTATCAGAGTTGTGCATCCTACCAGCCTGAGGGTTTTATTGGAAAATTCTAAATTATTTTCAGCGTTATTTGGAGGTTTCATGCAGGGAACTTTGGTGGAATTTATGCTCACCCTAGCCGACATTTCCATCTCTGATGGTATTTCGTATCATCCTAGTTGGTTCTATTTTTCGGTTGATTGCAAGGAGAATTTTTGCATTATTTTGAGAGTTATTACTTTATTGCAAAAAAAAAGAGAAAACGTTACTTTGCCAAATTTTTAGATTGGACGTGGGTCTACTTTACCATATTTATCCATTCAAGTTTACGGGGTCGAGATCGAACCCCTATCAAATTTGAGGGTCTCTTTTCAATTGTATTGCAAGGCTGTGAGATTTGTTGTAGGAAGTACTACCATCTTGACTATAATTTGATTACAGGTCTATAGAAATCCAATGGAAGAGTTCATCTCCTTCTAGTGGGTCAAACACCAAGGGTTCAAAGGCTAAATTCTGAGCACAAGTATCATATCGGATTATATCTGTTTCATTTCAAGATCAATGGTATGAATATATTTTTGTAATCTATATTGGAAAGAGGCTAGATCATTTAAATCTAAGGAGGAGACCCTACCTTTTGATGCCATTTTTAACTTGCTCATAGATCTAAAGTGTCTCCTTGAAATAATTGTGGATTGATTTCATTGGAGGTAAAAGAGGTCAAATTGCAAAGGTTGGAAGGTCGAGTTTCTAAACTTGATCCCAAGGAAGAATATAAATTGTTTAATCAAGCTCATCCTAGGATTGAGGTTGAACCCATAGCCAAACTTGGAGATTGATCACTTGGAGGCCACATTTCTTTTCCAAAGACTGAGGGTTTCAAGGGTCCTTGCTCCACGCATTTTCCAAAATTCTTTCTCTTGTAGTGTTTTCTTCTCAAAGATGTACAAAAAGAACCCACTTAAGACTGTGGATGATAAACAGTATCAATAATATAAATGGTTGCTAAAAATTGTAGATCTGCAACAAATGATAGAAACAAAACTTGCGAAAGTCCTAATCTATGCCACAATCATAGTTAAACAACAAAAAGAAACAGTAATAACTCAAATAATCCAATGGAAACTATATATACAAAGAATAGATTTTATTATAACACATGTGAAGGGAACAAATAAATGTTACCTGTCCCCCTCTATGGGATGGGTTCTTGGCTATCCTCAAATGTCTTCATCTTCTTTAGAGTCTCTCTCCTCTATAATGTGAAAACCCAACAAATAAAATGTTTGAGCTTAATGGGAACTCAAATGGTAGAGAAATGGAGTGCATCAATGAAAATAATTAGAGTTACAGTAGTGAGTGCAACAATGAAAATAGTCAAAAGTGAATAATGAATGGAAAACCCTTCTATTTATAACAAAATGTTTACTTATCCTCGAATAATGAGCAATAATAAAATATTTTTAACCCCATTCTTGGAATAACCACTTGGAATATTTTATTGTATTTGGTTAGGAGGGAAAAAATATTTAAACTTTTATTTAGAAATAATAAATAAATAAATGATTTATTTATCATCTCAACAAATTGGTTAAGGAATAATAAAGAAATAATGATTTATTTAATTATTCCCAAGGGATTTTTCAAATTTGACAAGGAATAATAATTAATTATTCCTAGAGAAAAATAAGATAATTAATAATTTATCTGTTGATTTTTCATAATTGGGTCAAATATGACAAGGAATAATAATTGAACAATGGTTTAATTAATTATATCTAGAAGGAAATCAAATAAATAGTGATTTATTTAATTATTCTACATGAGTTTAATTATAAATTACTTAACAAAGTTCATTTACTAAGTAATTTTTCACAGTGAAAGAAATTTTACTATTATAAAATTCACTTTACATGGTGTAGTTCGATCCATCTAGTAAATTAGGCTAGATGATCAATATTTTGGTGATAATAGATTTCCCCCCAATGTACAAGTGTTAGGAGGAAAACATATGACCGAACTGTGTTGTAAAGACACAATCACTACACAACAAAGTGGAGAGAGAGAGAGAGAGAGAGAGAGAGAGAGAGAGAGAGAGAGACCAATACAACTAAAGCAGGAGGATAGGGATAAAGGGGGCAAGACCAATGCAAGTAACCTTTTATGTTGTGGTACCAGACCTCAATGAGGTAGGGGAGGCATACATATACCCGCCGAGATAACTTAGTACAAAAATAATGGTGTGCTGAGAAACATCAAACTGTGCAATGAAGTACATGCTGAATGGTACATGACATGTTGGCATAACTGAGTCAAAAAATAATACAATGTGTCCCATATATATAATGCACTTGGAAAAATATGAGCCAGGATTGAATATAATATGAACTGATTACATGAGATATAATGGCCCTTCCCTCAAAAAATGGGTTGGAGGGAGGGTAGAACAACCGAAGAAGCCCTGTTGAACAAGGAAGGGATCTACAAAACTAAATGGATCATCTGAAGGAGATGTGCATGCTATGAACACTGAGATTGGTAGGATATGAACCCATTATATTTTCGGAACTGCATCTATGGTTGTAGCATAATGGGAATGCATCCGAGCATGTGGGGGGCTACCTGAATGGCCACCCCGTCATGAGGTCTCAAACATCTCATGCACACCTACGAACCACTGGTACAATTTGCTGCATCACTCGACCATCGATTGTATGGATCAAAAACATGAAACAACCAAGTCAAAGGTAAATAATGAGTCCCTCTACTTGATCTGAAGTACCGAACAAGAATGGAAGCTAGAACCAAGATAAATTGCCCGCTAGGTCGTTCTTATGGAATAAATGAGCTGATGTCGATAGAATAGGGTCCACGATAGGTGAGGCAATGAGGATCCTCAAATAAGGTATGAGGGAAAATATTAATGTGACTAATGGACTAACACCAGGTACAATGCAAAATGATGGATTGAGGTACAAATAGACGACCTCCCTTGTCAGAGCATAAAGTGCATGGATGACCTGGCAGCAACTAACTGAACTCTGAATGGGATGCGAACAGTATGACTAGAGACCAAAATGGGAAATACATAATGAACGGTATCAAAATATCGATGGAATATTGTGATATGATATAATGGGATACGAACCATACTCCATGGATGCAAGGGTGCCTCATCATAGATGCTCTGAACAAGGGTGACTTGATGATGCTGCCACATAGAATAGGCCTAGTGGGGACCATGAAAAAATGAGTAAATGATGGTTACACATGATGAAAATTGACACGTGAGATGACAAGTTCCAAGGGAAGGTGGTCCCCAAATTACAAGCGTCGCATATGAAGAAATCCGATTTTGAGAGGCGACGAAGTGACCCTTCTTGGAAAAATGGCTTCCTAGTGAAGTTTCAAATCATCCAAAACTGAGAAAGACTCATTATAGTACTCGATGAGAGATTTCCAATGATGTTGATGGTTTGTCAAGCTGAGCTACCATTTGGTCAAAGTGGGTGATAGAAAAATTGTGGATTTTTCTATGAAAGGACATTTTCCCTCCAATTGGAATTCATTTTTTAAGTGAGTTGTGGTAAATTTGGAGAGGAGGAAAAGGCCCTAAATCTTGTGGAGATCATAGCGGACAAACTGGCCATCAGAATCAGGATCTGCGACTTTCAGGTAGGTGGCCTTACTCATCTCTTCAATTTCAGTTATTTATTTCATGATTTTTGGCTCCTGGCAGCTCCCTGGGAGACCCTTGCTCCTCTTCATGGTCTAATCACACTTTTTGTGCCTAGAAGTGCAATTTGGATCATAGGAAATAGGTGAAAACCTATGAGCTCACACTTTCTAGGCATAAAACTGCGATTTGGGGCTGAAAAGAGGGGTGGTTTTCTTGCTTGGTGGGGGTTGTAGGTTGATTAGTGTAGACCAGTGTTTTCTTCTCTCAACTGACAAGACATGTGGTGTTTTGCAGGCATGGCAGAGCTAAAAATCAACTGGTGTGAGTGAGACTTGGATACCCTCTGATCCGAGATTCAGATGGATTAGGGGGTTTGAGGGGCATTGGCTCACTATGGGGTTCTCAAGTTGGTAGAGAACCCATTGATGAGGGTAGGTGAGCCCTTGCTATTGAGAATTGTGAGCTATTGGGATCCAGACCATGAGGTATTTGTCATGCAGGGGCACAATATTGAGCTCACATTATAGGATATTTATTTCTTCACCAGACTCCCTCCCCTCAGAGTGGTGGGGGATATACATCTGGTGTTTCCTTGTGGGAGGAACATTACAAAGTTTTTGGAGCACCATTGTCCACAGGATGTGCATGTGAAGGGCATGCCTAATTGGTGATTTAGATTGGCCAGAGACATAGGTTGTTTCCGCAGCTATGCTATGGGTCTTAGGCAGCCATGTGTTCCACGACATCACTGGTGGGCAGATGATGCTGGTTGAGAGTGTTTTGTCTAGGACCTAGTGTGGGTGGGCCGAGATGATGGCATCATCGGTGAAATGATAGTTAAGTCTATGCATGTGAGCCATGACTATGTTTTTGGTATAGTATTGTGCACATTCTTCTTTGAGAAGATACCCGCCATCCTTCCTCATGTATAGATCCGATATGAGGGCCCATAGGAGCCCAGGATCCACCACTGGGGGTAGCTACTATGGAGAGGAGGATGGGCAGTCGAACGAGTGTTCCACACCTCGCTTTTTCACATTAGGATCAGATGCCCGTCTAGATTGACGATTATCCTTATAGCGGGATGAACTATCAGGAAGATCCTGACTTGCCACTTTCGCTCGGGCAAGCATGGGCACCAAATGGTAATTGTTAAGTTGCTATTTGTATGGTGAATTTCATATTTTTATCCCATGTATATGGTACTAATTGTAAAATATGTGGTATGCAGACATATCACTGGTAATACCGGCAAGATATGTAGGACGAGCGACAATGTTTGTGGCTGTAGTAATGGTTTCAAATTCACATACCAAGAGCTTAACACATAGATATTTTCTAAATATGACTTGGTTATCCACATGATACACACCATTCAATTACATGACAAGTAGCAAGGAATATAAATGAACATGAAGATGAAGGATGCAATGAGAAAGGAAATCGACTAACAAACCTATCACTGCATCATATTCGGCCTAGTTATTGGTGGCATATCCAATGCACACATCGTTCGAAAGGACTAATGTATGCAAGGGGGTAAAAATGGCCCAGGTTGTCGAGGCTATATTCTTGGAGAAGCGACTTGAACCATCAACATGATCGATATATGGTGTGGATGATGGATCCATCTGAAAGGTGCAAAAGACAACATATGAGATGATGCATCCTACCTAACTTCATGACAGAAATAAAGACATGCAAATCAAAGAGATAAGCTATGAGAAAAATTTATTTACATAGATTGCATTGGGATTATTAGGAAGGAAATGGCCTTTAGAATCCTCTAGAAAATATTCCCCCTTGCCTAATTGCAATGGTAATTATGGGTAGACATAACTTCCATGATGTCCTCATCAAAATGGAAGATGAGTGGATGAGAGGAATATTGACTACATCATGCGACACGGTACCTAGTGCATCAACCTGAGAAAGAAGGTTCACATATGCATCATATGGAATGGTAGACGACGAGATAGTAGATGAAGGATCTATGTATGTTGAGACCTAGGATTCTGTCGAAAGAGGTTGAATAGAAGCGTGCTCAGAAACCTCAGAAAGGATTGCCTACGAGGAACTCAAGGATGATGACAGGTAAAGGATATGGCCCGTGGTGTCCGTCATCTCGACATCTAGGGAAGGGATCACGATGGTGGGACTAGATTCCCCCTATTTTGGTTTACTATTGGTACAAAAATCCACAGGAAGAGGAGAAGGTGATCCATTATGAGTGGTCTTGTATTCGCGAAGTGCCTTAAGGAAATCACAAAATTTGTTGAGATGAGGGCAACAATGGGAGTAGTCACCATGATGATCACACAGGGCACAAGGGTGATTTTTGTGTAATGTTTTGAGTTTCTTGATTGGACCTGGTAAGTTAACATGGACTTTAGGGATATTTGACTTAGGGAACATGTCATGAACCAAAGGTTTGAGATGATGAAGCTCAGGACAATTATTGGTTGCGTGCCCCACAACTTTACACAAAGCACACAGAGGTGACAAGTTTGGGGCCTTGGGGACTAGAGGAGGTTGGGGAGCCTTGTCCTTAGGTTTTTTCCTCTTAGCTTTTCCCCACTGTCCAAATTCTTTCGCAACAAGAGTGGGTTTCTCTTGAGGTTGTGATGGAACTAAAGTAGTGGTAGGGGCCATAGGGACCAGCTGAACCAGGGTTAGAGCACGATAAGGTCTTAGCTAACCAGGAAGAATACTTGTAGGGGGATTAATGTACCATACAAGGATCCCTAAAGTTATGTTGGGAAGGACCGACGAAGCCATGACAGGGACATAAAATATTGTGGGAGGGGGAAATAAGAAAGGTAACTGGCCTGTAAGGTAATGTCCTAGTGGAACAACAACCTGATGGTTGAGACCTGGAGGAACAGTTATTGGGGAAGGATAGTAGAGGCACCCACAAATGGAGGAGGTGCTAGGGGGTGGATCTGGATGGCTTGGTTGGGATGGTGAGCTTGTTGTGGATCAAATGTCCCAGATTGCTTCAGGACATCCTGTGACACTGAAAGATTTAGGCATTAAGATGAGAGGGGGAGGACTAGGGAAAGAACCCAACAATGAGGAATCTTTATAGACTCTCGGTGAAACACCGGTGAGAGGATTTCAAGACTTCTTATCTAACAATGATGAGATAATGGACTCGGGGCATGTCATAGATGCCAGCTCGTAGTAAGTCAATTGATCTATGGTAACAATCTTCCCTTCATGGGGGAAGCACATCTTGCGGAAAACCGTAGATGCCATTGTTGACATGGCATATGTGTAACTATGACCTGAGAGAATGTTGTAATCTAAAGGGGAATCAGTAACCTCAATATCTACATGGACAATCTTGGCCACAAGGGTAACTGGATAGTTGCAGTACATGCTAAGAGGCTAGGAGGAGTGTTTGTCCTAAGCATGCAAAGTGATGGTGGAGGGGGACAACTCAGGTGACTCAAGCTTTTTCCAAATGGTAGTAAACATCACACAGGTGGATGCACCATCATCAGTAATGCATTGGGAGATGATGACATTACGGACTCAGACTAGTACCTAGAAAGCAATGGAGCAAGGCAATGGGGGATGTTCTGATGTATCAACTGGGAAGACAATCAAATGATCGTTAGAAGGATCTACTACACCCAAAGAAGTTATTAGAGCTTTCTTTTGAGATGGGCATGACTGGAGTACATCCAACATCGACATGGTGACAGGTGATTGTGCCAAGTCATCTACTATATTATATGTATGGGAAACTCGGTTAGAAGCCATGTTATGGTGTAATGGTCCCTTTGGGATCTTGGGAATTGCCTCAGCTTTAGGTTGAGGGATCTGTAATGGAACATTTGATGTCGTAAGAGGCTCAGTAGAAGCTTTGGCTTTGGACTCAGTGGCAGACGAAGTTGATGGCTTATCATATTGATGCGATCGAGTTTGCAAGTTGATATCGGAGGGATTAACCTCATCAGAGCTCATCATGAGGATCTGGTAGTCACCAGGACCAGAAGGTTGGGGAGGGTGGGCTGCTTGACCTGGGTGAGGTTGAGAAGAAACAAATCCTTGTTGAGGGAAAGGATTTGTAAGCACTATCGGTTGAGATGGTGCAGGATTCTGAGGCAATTGTTGGCCTCTAGAAGCTACTTGAGCTTCCCACATTTGGTGCATCTGGGGTAAGATAGGACACTCATGTGTATAATGGCCATGTACACCACAACATGCACAAGGCTTGTTCATATGAATAGCCTTGTTTTGCTTGGGTTGGCTTCCCTGTTGCTGGTTGTTGGTGTTAGGCTAGTTCCCCTGGGATTCACTAGGTTGATTACCTTGATTACCCTAGTTACCCTTGTTACCCTTGTTACCCTTCCCCTTATTATTTTTCTTCAAATTTTGGGGATTGGTTGCACTCTACTGTGCAAACACCTGACCTTAAGGGGGAAGTAGTTGCAGGGGCTGAGGATGCATGGGAGGCTGTGGTGTTAATGCTTGAGGGGCTGGAGTGCTCGACTGTTCATAAGGAGGAGAAATGGTTTGGTAGATAGGTTGGGGCCCTGAAAACATGTTGCTAGTAGGAGGGGCATAAGTGTTGGAGGAACTAGTGCCCCCCTATGGATGGCCATAACTTTGTTGAGTATATGGGGAAGGATGTGAAAGGGTTCCAATGATACCGTCAGCAATGTGAGATTCCCCCGGTGCATTGGAACCTCCAAGACGGGGAAGGTTTGGAATGACGGTATAGACAGAATTGGATTGCACATAAATCAGGTCATATCTTAGAGTGGTTTGGAGAGCTTCTTCCTCAGTCTGAGGAAAATGGGATGTGACATCTTTTCCAATGGGTGTTAAAAGGCTCCTGAGAAACTAATCTACATACCATTTTGTAGCGTCTCTAGTGAGCGTGCGTTGGAATAGCCGAAAATGAATGAAGTCATTGGTAATGGAGTTGGATGAACACCACATGTAGAAGGAGTGAACATGATCGGTAGGATCCTCTCCAGAATTACCCTCAAACATTGGGATATTTGAGGGAAGCTTAGTTGAAATAGCATGCCAACCAGCATTGTGGTGTATTGGGTCGTTTATCAACTAGCTAAAATCTAGAAGACTTAAGCTAGCCATAAAAGGGAGTATCAGAGATTTCTGAATGGTTCATGAGATTGCTCCTCTAAATGTGATCACTAGGGTGGAACTAGAGCCAATGCCAGGTTGGGTTCCTACAGCAGTTGTGGGTCCAAACATGGTGACAATGTGTGGTGAAGGAGGCTTGGAATCAGATGAACCAGGAGAAGAGTCGATATGGGGACTCAGAGGGCTATGAACTCGAACCCAGTGGGGAGGAGTAATATGCCTGAGTGGAAAATGGGGATGAAGCTATAAGAGTCTCTTTGACAAATACCTTGGTGGCACAATGGTGGTAAGACACATGTGACATGAAAATGGTGAAGGGAGATCGACAATATGACTTTGTCTCAATGAGGGGAGATAAATTTATTATGTTCAGTCTTGGCTTCGGGGTGTAAACCAACTGCCCTTCACTTAAGGTGTGCTTGTGTGTGCAAGTGTATTTATTGATTAAGCCTAGATCATGTTTGTAAAAAAGAAAAAATATTGTTGAAAATAAACTAAAATTAACAATAGTAAATGAACAGCAAAACCATTAACTAAACCCCACCCAAACTGAATTTGCAAACATTGTGCTGGTTGGTGGTGAAATTGACTAAAAACACACTAAAAAGTTCAAGGGATCTAAGTGTCGGTGTGACTGGGATGAAATGTCACTAGGCAAATGGAAAGTGGTACAACAACAACAAAAAACCAGAGAGGAATATCGCTGCAAAAAGATAGGGGGATGGGTGTAAATCCTAGGGCAACCAATGGGACCCTAAGGCCAATGATCAAACAAGGTTTAATATGAAACCATGGATGGAAACAACCTATATTTGGAGATCTAAAAGAAAAGGGTACAGATCTGGAAAATATGGCTGAAAGTGCTGGAGAAACTCAGACTTCTTACTCAGCTAAACTCCTCCTATAAAGGTGGAAGCATACTAGAAGCCCTAAGGGGATAAATTCCACTTTGATGAGTAAATCACAATAGATCAAGGCCTAAGTAGGATGAGACAGAGGTCAAACAACCCAACACACACCTCTTGACAAAGCCCAGAAATAGATCTGATAAAAACCCAGAAACCCTAAAATCGCAGGTGCTAATCTATTTTTAGGGGCGATCGCAGTTTTTGGGGTGAAATATGCAGTCTATAAGTGAGATTGCACCTTTTGGGCTAAAAAGTGTGATTTCTGATCCTTGATTCCTAGTTAGAAAATCTTAGAAAAACTATCATCTCTTTCAAAAGCTCGTTCCTTTGACCTGCGGAAAATACCAGAAAACTTGCAGAAGTTAGAAATTTGACATATCTAGGGTTAGAAAGCTAGTAAATAACATTAAGAGTTTGAACAAATAAGAAACCCTAACCTAAAAACTGAAGGTCACCCAAGTTTCTGGATTTTAAGTAAAAAACCAATGGAGTTGCCAATTTTGTTGTAGGGATTTCATCTCAAAGATGTATGAAAAGAACCCACTTATGACTGTGGAGGACAAATAGTCTGAACAATATAAATGGCTACTAAACATTGTAGATTTGCAGGAAATGATAGAAACAAAACCTAGCAAAGTCCTGACCTATGACACAATCATAGTTAAACAACAAAAAGAAACAGTAATAACTCCAATCATCCAATGGAAACCAAATATACAAAGAATATATTTTATTATAACACATGTGAAGGGAACAAATAAATTTTACCAGTCCCCCTCTATGGGATGGGTTCTTGTCTATCCTAAAACGTCTTCAGCTTGTGTAGAGTCTCTCTCCTCTATAATGTGAAAACCCAACAAATAAAATGTTTGAGCTTAATGGGAACTCAAATGGCAAAGAAATAGTGTGCAATGATGAAAATAATAAGAGTTACAGCAATGAGTGCAACAACGAAAATAATCGAAAGTGAATAATGAATGGAAAACCCCTCTATTTATAACAAAATATTGAGTTATCCTCGAATAATGAGCAATAATAAAATATTATTGACCACGTTCTTGGAATATTTTATTATATTTGTTTAGGAGGGAAAACATATTTAAAATTTTATTTAGAAATAATAAATAAATAAATGATTTATTTATCATCTCAAGAAATTGGTTAATGAATAATAAATAAATAATGATTTATTTAATTATTCCTAAGGGGTTTAGTCAAATTTGACAAGGAATAAAAATTAGTTAGTGATTAATTAATTGTTCCTTGAGAAAAATAAGATAATTAATAATTTATCTTTTGATTTTTCATAATTGGGTCAAATATGACAAGGAATAATAATTGAACAATGGTTTAATTAATTATTCCTAGAAGAAAATAAAATAAATAGTGATTTATTTAATTATTCTTCATGGGTTTAATTATAAATTACTTAACAAAGGTGGTTTATTAAGTAATTTCTCACAATGAAAGCAATTTTACTATGGTAAAATTGACTTTACATGGTGTACTTTGATCCATCTAGTAAATTAGGCTAGATGATCAATTTTTGGTGATAACACTTTCATCAAAGGGGACTGAGTTAAATAGGGAGAGAGGGTGGAATATTTTTTCTTTAGCAAGTGAATCTGAGGGCCATTGAGGATAGAACCAATAGCCATAGGCATATATTGCATCAAAACACTCTACCGACATTGTTGAGCCATGGATCAGGTCAACAATGGTCTGATCCAATTTTCACCTTCCGAGAGGCACCTCACCATGAAAGGGAGTATTCAAATCACTAGAGCAAGGAGGTCAGCCGAAAATTGCACAAACCCATTGAATCAATCACATGGGACTATACCACTGATAGAAGGGAATTCGAGGCACTCATAACCAAACAGTCGCATTGTTGATCTGAAGGGTGATGTTTCTCAGTAGCAGTCAAGGTCGCGAGGAGGGTAATTTTGTGTGTTAAAATGAACACCGAGCCATCTAATGAGTAGAGGTGTTAGATTGGTTTCAACCTCTGATTTGTTTCAATGGAAGGCGAAAGGGAGTATGAGTGTTGCATGCTGATTAGTTGATATAGCCTAAGCATTGGTCGCATTGCTGAAACACTATCACAACAACTGTTTGAGTAGAGAAAGGAGTTAAGCATCCACATATTTGTTCTAGGCAAAAGGAAGTGGACATATCCTGGGCATTGCACTGTCACCACAACCCTCTAAGTGCAGGAAGGAATAGAGAAAGTTGATAGGCTTCAGTTCTGGCATTGACCATTGATTCATTATGGGAGTCAAAGCTGTCATCACTCTTAAGAGCATATACAAGATTATTTTTACCATAGCGTCGGTCAAGGAGCCAACCATGCTCATCTTCAGGTGCACGCCAAAGTATTTGTTTTATTACATTAGATATATTGATCTCTCTACGTCAAGATCACTCACACATTAGTCATAGAGGCAAAGACATTGTGTTTTTGTGGAATCGAGTAAATTATATTTCATCAAAAGATTTCATGGTGGGTCACCATAATTAAATAAAGTAATGCTATGTATTTTTTCGTTATATAGTATGTTGCATTATGTGGTTGGATTGGTGCAGAGGTTTATCATTGTCGAATATAGTGTTGTGCCTATAGATTTAAAACCTCTAACATCAAATTCAATGTCGCACATGATCCATTGATCACTCGCAAGGGCATAATTATTGGGTCCATAAACTCTTGATTAGCGTATGAAGATCTAAGTCTTTACTTGAAAACTGATTCTCTTTCCATCTAGATAGATTTTGCCCTCGAAAATCTCAATGTGGAAGCATGAAAGATGGTGGGTTATGGACTAAACCATGTTTATAGTTCTGAAAATTTTGATTGGTTTTAGCCTTTGACAAGGGGTTTGTAAAATTTTGGAGTTTGATGATATAAAGGAGATTTTGTGTGAAAAAAAAAGGAATAGGAAAGGAAGGAGGTGGTACGATCATCTTACTATTACCAATCAGGTTTGTATTTACATTAACTTCGGGAAAAATCCATTGAAGAATTAGTGTATTCATGCCTTGGTATGAGGGGAGATGGGACTTTCCCTAGAAAACACTCATAAAATTTTGGACAAAATTCTAGATAAAATAAAAGAAGCATGGGGCCTTTTCTTAGCAATACCACTTTATAATAGAATAGCAAGTCTTTCTAAAAAATGGTCTATGCCATTATGCAACAAAAATGCCCATGGGAAGTGAAGGAAGGACAAGGAAGAGGAGCTAAGTTCTTCGCACTTGGATCTTAATTGCAATGAACAAAGTCAACCATAGACCTTCAGAAATTGGAGGAATTAGACACATGGCTCTTAGAGGTGGGGCAACCAAAATGGAGGAAACTTAGTTGGAATCTCAAGCCATCTATGCTTGCATTAATACAACCCAAACTCTCGGAGCATCCTTGTGAAGAGGTCAAGCTCACAGTTGCTTCTTGTCTCAGCAAGATCATAGCTTTAACATCCCGAGTATTATCTTACAATAATGATCTTAAGAGGGAGATATTGTAGTTGATAGTGGAAGTCCCTAAAGGGTTGAATAACATCATGCTTCCTACCTTTTAGAACCGATGTAGAAATTTTAACAGTCATGGCAGAATTCAACTTTGGCACATTCATACTAAATTTGGAATGTGATGAGTTGATCTTTTAGTTGCTCCATAACTTTTACACCAGTATTACATCAGCTCATTCAGACCATGTCAAAACAAGCATGCAAAAGATTGTGTCTCTATTATTAGAAGGCCATGCTCACATCTGCAAGATACTAAGATGTAAATTGTTGACCATTTGGAGGAAGGACCACAGGGATCCTATGATCTAGTCGAGAAGTTTCTCAAGAAAAACATAAAATTACTAAAAAGGGTGATCAGTACGAAGGAGTTGATAAGGATTGATGGAGAAAGGAAGAAAAAAATATGCAGTAATAATGAAGTAAGGATGAGAGGACTATGCTTTATCTGCAAGGGACCTTGGGCCCTTAACCATTCATGTCCAGGTGATAAGAGGAAACAAGGGCAGATCATGAAGATTCATCCATAGTTGGTTTCACCGGTTTTTAGAAGAGAACCTATGAAGGATCCAAGCAGTCAAGTACAAATGGTGAGCAACAACACCATGTTTTTCAGAGAAACTTACAAGATAGGTCGATGATAATCAATCAACTTGACAAAGTAAATCGGGAAAGGAAGGAGGGAATTCCTCCTGATGATGAGGTAGTTGAGTCTATAGATATCTAGGAGAACATCCATAAAGAGTATGGGCAATCAGGTATAGATAACAGTCCACCAATACATCCATGTTTGACAATCAAAGAGGGTGGACAACTTATCCCCACATGTGAAAAAGGCCAGGAAGAAGACATTCTAGGAGAACCAAATGAGGAGCCAATAATAATAAACTGACATGATGAGCATGATCATGTAGGGTATCATGACAAATATAGTATGCAGGATAAGCCATTTCTAGAGGGTCAAACAAAGGTTCAAGTTAAAGTTGTGGTCATGGGGCATCTGGTGCAGTCAAATATAGAGACATTCTGCAGGGCACGAGAATTTCTAGTAGAGGACTTTTGGGAAAGGATCATGCATTTCAAGACAGATCTTACGATGTTGAAGTAGAGAGTCAGGGCAGCCTGAGACATTGTCTTACAAGAGAATAGAAAATTTGAGGACCTCATAGGGGTATGTGTTGAATCAATGACCCAGTTGTCTAGTGTTGAGGAACGACTCAAGTCCCTCACAAGGCAGGAAGAGGAGTACATTTGGGAGTTGCAGAGCAGCCCTCTACAAGAGTACATAGATAAGGCTTGTAGCTCTACCAACCTGCCATTATACATTGGGGATAGCAAGGAAGAGTTATACAAATGGATCATGATGGGTGATCGGGTGGAGCAACATGAGTTGAGCATTAGGCAACATCAACATGGTAGATTTATTCCATGTGCAGGGATTCATGCATTATATACTTCCCACGAGATGGATTTACGAGAGATTATGAGTTGGAACTCTATTGACGAGATACTCTTAGCCAAGGGCATATTGCAACTTGGGCCCTCAAGCACAAGAAATGATGGAGGGCTAAGGTGGTGTCATAACCAACATGTCCTAGGACTTAGGTGGCATTGGGATCTAGGAGAATCCATTGGGGGTAGGATTGACCAAAGGATTGTTTTGGATTCAGGTATCAAAGGATCCATTCATGATCATTTAGAATGGAGGCATGGAATAACACATTGGGTTGTATGGGATCTTGGTATCAAAATTTTGTGGATAGAAGTGGATTACCTAAGGGAAAACAATCTTTGGGTTGGAGGATATATATATATATATATATATATATATATATATATATATATATATATATATATATATATATATATATATATATATATATATATATATATATATATCGATATATATATATATATATATAGATATATTTGGATATGGTCGAAATGGATGGAATCTTCCAATGGTATTTAATGTGGCAGTTGCCCATGGCATTGGCCCATGGTATTTGCCTTTGTTTTTCAAGGGAAAACAATAAAATAAAGTCTCTAAAGAGTCAATCAAGCCTATAAAAGGGGATAGGAGAGTTATTTATCTATTTGGCTTTTGTTGTGAACTTGGCAAGGCTAGTTCTAGTTGATCCTAGGTATGAAAACCCATGGGAGTAATTTGTGTAGTGGATCCATCTAGGATCTACAATTGTGCTTCAATATATTTAATTTCTTTGTTGATGGGCAGCCATACATGCCAAGGCACGGCTTTAGTAGGTCTTGTGTGGGCATGTAATTTTGTTTCTATTTATTTACATAAAGAAGAGGCTGCATTCTTAGATCTTTATTGTGTTAGGTGTTTTTAGTGCAAGAATTTCATTAGAACACCTAGAGTGTACCATATCTCATTAAAATTTTGATGTTGGGATATTACAAGATTCAATCATGCAATATTTGCATGTTAGTGGAGCCCTATAAGCCAAGTAGACTTTCTTCATGGTTTTTCTAATATTTTGACAAAATTATCACCATTCAACAATGGGGTTAAGGTCAATTGCAATTAATTCTCTTTAAATGAAATAGTCAATGAACACTACTTCCATAATTAAGGATAATTTGTATAAGCTCAAAATATAGATCCAAATATGCATATACCAAATAAATGGCTAACATGCATGCATATAAGCGTAGTAGTTATATTTCTCATAATGCATTTTTAATGGGGGATTAGCCAAAAAATATATTCCATTATTCCCAACATAGCCTCATCTACAATATCCTAGTATGAAAGAAATAACCAAAATTGCTTCTCTTAAAGGCTTTGAGAAGACAGAAACTTCGTAAGGAAAGATAATTTCAAGAGGAGCGACTGCTTTTAGGAGGTAATGGGACAATAAGTGTTTTACTTGAATTTTTATTAGAGTTTAAATATTGTGACGAGGGATTTTCATTGTTTTTAAGTATTTTTAGAAAGTATTGACATCCGATAAATAAATGTAGTAGTTATAGGAAAAGTAATTCAAGGATAATCAATGGACATCATGGCTTGCTCTGAAGGATTATCAATTTTGGCACATAAAGAGACACAATCCTAGGTGGGAATTCAATCACAAGCATCCTAGAATTTTCCAAATGTTACATGTAAAATATTGTATGGTATTTGCCTAGTAATGTAGGTTGTGAAAATATATAGTGCATGGTGAATTAGGCGCTCATCTTTAGGGTTGTGAGAAATGGTTTTTAGAAGGAACAACATATTTTTTTGGAAGCCATAGGGAATGTTATTACTCCTACAACTAATTCAAAATGTAAAATGAGAGTAGAAAAACAAGCATATGTGAATATTTTACAACTTTGGGGTAGTGGATAATGCTTGATATTTGAAATGGGGCTCCAAATTTTTGCAGGTTCTATGCTTGTAAATTTTAATGGAATTCCATGAATAATAACTTTCTAGATGATATTTTAAAACCATGAACTTGAACTTCCATTGGACATAATTGGTTGGGATTAATACTCCCTTGTCATTTAGATAAACTCCCCTATCTTATTTATTTTGGTTGAAAATCAAGTCATCAATAATTACTTTTCCAACCATTGTATCAGGATTGCGAGAAACCTCATTGGGATTTATGTTAGGGTCCAACCCTAAGGCCTTCATTTATGTAATAGGGTTGAGTCATAGCTATAGTTAGTCAAAGAGTCAATAAATTGCATTTTAATAATTGTATGTGGTTGACCTGTATTTAAGAAAGAGACCATAGTTAGCTGCAAACAGGTCATGGTATTAGATAGATGGTATTGATAGAACCATGGTAATGACCCGTGGTATTGTATTTATGAATCCTATATAAAGGATAGAGTCTCCCCATTGAGATATATCGAGTCTTATTTTGTAATTGAGCTCTGTTATGTCCGAGGTTGCCCCCTCGAAGAGGCAAGTGAAAACTACTTTCATCTCTTAATAATAAAATACTTGTTGTTTTTCTCATTTTGTTCTATGTTCTGGGTTGTATTTCTTTGCATATTTGGTATTCTGGAATTTCTCGCAGGTCAAGAGCATAACAATTTATGAGTGGTACATGGAGGCTTTTCCAATGGTTTTTAAAACTACCATTCTCCTTCAACATACCATGTGTGGTTCAACAAGTGCAAGGTTATCTTATGATTGTGACACCTTGTTAATCTTTGAAATATCTTGCAACCTTTTCTTTGCAAAGTATACATGAATTTGATCATCCATCCCATCACATTTGTCTTTCTATAATCCTTGGATTTACTTCCAACATGTGAATAGATTTTATTGAGACTTGTATATTGAAGATGCCAACTATTGACATGATTTTAATGGTGTCTTGTGCTGATAATTAGAAATCATAGATAAGTGTACATAACACAATGCCTTAATTTCTGGATGACATCATCAAGGCTAGCTTTATTCATGAAATTTTAGAAATGACTACAACACTTACAATCTCAAACTCCTTCCTAAAAAACAAAACCTAGGGGTAAAATGAATGGTTTATAAAGTAGCATGAGAGATTCATCACAATTGATTTGAGAGGTAAATCCTCCAATTTTGAACTCAATTATTTTTCCTTAAAGATATCTTCAATAACCACCAAATATCTATAATAGTAATCTTATTATCAATCCAACTAATATTATTACATGAAAGCACTTGATACTAGATAAAACTATATATATTTTTAATAATATTATGCAAGATTATGCTGAAGGTTCAGTGGGTCCCACGATAAAAGTAAAAGTTTTTGAACAATCATAAATGCTAAATAAATCACATTTACGATTAAACACTTCAATCTCAAAAAGAATAACTTGTCTGCCCAACAGGGCGTCCACAATATGTCATCCTCATGATGTTGGTCTTTGCATGATCGATGATGTCATTCATGTAAATTTGATACATGAAAACATCAAAACTTGACCTTGGTTGGAAGTGTAGATGGTTTTCAAATCCAAGTTTGGAGTCCGCCTACTTCTATATAAGGCAGGGTATGCAGTTTTATTTCTCACCTCTTACTTACGGAATTTGTCCTACTGCAGCTCTAGGTATGGTTGTATATTTCTAATCTGTGAGATATCATTGATTTTCTCATATCCTATGTCGACATTAAGCATTGATTCATGATAACTTATCAATGTCCACGTTATGTATTGTTGAACTGAAGCCATTTTTTTTGCAAAAGTGGGAATCTTCTTGCCTTCAACATCCGTAAGCTAACAACATGAACAATTTGATACAAGCAGGGCATAATGTCAGCGGCCATAACAACAAGGTCGACCGTAGGTTTGAAAGCGGTGACAAGAACATCATTGGCCCCAAGACCCAGATTTGTGGGAATCCCATCCTCGGTGGCAACAACAGCAACAACAGCAAAACCATGAAGAATACCATGAACAATCTCGTCATCAGTAACAATAACAACACCAAGATCAACAAAGAAAGCGGCAACAACAACAAAGGTGACAACAACAACAACCTGATAAAATTGTAGAGCAACTTATGATACCAAGTAATGGCAACTTAACTAGACCAACTTATACTAAGTGGCTTTTGTTTTCTTCTCTAAAATTTATGCTTCGCTTTTGCTTCGCTACTGCACTATATGCACAAATATGTCATCGTTAATAATTTTGGCATTAAATATGTCATGAATTTCTTTTCATTAAGGTTAATTACATTGTCATTGCATGGTAGGTATGGGAAAGAATAAATGCAGTGAAAGATTATCTATTTATCTAAGACTGACTATGTGTTGATATATAGTTAGTTTAGAGCCAAACACTCTAGATATTTACTTATAAATAGAAGAATATGGATGCTGGTATATTGTAATTCTGATTTATGTATGAACAAAACCTACTTGCGTGGTTACTTTGTTTTAATGATTTTATGGTTAGGTCGTGATATCTCCTAATAAGTAGTTAATTGAATAATTAATTAAATAAACAAATTAAATAAAAAAGAATTTTACCCTCTGCAAAACTTTTGTTGGACTTTCTTCAAGTGCAACAAAGAATTTTACCCTCTGCAAAACTTTTGTTGGACTTTCTTCAAGCTACAAATGGTCTGCATTACAACAACCATTGTCCTGAGAGTTTGACTAGACATTACCTTACAGTAGGCTACCAACATCATAGATCAGTTAACCAGGGAAAATCAAAACTTACCATCAAGAGCATTCTCTTTGACGTCTTGATGTTCACTTCCTGTGTCATCCTCTTGAAACCTTGTAAGAAGTTCCTTGTCATTGGAAGTTTTTTTCTACACCTCGTCATTCATTTTACCCCCCTTAGGATTTTCCTTGCCTTCTTCATTGAAGATCACACCATCTTGTTGTGAATGTAACTTTTTTGAGCTCTCTCCAAAATTCGTTTGCCTTTGCCTAGTGTACATCATTAGAAATAGAGAAGCACCCCTGACAATGTCACTTTTCACTTACTGCTTAATACAACCCTACTCAACTACATAGATCATCATCACAAAGGTTTCCTTACATGTTCAATACAGAAAATAACCTAAATATTCACCAATCGTACCTCAAAGTTAGTAATATCCCTTTGGTTTAGTTCAAAGGGCTTTTCTAATATCCATGAGGAAGATAAATCATTCCGTCCAACAATATTTAAGTTTAGAGTTCCCAAGTCCTCAGTGTTAGCTGTTACGACATCAATCACTTGCCTAGTAAATAAAATGTATTTTCAATTCTCTGCTCAATAGGGGAGAAATCAAATTTAAGATATCCAAGCGCAGTAGATTTCTTATACTTGCCTCCTTTGGGAAGAGAGAGTCAATGCTTTCTATTAAACTTAACTTTCTCCAGTCATCTGCCTATTCCTTTGAACCCTGCAGATAAATAGATAAGAGTGATTTTAAACATATGACAGAGTCTAATATCCTCAATAATTCTTCTCTATTTCAATCCACTTAGGTCGATTAAATGTTAGTTTAGGGACACTATTTATTTTCTTGGATTAGACTAATTTAAGTGCAAGTGCATTGCCTAGATCCTGAAAAAGAACAAAATGGCCATAGAAAAATAGAATTGGTTTTCAAGATGTGGAAAGAGAATACTATTCTAATAGATCCATCTCCTAATAACTTGTGCCCTGCTGTTTTAAATGACAAAAAATGCATAAATGGTAAGGTAGGAAGACTTGATAGAGAAGAATATCTATGAAAATACTAAAACGCTAAAAATGGGTTTGCTTTGCTATCATGCATATGCTCAGATCAACATTTCATTACACATCAATAATAAAATGGTGCATATAATATGTATCATTTGTTTTGGCCAATGTGCTTTGAACACTGTGGGAACAATGTGAAAATGATATGTATAGCAGAAAGTAGCTGGCGAATAAGATTGTCATTGTGAGATGGGTTTATCTTGGGTTGACCAAAACAGGTTTTAGCTTGACTGATGAGAAGTGGATTTAGCTTTATGGATGGAAAGTGGGTCTGGCTTGGATAATGAGTGGACAGGAAGAATGATTGTTACCCTTCCCACCCAGATTCAATTCCCATGAGTAATATGTTGAACTGAACTCTTAACAAATATATTTTTATAATACCCCTCCAGCTTATGCAGAATCCAGTGCACACTTAGTACCATCCTCCTCATAATGAGGAGTGCCCCCCGAATTCACTGAGCAGTTGCCTAGCAAATTTACCAGTCATATGTATTTCCCTTTGTTAAAAAATGGAAAGAGCATTGTTATTTCTTGCTATCAAGATGAATGGTTTCATTATCTTTGGAAAGGGAAATTACCCTAGGGGTAGTTGGTAAAACCTTTGCTCTTGCATGAGAGAGGTACAAACTTTGAATCTTTCTCTTGGTAAGTATTGTACTGTGTGTTGTTGGGAAAAGTGTCTACTCAGAACGCCCCTATCCCACTAAGGTGTGACAGTGCCTTAGCAACAAACAAGGAAAACTACTTTCGTATTCTTCTTTATGAAACGTAAACGAAGAGGAATAGGATGAACTAACCTGTATCTTGCGCTAGTCCTGTTGATCCAATCGCTCTCCTCTTTGACAGCTTCCAGCTACCTGCTCCCTTACTTGCCCAACTTCACCAAGTTCCTGTAAGATCACAGAAGAGGAAAACTACACAAAGACATATATTTACATTCATAAATATCTTAGGATCAGATTTAAGCTAAACATGCAAATATAACAAAACACCATTGATACACAAGCATGTAGGAGAAACTCAAATAGTTTTATTGATATAAAAAGAAGATCCAAGAGGAGATACAACAAAGTGAGTCCCAATCCAGCATCAACCTCCCAGCAAAGGAATCCCTTCTTCACCTCCAACAAAGCATAAATCACCCAATGCACTGACCTCTATCTCAAAACCAACAACAATTCTCTGCAAAGTACAAAATTCCAGCCTCTGGATCTCTGGGATGAGGGATCCATATATAGATGTATGAAAAGAGGATGAGTCAGGTTATGAGTTGACTTGTGGCCTCTCTCTGTCAGTTCTTGCTTCCACTTGGAGACTGAGAGCCTCTTACTCATCTCTGGTCGAACTCAGTGAGGCAAGTGTCATTGGGGAAGATTCTGGAAGCTTCCATTGTCTGTCCACCTCGCGGAATGACACTGCCATTTGTCATTTCCCGCTCAGCGCACCCTGGTAGTGCATTTAGGTGCGTTGCAACGCACCTAGCTAGTGTACTAGGATGCTATGCAACGCAGGTAGCTAGTGGAGCAGCTGAAATGATCCTGATTTGACTGATTTTGAGCAGTTTCTGGTGGAGAACTTCTGGGAGAAGCTGTAATTGGTTGACCTTGTTCCTTTAGGGGCAGGAACAACACTTTTAGGGACTTAGGATCCCTTGGTTTATGGACATTTCATGCTCAGAGCTGTAAGGCACAAAAATGTCTATAACAGTTTCCCCCTAAAGTATGAGGCCGTTTATCGGGTGAAATGCTTTATTAGGAGGATCCGAAGTTCTTTCAATGCTGGGAGGAGACCTGTAATAAGATACAATACAATACATTATCTTCATACTGCTTTCATGATCTAGCTGAGGTGGGCATTCCCATGCTCAGCTTTATAAATTCATTTTTATGCACATAGGACAGACAATCGTCTCATGGTAGACTGATGATTTTGATGAAGTCATCATCCTTTTGGTAGGATGACTATCTGTGCTGCAATGTTGTACATGTCAATGTCTTTATTTTTCATGAATATATATCGCAGCCCGGATGGATGAAACTAGATCTGGGGTCTTCAATCTCGTCCGATCTTCACTCGAAGTACAAGTCGATCCATGTGAGAAATGTTTTGAAGTCGAACATGGAAAGACATCGCTTGATTACCAGTCGATGATGTAAACTGTTAACAAGCGCGAGAGGAATCACCGATAAGGATGATGACCCTCAAGGTACTATAGTACAATTCACGTGGTGTGAATAAAGGACTTGGCGTCGAACACCACGCAAAATCTTTCGGTCGAAGGTCATTGATGTATACCTGTCCCCGGAAGTGAGAAACTTGCCATTGAGGCATGCAAGCTTCAAAGTACTAAATGGGGTGTTCCTAGATCAACTTCTTGGATAATGAGCTGATGTCGACAAGAAGCGATCCGTTAAAGGAGGGCCTTGATGAATCCCACATCAATGACACAGAACGGAGCAAATGATTTTGATGGAGGTGAAAACGATCTGATGATATATGGTTCAGGATGGCGGTCATGAAGGAATGAAGTATAATGTATGGTAGTGGATGGGACACGAGTGACTTCTCTGGATGACTTCTCTTGAACATGTCGGTGACACTTATGTGATGGATTGGTAGCATTTACCCCAAATGTGTATGGTATGGCATGACCATGGTGATGTGACCGGTGAATAAAACAACCCAACCCGACTCAGGCACGGAGTGGAAGTGTCATGTTCAAGAGCAACTTGCTACCAATAAAGATTCTTTGAGTTTTTCCCAATTTTTCCCCAGTCATTGCTGACCAGTACCTCTTTATTTTTGTCAAGCTTGAGGAGGATAACATATGCTTGTTCTATAATTTTCCCTTCGGGCAAACCCATCGCTATGTTTTAACGATCCTAGCAATAGTGAAACTCGTTCTCGTCTAAAGACAAGTTTGTCGCTATTAATGTTTTTAACGAGTTTAACGACAAAGATAACTCGGTCCTTTTCATTTTTAGAGAGTCTGAAAAGGTACGTAAAGTTAACTCCGGAATTCCTTTTTCGTCATCTAATCCCTTAAGTCCGAAAAAGTATAAAACAATACAGAAGGGATGAATTTTCAATAGTTTTAACGAGCCGAACAACACAAGTGCTCGATCTTTTTGTGCAATAATCCATCAGGTCCAAAAAGATTAAAATCTAGAGGAGGGATAGCACTTCTGGTCGCTTTAACGAGCTAGAAGGCCAAAACTCAGCAATCTTTTCATATTTTACGGGTCAGATGAAAAGAGCTTAAAGAAGACTCATCTTTTGAGGAATGAGTGATAAAATGGGTAGTAGCTGATTCCAGGTAAGGGTTGGAATTTTCCAATCACGACAGTGTCACAAGGATGGCTAGTGAAATCACTCTTCGTAGCTATTCCTCAAAATGGGTAAACAATCATATGGAGGTGAATGATCGGCCAATGAAAAAGTGGAGGTGACGGTGCAAACACGACCAAGGCTTTAATGGCTGATAATGCTACATTCACGGTGGTTATTTACCGAAGGATAGTTCATTTTTTAACGAGCTTAAACGCGGATTGAAACACTTGCTCGGTCTTATGTTTATTTTTTAACGAGCTTGAACTATGTGCTAAAACTGCTCGATAATCCAGTCATATGATAAGAATGTCTCATATAAAACGGCAACATTTAGATTTTTGCCCCACATCCTTTCTTTATGCAAGTTAGGAAACGACTAATCCAAAAAACAGATAAATAACCGCTCTTTGCTTGCACTCCAAAAGGTTTGCATGCCCCCAGGTATAAAATATGGTTTCAAGGTTACCCCTCAATTTGCAGACAAAACATTTGTTCTATCAGGAAAGGCCTACCTCTTTCAGGTTACCAAAGATTGTCTCATTCGCGTTACAAATGAAACACTTCCTCGGCGATGTCTACCGAAATAAACAAAGGTGAGCAGAGACGAGCGCCACTCACATAACTTTGACAAGAGAATCTTTTTCTAGAATAACCCCTCTTCCACTGACGGACGGGGTACAGACTAGTCATATTCTCCCGCGGAAACCTACCCTATACCCGAAGTTTTCCTGCCGAAGCAGACCAGGACGCATGCCCCCTGGGTTTCAGTCATATCCCTCCAAATTACTCGCGCTCATTGGGAGGACGGACTGGGGGTTGAGACATTTCTTGCGTGAAGAGACCATTTAGGGATGGTATATGACTATTTGTGATGCGTGATCCGGGAAATGAAAGCTGGTCCATGAGCTTGACCACTCTTCCTTCATGCGGAAAACACATTACTCTAACAAGTGAGGAGAAGATAGCTCCCATGCAATAAATATAGTCTCGTCCAAGGAGTAGGTTATAATCCAAGGGTCCTTGAATGACCATTACGTTGATTTGAACTGTCTTCCCTTTCAATGTTATGGGCACATTGGGGAGGATCCCTAAAGGTCGACTGGTTCCTTTATCAAAGCCTGTCAGATTTCTCATCTCAGGCAAAAGCGATGGCGAACCAAGCGCTTTCCAAGTAGTAGAGGAAAGGATACTCACAGAAGCCCCCTCATCTATGATGGTACCAGCCATGACCATTCTATATATTTGGATGATAATTCTGAATGGTATGCTTGCTGGTAAACGGGGTCTGCCTAGTTGATTCCAGTCGAAGGAGACAACTAGGTTGCTTGGAGGTGGGACCGAGTAGACGGCCGGGTACGGCTCTGACGAACTTCCTTCCTGCAGTAAAGGAATGGGTAGATTGCCCCCGTGTTCGTCAGAGTCTGTGTTGATGAAGAGAATTTGGACGGTGTCATCCTTGTTCTCTCCAGTGACTGTGTCATTCGAAGATAAAACCCCTGAAAGCAATACCGGGTCAACTGCCGCCTCGACCTTTTGACTTTCGTCGGGTATGGGTTCAGCTGGTTCATCTTCAATGACAGGCGCTTCAGCTGACCACTTGAGTGGGCCAGCTGGATTCTCAACTAACGAAGGACTCGGCAAGAGTTTTTTATATCCAGGAGGAAGTCGTAACGGTGAATCCAGACGATCATCCAAAACTCTTTTAGCTTCGTCTAAGGGACAATGGTGGATGGCGTGATTGCCTTCGCACAGTTTACAGGGAGATCTAGCTCTCCCTTTTTGTCCTGGGGCTTCACTTTCGCTAGTTGACGCTATGCTTTCAACATGGCCATCAGAGGTTGACGACACCGGATTGTGCAAACGGGGAGACCAGTCCCTTAGTATCCGAGGGATGCAAGGACAATCTCTGTGAAAGTGGTCTCCCTTGCAAATGACACATGGCGATTTAGGCCTAGTCGGTGCAGTGTGTGGATTTTCGTTAGACGACACTCGTTTTCCCCCATTCGCTTTTGGCTCCTTCTTCTTCTTCTCTTTCTTCTTCTTTTCCTTCTTCTCCTTAGGAACTTGACTTTTGGCTTTGCCAGCCCCATCAAGCGAAGAGGAAGGAGGAGAGGAAGAATTAGAGGAAGTAGAAGGTTGGTGGGTAACTCTGGACTGGTCTAACTGCTGATTCGATTGTTTAGGAATAGTGGTGTTCTGAACGACATTGGTTGAGAAGAGCCAGTGTGGAAAGCCAATTGTCAGTCCTGGAAGCGACAATGTGGCCATATGGGGTGCACCAACCTCTCCCCAAGAGGAGAAGGGACTAGGATTTCCACCAAGGGGAATTCCTTGGTTGGTAGACTCCATTTTCTCAACCTAAGATCAACGTAGGAAAAGGGTATGAATATTCCGTTTAAAATAAATTTTACGACGCTTGGACACAACTTGTTTTTTCAATTTTAAAGAGTCGAGAAAAAACAAAAGATGACTCTAGTCTCCTTCAATTTTTAATGAGCCTGAAGTGACAAGTGCTCAGATGGACCTTTTCCGTTAAGGAGTCTGAAAAGGAATGAAAGGGACTGCTCTGGAGATCTAGGTAGAGGGTGTGCCAAACCAATCACAAAATTGTAGAATACATTTTACGGTACGGCAGTCAATCTTCCCGAATGTTGTGTTCGGTGCACTCGATCAGTAGGGCGGCCGACACGGCTTCCTATGGATAAAAGGTTTTAAGCCTATAGGGGTCTCCCAATATATACTCGACGGTACATGGGAGCACAAGTCCGTACTGGCACTTATCGTCTCATAGTGGAGGAATCACCCAACCATCAGTGAGGACAACAGTTACCAGGTTTTATGACGTCGGAACACGTCTCTAGCCTAGACCTCTATGTTGTGCATTAAGTTCCAATGCGTTGTTAGATTCATTCAATTTATTTTAAGTTGATATTTCTTAGAAGTTTGCCTTTTGGGATCACCACGAGATGTAGATGTAATTCCTAAATGCAATCTAAAGATGATAAGCAAGCTTTTATCTCTTTTCAACAATGAAAATCCTAGCTACAAGGGGAAAAGAAAGACACAATCTTTTCTCAAAGAGCAAAGAGCACACTGTAGATGCACTTTTCCTAAATCAAGAAATACAAACTATCAATATGCAAATGCACATATGCATGTATTTGTTTTCACTTTCTTAATATTGATGCCTAAAACGAAAGTTGATGTACAAATCTGAATTTGCTTTCAAGTGAAAAACACAAACAAGTTTCTTTTCGAAATCAAAAAGGTAGAGAAGATTACGACACTTTATGACTTTGAAATAAACACTCATTTCGACACTAGAAAGTGACAAATTCAAGCCAAAGGTAAAAGTAAAAGTATAATCAACTGTCAATACCAAACAAACTTTCTCCTAAGATCAAAATCGACACTTACGACAGATCTAAATTTAAGGACGACAGTATGACTATTCTACTCTTTCAATGGAAAACTGTAAATGATGTAACAAACACACAAAGAACATCTACAATCTTTTTGTACACAGGAGGCAGAATTAAGGCAAAGAAAAGGGGTTTTCAGACAGGTACACACACTGATAACAGGCTGCAAAAATCAGAGACAAAACTGGACAAAATGAAGCAAAGAACCTCAGCTGCACAGGGCAAAGGCTGATCAGCACACCTGTTGCACAGAGAAACTGAATTGCAGCGCAGGTAGCCCTCTCGGGACCTGCGTTGAAATGCAGAACCTCTTCACAGAGCCTGCGCTGGGGCAGAAACGAGACTTCTATCCAGGTTCTGGGTCACGGTTTGCAGTTTAATCTATGGTTTTTGGCCGAGTAAAAGCAATCAGTAAGGTACAATCAGAGGGATGATTTAAAGGAGGACTAAGAGCTATCACAAAGGGTAATCAAATCATTTGTTAATCAGCTGTTCAAATCATAAACAAATCCAGTGAGTGGATTGAAGTAGCAGGTGTCTACTTTGCATTTGATAATGGAAAATGCAGTTCGATTGCCACTTCTGTGTTTATGAAACAAACAACAATAGAAACACAAACAAAACTAACTAGACACGATCCCCAGTGGAGTCGCCATTTTGTTGTTGGGAAAAGTGTCTACTCAGAACGCCCCTATCCCACTAAGGTGTGAAAGTGCCTTAGCAACAAACAAGGAAAACTACTTTCGTATTCTTCTTTATGAAACGTAAACGAAGAGGAATAGGATGAACTAACCTGTATCTTGAGCTAGTCCTGTTGATCCAATCGCTCTCCTCTTTGACAGCTTCCAGCTACCTGCTCCCTTACTTGCCCAGCTTCACCAAGTTCCTGCAAGATCACAGAAGAGGAAAACTACACAAAGACATAGATTTACATTCATAAATATCTTAGGATCAGATTTAAGCTAAACATGCAAATATAACAAAACACCATTGATACACAAGCATGTAGGAGAAACTCAAATAGTTTTATTGATATAACAAGAAGATCCAGGAGGAGATACAACCAAGTGAGTCCCGATCTAGCATCAACCTCCCAGCAAAGGAATCCCTTCTTCACCTCCAACAAAGCATAAATCACCCAATGCACTGACCTCTATCTCAAAACCAACAGCAATTCTCTGCAAAGTACAAAATTCCAGCCTCTGGATCTCTGGGATGAGGGATCCATATATAGATGTATGTAAGGAGGATGATTCAGCTTATGATTTGACTTGTGGCCTCTCTCTGTCAGTTCTTGCTTCCACTTGGAGACTGAGAGCCTCTTACTCATCTCTGGTCGAACTCAGTGAGGCAAGTGTCATTGGGGAAGATTTTGGAAGCTTCCATTGTCTGTCCACCTCGCGGAATGAAACTTCCATTTGTCATTTCCCGCTCAGCGCACCCTGGTATTGCATTTAGGTGCGTTGCAATGCACCTAGCTAGTGTACTAGGGTGCTATGCAATGCAGGTAGCTAGTGGAGCAGCTGAAATGATCCTGATTTGACTGATTCTGAGCAGTTTCTGGTGGAGAACTTCTGGGAGAAGCTGTAATTGGTTGACCTTGTTCCTTTAGGGGCAGGAACAACACTTTTAGGGACTTAGGATCCCTTGGTTTATGGACATTTCATGCTCAGAGCTGTAAGGCACAAAAATGTCTATAACACCGTGTTAATGCAGAGATGGAGTTCACAGCTTCACATAGACCAAATGAAAGGAAATCTATAAAGGAAACTCACAAAATGTCTGGAAAAATGCTAGAGGTGCTAAAATTTTGACAATAAGCAAGGAAAGTAAGTTTGATAACATTTGCGCCTTTAGATCCTGTGAAAAAGCTAGAAGGAAAATAAAATTCCAAAGCAGGTCCATGGGGTCTTGGTTCAATGGTTAACCGAGGGTGATGATAATTCCCCGCCAAGGCTCAAATCACATAAATACATTGTTCAATGGGTTCTCAATGAAAGGGATCTTTCTAAAATAGTATAAGATGACTACACTTCATTGTAATGGAGATCTTACTTGAATGTTGTAAGAAGTCTACACTTCATTGTAATACTACCAGATTAAGAAAGGGCATGCTTGCCAATAAAGATAAATTAAACGTTGACCCACCCCAAAAAAAGAGACAGAAGCAACCTGACGAGGGAGGAGGGTAGGAAGAAGCTTACCAGTGAGGGAGGAGGGTAGGAAGAAGCTTAGCAAGGGAGGAGGGAAGGAAGAAGCTTACTAGTTGCAGATGTAGATGTAGAGTGATGAAACCTAGCTGCCAGAAAAACCAATGGCATGACCACAAAGATAACAAGGAAGCCCACCACAGCTATTCGATGATGAAAACCCCGACCTCCCCATCCTCCATTTCTACCACACTGGTAGCCCTACCACCCTCCATTCCACACACCTCCTCTTTTCATAGGCATCTTTAGCTCTCAACCCTAACACCACTTTTCTCCTTCTCCTCCTCCTAAACAGATATCGAGCAATGCAACCCTTACTCAATCATAATCCTCTACATCAAACCCATATCATGGTTAGCAGAAATATATGAAGTCAACAACAACCAAAAAAACCCTTAGATCTCATATATACTTCAGAGCATTTGATAGAAAAATTTACCAAAGGCATTACGAAATGGATAGATCAACTGATTTCATGCAGTTTTGAGAAAGAAAGGGACACTGACATGGTAAAAACCTAGATGAAAATGGGCATAGGGGCTAGAAGTAGACATATTTGAGGGTCTCTATCTCTGTTAGCCTTTTTTGTTAAAAAACCAAAACATATAATTAAGGGAAACATGTCATTCGAATTCAAATGCCAACATAGATGTTATTATTAATGGGGATCCTCACCAGTCTGGCTGACTGTTCATACACTATGACATAGGAAGAGGAAGAACAAGCAGGTAGTGTTGGGTATATATGATGCCCCTCAACTTACTAATTTAATTGAGCAGGTACCGACTTGGGGGAGAGAAATGATGAGTGTTCTATTGAGTAAAGGAAATACATCATTTTGAGGGCATGGGTAGATCTTAATGGTCTAGGATGCTAGTGTTAGTAAAACCTTACCTAAGTGCCATATGACTGCCACATGGATGAGTGTTACACTTACATTATTGATACACTAAACATAGGGAGCTGGTATAATATTCATGGTTATGGGTGCTTACAAAACTGGGTTTTCATATACCTATGAAGTGAAAGGGAAGCAAGTACCCTTTCTTCAAGATAGGAGTAAGGTTGTAAGCTTTAAACCAGCCAAAAAAATTGGTCCTTTAACAAGACTCGAGTGTGCCAATATGGACTAAAGAAGAGGTTATTAGCATTGCAAACCCTCTTCTCAGATCAGTATGTGAATTTTGAATTTAGCGGAAATTGGAAATAAAAAGTATGATGTTCTAGAAGTTAAAAGATAGACAACACAGGAATGTACAACTTCTTACCTCTATTGTTTTCATGTTTAGCTTGCACCGCTAGAATGATATCAAAGTTAAGGTGAGGGAAAGGTATCAGAGCTAAGGTGAGGGCAAGCCCAAGCAAGGAAGAAAGAAATCACAAGAAGTTTTCTAACAACACTATCCTCCTTCCTCTTCAAAGATAAGTCATCGTGAAGCACTGAAACTCCTACTACAAAATTCTAGTTTTCATATTACGAAAAGGAATTAAGATCAAGGCCTCATCAATCAAGAATCTCTAGGATAGAGCTCTCTGTCAAATTGTTGGTCAAATGATCTATATCTAAGGCATTTTTTCATTACTACAACCTGGAAGCTTTGGTTTCTTTAGGGTCAAATCTTCTATTATGAAATCACCCATGAATTGAATTTGGTTTGGAGATAGTGTCTCTCTCAAAATTCCTTCTCTGTTGCAGGTATATATAAAATCATTTCTGGAGCTATAAAGTTCCTAGCATCTAAGCTCATTTAGATAATATTATTCTTGAACTCATTGACATGCCTTCGGCCTTGTATTAGGCTTTGTTTATCTCACAGAGAAGTATAAAAGGCTACAAAAAGTGAAGTATCCTCAGCCCTTGACATCAGTCAAGAGGCTTTGAAAAATAGTGTCCGTGGTTTTCCATTGGGTAGATGCTTATTCAAGGTAAAGGATCAACCTTTGTGCTTCTCTGAGATTCGTGAATCGAAGGAAAGGGGGTTCATGACAAATAAATATCATTTCAAGGATCTTGAAATTTGAAACACAATGTTCTAAAATCTCATTTAAATAGGTATGATTGTTATTGGTGTCTAAGCCAAATGCATCTCAACATTTCTTCTCATATCAACTCATTGAGGCAATCAGGACACACACATGGGTTTAGCCTAGAGCCATCACTTTTTATATGATTTTTACATCTTGGGTTTAAAAAACCTTTATATACTCTAATTAGTAATTTCTAGTACCCATGCTCGGTGCATGCTGCACATTATTTTTCATAGCTGCCAAATTTGCATTCCATCAGTTAAAGCTAGGATAGAATTAGTCTTAGTCAAAGAAGTCTATTTTATTTGATGGATTCAAACTAAATTTAATTTACTATGGTTTTTCCTTTCCTTTAATTTACTGTAGTTTCAATAACCATCAAATTTTCCGAAGACAAAAATTTGATAATAGAACTAGAGTCAAATAAAGACTTATCGCTGTGAGAAATGGATATAGTCGAAAGTTCTTTCCCAAAGCTTGGTGGGTCGATGGGCTCTATGAAATTATTTTCCCTCTTCCCCAGATTTATCAATGACCTTTGCTGCAGTAGCCTCAGATGGATTTTTGTTGCCTGTGCTAGGAAAATTGTATGATTCTGAAGGGGATGTCCAACAACTCAAGCTTTTTCATCAGTTGCTCGAGTCTAGAATTTCTAGAATAGGTCTATCAAACTTTTTCAATGCCTTTTTAGAGAAGGCAACAAGCTATAGAGAAAGAGGGGCATTTTTTGGGAGAACGTGGAAAGGGAAAGCCCTATTTGAACGTTATGTGGGTCCGGGTTTCCATAGCGAAATCAAGGAGCCGCACAAGTTCTATTTGGGTGTCCTATTCCCTACACAAAATGCCAACAATCCCCTACCTCTATCAAACTGGAAGGGAAAAATAGGATACTCACAGAAAAAGGTTGGTCTCCATTGCCGAAACCTCCTCCAGAATTGAAAAATTCATGGTTTGAACAAAATTACTGAAACCTTCTCCATAATTCAAAAATCTAGGGTATGAACAAAATTGCATCGCCCATTGTTCTACTTCCATTCTTGAAAGCTCCTCGAGGGTCCTTCTTGAGGGTTTGAATGAAAATGGCATCGCCCACCTTGAAATTTTATTTGGTGACTAGTACCCAGGACGCAAAATGTCTTAAATAAAGTTATTAAATTGCCATGGTATGTTTTAACAAGCTCTTATGAAAAAAAATATATATCTTCTAATGCCTCTCAATGTCTTCCATGGGGAATTTTGATTATGATAAATTTAATAAATAAAATGAAATTTTAAGATGAATTCATGTAGTAGTGATTCAATGGAATGGAATCATTTTAAATGCTTTGTAAACTTTTTTTTTCACGATGTTTTTAGATACATACTTTTTTCTAGATAGTTTCACCTTTTTCAAAGGGGGAAAAGGCGATAGTCTCTTGTAGTAGTGATTCAATAAATTGGAATCATTCTTAAATTTTTGGAAACATTTTTCCATGATGTTTTTAGACATTTACCGTTTTTCTAAAAAATTTCACCAGTTTCAAAGAGGCAAGAGGGGACAGTCTCTTGTTTCTCTTTCACAAAAGGTGCCATGTCACTCCTTGTCAAAGGACTAGAGTGACACGCTTCAAAATTTCACATTTTTCCATGGTTTGAGTCCAGATTTTAAGCTAGTGAGCTAGAAGGGTCTCTAAGCTTCTTTAGGTGTACAGTTAAAAATGAACATTTCACTGTCATTCTCATCTTCAAATAAAAGCTCATGGAAGAGCTCATTGTTCTCTTTTTATCAATCTAATAAATAATCTACATATGAAAGAAGGTATATCTTGGCTACAAACATGGGGTATAAAATTTGGGGCGGCATGGGACAATAATAAAAAGGTTTGTTGACAAATGTAGATCCTCCCAATCTCCCCCTAGGAATAGGCCTCAGTGCAAAATGGCTACATGAATCTTCAAAGGAAATTTAGGATGAATATTGTGCTCACAAGCTAAAGTTTCATGAACAAGAGATGGGAAAGGATATTGTTGGGACATTTAAGAAGAATTTAAAGCAAGATACGTAAGCTCAAAAACCCCAAGGAGAAACCCAAGATAAACATATGAGCTCTAACCCTCGTCCTGAGTCATCCAATGCTACTTCTTAACAAAAAGTCTATTATTGGTGTTGGTGGATAAAGAAAAAAAGGAGAGGGATGCTAATGATAGGGAAGGGAGAGTGAAGATGAGATAGATGAGATCGACGTTTCCCCTAGACAACACCATTTCCCCTATCCCCCAAAGTCTGTTTCCTCTTCTTAATGAAAGGCATATTACATTAAATATATAAATAATTATAAGCCATGCATTTTGACGCCCTTGTACATTCTTTTTTATTAATGAAAAATCTTCGACTTACAAAAAAAATAACACACTATACTCACACACAATGCAATAAGCAAGCCCCCATCGATGTTATGCACTACTTTAAATGGGTTTAATAGCCTTGGATGGCTCTAACAATCATAGTTGAATGTATATGATGTTAACTAATTTAACCAACAAAACATGCCTTCAACAATGGTAACTAAACTTACACTCCATTTACTGCATTAAACAATCAAGTGAGGCTTTAATAATTGTAACCAAACATACAAGTCGTTGAACAAGTTAACCAACCTAACACAACTTTAATAGTGATAACCAAAATGTACATGTTACTAATCAATTGACCATTGTGTCATGCCTCTAACATGTGCAATTGAACATAAATGTTGTTGATGGGGTTGACCTATCTAACATATCTCCCACAATTGTAGTCAAACATGCATGTTGATTCGGTTAATCTCCTAGATAATGTTAATAAAAAATACATATTAATATCCAACCTAACATGTCACTAATAGTGACAATGGAATGTGCATGTCAATGGCTAAGCTAATTGACCTTATATGTTGTTCATTGAGATGATTAACACATAGCTCACTAAGCTGACCAAGTTGACAAACCATTGGTTTTGTCATTGAACTAACATGCCTTTAATAGACACAACTAAATGTACATGATGTTACACCAGTAAACCATCATGACATGCCTTTAACAGTAGTAACAAAGTGCGCAAGTTTTGGATTGGGAAAACCAAACTAATATACATATGACAATCATAATTGACCATACATGTTTGTTGTGATCAACCCTTAAAGTTTTCTGTTGCTTCTATACAAAATTAAGCATTCCATGCAACTCTCAAAGTAACTTTGATACATATACAAATTAAGTTTGTATTTACATGTTCGATTTGTGTTAAAGTGTTTCCTCTTTAAAGGTCATAGGATTCAATCCAATGGAAATTAAGGTATGTACACATCCATAGATTAAATAGTTAAAGCATTGAATGGAGGGCATCCCTTATCTCACAAACAAGGGGGTCTCATTTGTCAACTTGGCAGCTACCTGCATTATAACTTAATATTAAATAATATTCTTATTTTTTCAATTAATATGAGTGCTTCTAATATTTAATATATTGATAAGGAGACTACCCCTTGACTAATTAGTGAAGTATTTAATATTGGATGAGAGAGTTGTAAGGCTGAAAGTTTGGCTACCACGGGTTAAGTTTGGTTTTTGTGTTATGTCAATGCAAAATTAGATTTCACACCTCTCCAGGGTGTTAACACCCAGGTTGTTCCCTATGACTCCCAAGGGAATACGGCCGGGGTAACCACTAACCAATCTTTGGATTACAGCTTCTAGCCAAGCTGTAATCAGAGAGGGCTCTCTCTTTATGATTTGTCACTGTTCTAATAATATTTTAGGCTAGCTATAATGTTCAGGGTTTTGTTTTTATGTTTTGGTTGAAGGATGTCTTCTGCATTCAAGGTGTAAGTTTTCAGGCAGTATTAATCCATTGGGCAATGGAGTCTGTGGCTACAGGTTGGCTGAATATTGGGTTGAGTTACTGGAATTACAGGGCCATTTAAATATCTCATGGGACAAATCTGAAATTGTGATTGTGATGTGTGTTCAACCAGTGAAAGGCAATTAAGAAACTTTCACTAAGCTGAGTGTGAGAACGAGATATGTTGCACAGGAGCAAACTTGAATTCCTGAAACAACAATCACTGTGAAAGTATATAGTTTGAAAGTGCAACAATTAAGAATTACACCTTCATACCTGTAACTGAAGAAAACATTTATAATGGCATAGATTGAGTCTAGGGTAATCTGTGATTAAATCATAGAACTATTCTTTTTCTTTGCCATTTAATTGTAAAACATAGAATATGAATGAGCTATGAAAAGATACAGAAACACATAATGAGAGTTTGAAGCAAAACTTATTGTGCCATGAAACATGCAGGAATCCTGTAACATTCAGCAAAACACCACAACGACTCAGATAACGCAGAGCTTCAGAAATTCCATCAACTTTTTGTATTAATAGTCTGGAAAATTACAGCATAAGAAACTTCTTGAAGAGAGATCAACAACCACCCCTGCAAGCTTATGCCAGGGGGAAATATATACAAACGGTCATACAAAATATCTAAGGCGTTGAGTCATCTAAGAAATAAATGTTTTCACCAACTTGTACAGAACAGCAGATAAGAAGTTATTACTGCTTTTAATACAACATAAATGCTCTTTATGTTTGTCAGGAGATATTTTGACCTTTGGAGGCCACTGAGTCGGTCTGAACGTTCTGCTTTAATGCTGGAAAATGCATCTTTATGGTTGCCATGCTGTAACTTTCGGCCCTGCTACCTGTTAGCTGTCAATTGTGCTTTGTTGGCCGAATAGTTCTGCTGAGTTGGCTCAGCCCTTCCCTTTTCATGCATGCTGATCTTTCCAAGTTTTCCTGTGCATGATCACTTGTAAATTTGAATAATAAATAACAAAAACTTGATTTACAGGCTCTGGCTTACAGTATCAGCTGTATCATTTTGGTCCAGTATTCCTGCGTGGGCAATTGGTGTCTCAGAATTGCCTCTAATGTCTCATCTGCCTCTGTACATTTATAGAAATTGGGAGGCACTTCAAACAGATGTTTGATCTCATCCATGATAAAAAATAAGTTCTCTACTCTGTTGTAGAGACTTTGTCCTGTTGCTGGCCCTGTTTCCTCTGAGGTGCTGGCCTTCTCTGTGATCTGATTTGTGGCAAAGGTGTTCACCCTCTTGGCATAGTTTTCATGGGAAAGTAGTCTTCCTGCGCTATTCAGTAAGCTTGGAAGACCTCTGTTTTGCAATGCCACAAATTTTTCCATGAATCTATTGACCTCGGTCTGCATATCCTGGGTCCTTCTCTCTAGTGTCTGCACTAGGCTTCTCAGTGTTAGGACCCTCTTTATTAGCTGGATGGTCTCAGTTCTGCTTGAGATTCCCATTGTTGCCAGCTGAGCACTTGTTCTGTTATTAAGCACATTGATCATTCTACTGGCAACCTCAGGCATATTGCCTAGAGATGCCCTTGATCTTTGGATTTCCCTATGTGCTTTTCCTATGAGCTCAATCTGCTCATGAATTGTCTCAATATATTGCCATTGGTCAGTGATGGACTGGCCAATATTTTCCCATAAGACTGTTTTGAGCTCAGCCACTACTTTGTCCAATGTGAGCTCCTTTTCCAGCTCCTTTATCTTATCCTTAAGGGCCTTTATTTCCCTGCCCTTTTCTGCTACAGTCTACTTGGATTTGTCATATCTTTCATTCAACTTGACTAAATTTTCCCTGGCCTCTTTTAACACTGCCATTTGGGCTTCCAGGGCTTGGATTTCATTCCTTAGCTTCTGCATGTCCAGGCTTGAAACCTGGTCTGTTGTTGGCGCTGGTGCTGAGGTGGATGGTGCTGCCTGTTCTGTTTGTTGAGTAGGGGGAGCAATGGTTTGAGGAGCTTCCTCAAGGTTAATTATTTCAGGAGGAGGCTGAGAGGTTTGACCTCCTTCCTTTTGCTGCAATGCTGCCTGCAATGCTGCTTGGGCAGCCTCTGACTCTCCCAACTTCTCTTGGGTCTGGATTAGCTGTTTGTATAGGGATACCAGCAAAGCTGTGGCATCTTGATCATGTCTCAGCTGAGCAACTTCTTCAGTTTGTGGGTGAATTGTTGCTGGGACTTTGACCATCTTTCTAAGGGCTGCCATGTCTGCATCCCTCAATTTCAACAATGCCTGCACAGCCTTAACATCCTTGGGATCATGCCCAAGTTCTATAATTATTTCCTCCAGGGCTTTAATTCTGTTATCCTTTGCTTGAGAGGATGCCCTTTCCAACTCAAGCTGGGCAGTTGTATTATTTAGGCTATTTTCTAGTCTATAATTCACTAGTGTCTTATCTGCCAAGGAGGCATACACCATCTCGCCCGTTTGCTTGTGCAATTCGATTTGATCCATTGGGTGGATGTCCTTGGCAAGGACCTCAAGATTGGTCCTTATATAATCTGCAGGGGACTGTGGCTGTACTACAGCTGGCATAAAATGACTCATTATCATCTTGCCCTCATGAACATCATAGGCAGACATCAGTCTTTGCTGGTTGGTAGGAGCCATTTTCAGCAGATGATTATAGAGCTGTATTTTAAGTGGCTCATTTTTCCTATTAATATCAATAAACTGTTGTTTGATTCCTCCTTCAGCTTCTTTTTGGTGGCTTGAGGAGCTGACTTCTCCTCCCATTGTTCTGTCTTGTCCCTGCTGGAAGGAACTAGTGGATGCTTCTCTACTAGGTGGGCCCATGCCCAGAGACTGCCCTATTGGCATTTCCTCCTCAGAGAGGGGATTCATTCTATGCCTTTTCTCTCCCTGATTTATGGATGATGTGAGGGGAGTCTCTCTGTCCCTTTTCCTACTTATATCCTCCTTTTTTGGAGTTTGGAGGACTGAGGCTTCAGTAGTAGTCTCTTGCCTAGGAGGCACAGTGTTCTAAGCCTGGTGCTCAGTGAAAATTGGGGCCTCAGCTGCCCTTTCTTGTTGTAATGGCTGCTCTTTGTCATGCTGCCCCTCTTCTTGCTGTTGTTCCTGCTGTTGTGGCTGCTCTACTTGCTGTTGTTGCTGCTGCACCTCCTCATGAGGCGGTTGTTCTGTTTCCATCTCTTTTTCCTTGCCTTTGCTAGAGGTTTGCTCACTAGCTTTGGCTGCTTGCTGATTTGCAGTTGAGGACGAGGCAACTGCTCCCACTTGTGTGCTTGGAAGAGTGAGTACCTGTGAAAAAAGTTCAAGGTCAGCCATCTTTTTCAGATTTCTCACTGCTCTTTGATTCAACTCTTCTTGTGTAACAGGCTCCTCTAGGGTTCCTCTCCTCCATTTTACTTGATTTGCATATTTTTCTATGTGAGGAATCCTTACATGGTCATAACCTGACAGCCTATACTTGACCCTTCTTAAAGTTATGAAGTGATTGGGGTCATATGGTTTCCACAGGAAACTGGTTTGCAAGCCAAGGGATTCTAACATTCTATCTGCCTCTAGCCAACCTTCTTCCCTTTTGTTGTAGATAACGTGGCCAAGTTGGTTCCTGACCTTCAGCTGTGCTTTTTTACCTCTGCCTGAAAAGTGAAGCACATCGGCATTCCCAAACTGCCTGAAATATTCCAGGGCAAACAATCTCATGGGTACATATCTGGGCAATCTGTAGGGAGGCAATTCACACCCATATATCCTGATGACCGTGTGGTTCTGGTAGAAGTACCAGTCCCCAATGCTGTATGTTTTGGATAACTGAAGGACCCTTTGCATCTCATCAGTGAGCCTTGGAGGAGGTGAGCTCATCAGCATAGACATGGCTGGGTGGATGAAGAGATCTATGAACTCACAGTAAGTGTATGGAGATTCAGATCTGCAGTGGAAGGCAGAGGACCAATAGACCACTGACCTTGGATTGCCATGGGCATCCACTCTTTTGATAGCAAAAGAAAACTTCTTATGTTGATAATATAAGATCAAATGATAAATGTAGGAGGTGTATCTGAACACCTTTTCTCGGGCCAAGTTCATCAACTTCTCATGTATTTTATCAGAGATGTAGGTGGCATAGTCATAGCAGATTGGAGACTTGCCAGGAGCGAACATGAGCATCATCACCAGCACAGTTTCATCAACAAATTCAATTGAATTATAGCCCAGAATGGGACTAATCATGTCCACAAGATCTCTGCCCAACTGGTTGAGGTATACTTGGTTCAAAGGAGGGTATTTCACAGTGTCAGAGTCAATGTACAGCTGATTTAATTTGGTGACCTGAGCATCTGTCAATCTGGCTCCTTGATTTATCAAGTCTTTGAGTGATAGAGGGACCAATTTCTTCTTAGTTTTGAAGCAGAGCATCTCTTTGATAGCTTCAGGGATGATGTAGAAAACAACTGAGCCTGAAGGGTCAAGCACAGCCCTCTGAGTAGGGTCATAGTTTTTAGCACATAGGTGGATCAAATCAGGGAACTGGTTGACCTGAGGGAGCTTGAAGATAGGGAGAAAAGAGTCCCATATGCCCAGCACATCTGTTCCACTCTCATGTTTAGCCTTTAATTCATTTAGCAGGTGGATGTGGAACTTGGTTCTCATTAGAATTTCCTCTGAGATTTGATAGTCCATGTCTGCTAGAGGTTGCCATTCCAATTCTCTCTGAGGGGCATTCAATGGAGCAATGTTCAATGCTACAGGAGCTACTGGTGGATCCATGATTTCCTTTGGGATTCTGTTGTTTATGGACTAGTGCTACTGTGCAGAACGACACCAAAGAGTTTTCTTTGAATAGGAAGGTGAATTGCTTAGGAACAGAGGACAAAAGGTGAGTTGCAGCAATTGAAATACTGCTTAGAACAAGAATAAGGCAAATGTCTGGCCTTACTCTCTCTTTTACAGCAAATTGGTACAGTGTGGGTTACCAGTTCGCGATTGCGCGAACAGAATGCAGTTTTCATAAAATTTCAGGTAAACGAGGCTTAGCTGGTGAATTTCGACGTTCTAGGTGCAAATGGGGACCAGGAACAGGGGATTTGCCGGTGAATTATATATTTATTCACTGTTTTAAGTTATTTTGGCAATTTACAGACAAAACAGGGCACAGAAAGGATTTGCATGGATAAATACCTGATATACAGTCAGCAATGGTCAAGAATGCAGGTGAAATGGCGCGCCAGCGGTCTCCAGGTTGAATTCAGCAGGTTGGCGAAGGCTCGGACGTGAAATTCATGCAGAGGATACAACAACGTTTTTTGCAAAAAGTGCAAAAAATGCAACATTTCCGCCAAAATATGGTTTTTTCAGGACTTTGGCGCCTTTTTTGGATGACGTCAGCATGACGTCATCAGGTGGGGTCAAAGTCGGATGACGTCAGCATGACGTCATCGGGTGACGTGGCGGCATACAAGAGGTCCACGGGGATGGTGAAGTGGCAGACAGGTGGGGCAACTGGAGGACGGGGCGCTGACACGGTGGTGACGCTGGCGGTGACGCTGGCAGGGCGGATCAACCGAAACCGGAAGTGGTTAGCGGTTTCATATCGCACCGCTTTTGATACGGAAGCAGAAATGTCAGATGTACCTCCGATATGCTGTGGGGGTGACGCGTGGTAGAGGCCTGACGTCACCCTCTGACAGATATCGGAAGGTAACTCTCGGACGTCGGGGCCGGTCCGATATGCACGAGGGCCGTCGGATCAAAAGGGCCCGATCCGACGGTCGACGGATCGTTGAGGTGGCCGAACGATACGGACGGAGGGCGGGAAAAAAATAATGTTTCTTTTGAGATTTGCGCCCGGCGGGTCCTTTGGAAATTTGGCGGATTACATGGTTTTTCCAATGCTTTTTATGCAAATGCTCTTTTGCGCCAAACTTTGGGTAAATGGAAAAAAGTGGGTTTTCATATGTTTTTTGCAAATGAAGCGGGTTATGGGTAAAAAAGGGTTTTTAGAAGGTTTCTAGCATAAGAAGGGGTTAAATGGCTTGGATAACTTCTGAAGGGGGGAAAAGGGGTAGGGCTTAGGGTTCTTAAACTGACCTAGTGCCAATTTAATCCCTGACTGTGAACATATGGCTATAATGCCAAGGGGAGGGATATTTATACAATGCTTGGGGTTTATACACCATAGTGTTATAATAGTAGGGAAAGGGTAACACAGGGGATTTATATAATAGAAGTTAGGGGTTAATATGGATGAAAGGGTGAATGAGGAATGATATCACTAAGTTTATTTTGAAAATCACTTAGTTTAGGGAGTAGATCAAAATGAAAAGAACTTTAGACAAGAAATGTGGCTTTTAAAGGAATAAGAACCACCATAAAACCTCAAATTCTTCCATGAATCTCAACTGATGAGGGGATGTTTGGAATGGGAGTGAAAGGGGAAACTGGGAAGTTAGACATGCTCCTTGGCTTTGCTGCAACATAATGGAGAAGAGGACCTTCTCAATCCACTGATATTCCTTTGTAAACAGGTTATCAAACACTCAATTAGAAAGGACTGACACTTCTGCAACCCCAACTGCCTACCCATCTATTTGCCTAGCATTTTTTATTTCTTCATGGAGGGTGCACTTAGACTTGCAGACCCTTATATGCCTTTTTCTTTTCCTTGGCTTTTTCCTTTTGATTTTCTATCTAATGCTGCCCTTATAGCTTCCAAGGTCCCAGATTAAGCAGTTGGGAACCTTACTTCTCTACCTAGCTACTGGTCTGCCAAGATTAAACGGTTTGGACAGACTTCTTCCTCTATTCTACAACAAAAAATTGAAACATGGCATGATCCAGATTAGGCTTTTGGATCACCCATCAAAATTGAGTCAACAAAGAACTTATGTACATACATTGTTTTCTCTAGGAAATATGGGATCTTTGCATCACCAAAGCAGAGCATATTTGGACCTTTCTTTGCCAATCATGAAATATGAAACCTATTGATATAGGTAGCTAACAGTGGCTCCACATGGGGATGGTTTTTCATTTGAAAGACCAAGAACAGCAGGTCAGAATGCCTTGCCCCTTGACTTCTTGTATCAAAAGTTGGAGTATTCCTCTTTGAAAATCCAAAATTGTGTTCTTCCTATCTTGATAAAGCTTGAAACTTATTTGCCCTTTGCTGATAACCTGTAAAACTTTGGGAAACTGCATTTTTACATGTCGACAGAAAGTAATATATACACCTAAATATGTACAAGGGAAACTCAGGCTGCACTCATGGATGGTAGTCAAAATAGTGCTTCAGCATCCTGCCATTCACAGGACCTTCATTCAGATCAGCTTCATCAAGAATTTTGAGGAAATAAGTATTGTTTCCTTGCACTGCTTGAACAGCAAATGGTCCTGTCCAAAGGGAATCAAATTTTCCATGTTTTCCTTTATCTTCCCTTCTTGAATCCCACTTGAGGACTTTGTCTCCAATATTGAAATCTTCTGCCTTAGTCCTTCTGTCAAAAGCTTTCTTTAGTTTTTCTTGTAAAACTTGAACTCTGCTGTAAACTTGATCTCTAGTTTGCTGCAGACATATTATTTGATTTATCCTTCTCTGCATATCGTTTGGTTCAGCTTGACTTTCTTGAAGAAGTTTCATAACAGGAATCCCTAGTGCTGAAGGGAATTTGGCTTCTAATCCATAGACTAACTCATATGGGCTGACCCCAATTGATCTCTTGGTTGTTAGTCTATCTGCCCATAAAGCATTCACCAGTTTCTTATGCCAATTCTTTTTATTTTCTTCCAGCACTTTCTTTATGATGTTTACCAGGCTTTTATTTGATGATTCAGCAAGGCCATTTCCTTGGGGATAGTATGCAATAGAATGGCCCAAGGTAATGTGAAATTTGTGGCAGAAATTCACCATCTTCTTAGATCTAAAAGCAGCAGCATTGTCTGTTATTATTTTGTGAGGACAACCAAATCTAGCCAATATGTTATTCTCCAAAAACTGAATGATTGTTGAATCATTTGCTTGTCTGCATGGAACAGCTTCAATCCACTTAGTGAAGTAGTCAGTAGCTGTTAGAATCCATCTATGTTGGCCTGAAGATGAGGGATGAATTTCCCCAATGAAATCCAAGCCCCATTGTTGAAAAGGTCTCTCTGTGGCAATAGGCCTCAAGGGAAGTGGTAGTAACTTTCTCTTTCCCTCAAACACTTGACATTAATGACATGATGTGGTAAACTTTTTAACATCAGAGAAAATAGTGGGCCAATAGTAACCAGCCCTTAGTATTTTGTCCATGGTGGACTTCCAGTACAAGTGTCCACCACAGTCACCTGCATGAAATTCTTTCATGATATTGTTAGTCTCATTCTCAATTAAGCAGTTTAGCAATATCCCTTCATGGTTTTTCCAAAGCAAATTACCATCCATAACACAAAATCTTGAGGCTTTCATTTTTAAGAACCTACATTTAGTTCTCGACAATCCTGGGGGAGCCCACAGGTTTTGTAACACATAACATATATCAGAGTACCAAGGGGATTGTTCAAAGGCTACGTTGATCTTTAGAGTCGCCAGCTCCGGTTCATTGTCCAGTTGGTTTACGTCTAAGGCTTGGAAGTTTGATTCTGTCATTAATTTGGCCAAGCCTTGCCCTTTTATCAGCTTTGTAGGTTTTATTTCAATGTCAAATTCCAAGATGTTGGCAATCCATTTTCCTCTTCTACCCTCTAAGTTTTCTTGAGTGAGTATGTCTTTTACAATAGGACTTGGCACATAAGCTATAACATGGGAATAAAGGATATAAATCCTAAAGTCCTTAATGGCCTTGACCAAAGCATAAGCTTGTTTTTCCATGATTTGATATTTCAGAGGTGCATCTCTAAGAGCTCTGCTAAAGAAAGCAATGGGATTTTCATTTCCTTGGTCATCTTTCTGTAATAAAACAGCAGCAATAGTATGTTGGGAGGCAAAAGAGAAAATAATGAATTCTTTATCAAATTGAGGATTTGTTAGGACTGGAGTTTGGGTAAGGGCCAATTTTATACCTTCAAAGGCTTGATTTGCTTCAACGGTCCATTTCACTTTTGAATCCTTCTTTAGCATGTTATTTAGTAATCTGATCAGTTCTGCTAAGTTTGGGATAAACCTTCTCAAGAAATTGATTTTTCCCAAGAATGCTTGCAATTCTTTGATATTTCTTGGGTGGGGCATTTGTAAGATAGCTTGTATCCTATCTGGGTCAATTCTAATGCCATCCTTTGAAATGATATGTCCCAATAGCTTACCTTCTTCCAAACCAAATAAGGACTTCTTGGGATTCAAGGAGATTCCATATTTTCTACATGTTAGGAAGATCTGTCTCAAATGTTTCAAATGTTCTTGGTCTGATTTTGAGAAAGGTGTGAGATCATCCAAATAAATGACAAGGAAGTCATGAATCTCTTTGGCAAAAGCGATATCCATTGCTCTTTGAAATGTTGCCCCTGCATTCTTCAATCCAAAAGGCATTTTTACATATTTGAAAGTTCCCCATGGGGTTGTGAATGCAGTTTTGTCTTGATCATCAGGGTGTACTAGGATCTGATTAAAGCCTGAGAATCCATCAAGTAATGAAATCCTTGAGGCCCCTACCACTCTTTGGAGAATGTGATCCATCTTGGGCAAGGGATAATTGTCCTTGAGGGACACTTGATTTAAGTTTCTAAGATCCACACAAAGCCTTATTTCACCAGTTTTCTTTCTTGTGGGCACCAAATTTGAAATCCAATCAGAAAACCTGATTGGTGCTATGATACCAGCTTTAAACATTTTTTGTAGCTCCTTTTCAATTGAGGGGAGAAGCATGGGATTAATCCTTCTCAATTTCTGTTTGAATGGCTTTTGATTAGGCTTGAGAGGGATAGTGTGCTGGATAACAGAGGTATCATAGGATTTTAGATCCTCATAGCCCCATGCAAACACGTCCTGAAACTCTTTGAAAAGGTCAATGTATTTGGGCTTTTGATCAGGAGGTAAGGATGCAGACAATTTTATTATCTTGGGTTTCTCAATGGTTCCAATGTTGCATTCCTCAATGGCAGCGTTAAGGGGCTGCATCTTTGGTTTTCTAGGGATTTCATTTGAGTCAAAGATGTCCTCTAATGGAGTTAGGTCTGTTGGAAGAAAATTGTCTTTCAGCTCTATGATCTCAGCCTCTGTAACAGGCACTCCTTCATAACTGTTTTGTTGAATTTGTTGTATGTTTTCTTTGTTGAAAATGGTTGGATGTAGCATTTGTTTTGCTGTTCTGGGTGATATTGGGTGGTTATTCTGTTCAAACTGTATTTGTGATTGACTTTCTCTCTCAGTGTCAATATTTAATCCTGCAAATTCTTGCTGCAAAGTCAAAAAATTGTTTATTTGTGCATCATCTTCAAATACTTGCCAGTCCTTGACATTGTTTGGGACAGAAGGTCTGTGTTTTACCTCAGCTGTAAAACAGTGGTGGGGCTCAAAAGGTAGCTTGCAGGTACTTGCAAATGTGGCTAAACTGTGAGCATGCAAGTTATGGATTCTGGGAATCTTGGTAATTTGAAATTCAGTGAAGGACTGTAGCAGTTCAGCAGCAGCAGATCTATAAGATCTCAGTCTTTTGTCATTGGTGACAAAATTTCCCTTTACTTGTTGGATAACTAGGTCTGAGTCTCCTAGAATTGACACTTTTATGGCTTGTAGGGACTTTACTAGCTGGAGGCCTAGTAAAAGAGCTTCATATTCTCCCATGTTGTTGGTGCATCTGAAATTTAGTCTGTAGGCTCGGCCTTCTGCATGACTGTTTTGTTTATTGTGTATCCAAACTCCAGCTCCTGCCCCTAATTTGTTGACTGACCCATCAAATTCAAGAAACCATAGGTTCTCTTTTTCTAGGGGAGATTTAATAACTTTTCTGTGATTTGGGATCATAAGTTGAAGTTCTGGTTTTTCACTTGGTTTGTCTTCTAGGACAGTCTGATCACTTGATTGAATTAGCTTGATTTCTAGAACAACAGCTTTGCTTAGTGATGGTTTAACCATTATTTCTTAGGTAGCAGTTTTTTTATCAGTGTCCTCCTCTTGTATGAGCGTATTGGTTTCAACATCATTGTTTGAGGGAGTTGTATTATTATTGAAGAGAATGTATGAGTCTATGTCTGAATGGACAGCATATATGGGAAAATTTTGGGGCTTTTCTTCACTGCTGACCATGTATTTCATTAGTGTTTCTCTGTATAGTCTCTTTGGTTGCCCAAAAACAGAGATGGTGGCGTATGACATGTCCAGTTGTAGGGAACCTTGAAGTTTAGCCCCCCATGACCTTGATAACAGCATCCCATACTTGGGTGGGATATCAGCAACTACAACATCCATTAGAATTGTTTTATTTGGGTACTGAACAAGGGACACACATAGATCTTTTATTAGACCTAAGCACTTGACTTGGCTGGAGTCAAAGGAGAATAGGTCCTTATATGGTCTTGTAATATCTAAATTCAATCTTTCCATGACTGCTTTTGGCATGAGGTTGTGAGAGGCACCTGAGTCAAACATTGCATTGTGTAATATCTTATCATGAACATGTAAACTGACATAAAAAGGTAAGATCCCTGTGACTACTGCTTTTCCATCAACTTCTGGACCAAACAACAATTCTGGGGTATCATCCAACACATTGACATCATCTTTGTTGTTAGTAAGTTGAAGGGACTTCTTGATTTGTTGTTTATAAATGTCATGCTTGGCTAGTTCTGAAAGAGGAATAGCTACCTTCAATTTACCAATTTCAGTTTCTAGGTCAAAGGGTTTTTCAGATTGGGTATTTTGGTTGTGGATGACAGTTCTTTCCTTGTTCACTAACTCTTCTTCTTGATTCTTGTCTTGATCTTGAGGCCTGTCCTTCTTGCTCATCCCTTGAGGAGTGACACTTGGGTTAGGGTGCAAGGATGATGTAGCCATGGGCTGCTGTTTTGAAGAAAATGGTTCAGTGACTTCTTCAATGGTTACTTCCTTTGCAAGTGATTCTGTTGTGTCATTTGACTCTGTGACTATGGCTCTTTTGGGCTGCTGGCTATCTTTTATCTTTTCAGGCTGTGTTACATTTATAGTTTTACTCCTTAACTTGTATTGTTTATGGACTTCATAAACAGCTGTGTCATAGCCTTGTTTAAAGTCAAATGACTCACCTGATTTGGTTTGGAACAGCTTGATTTCATCATCCTCATGATCTTATTGTGTTAAAAAGACTTGACTTTCCCCATCCAAACCCATTAAATTAATGTGGGGATCTTCATTGGGTTCACATGATGTGGAAGTCTCAGCATAGTTCTCTTGGAAAGGGGGTCTTATATCTGGGTCAGAACTGGCCTTGCCAGCGTTTGGATTTTGAGTTCTCCTAAAATTTGGATTCCTAGGAGGGTTGTTTTGTGGTGCTTCCCATGATGACTTTCTCTCAATTGATTCCACTCTATCACCCAATCTCTTCATACCAGTGAGTATTGCATCCAGTTTTTGATCAAAGGCTGAGGGTTCTTCTTTGAAGGTGGTTCTTTTTTCCAACCTTGCTCTGTTTCTTTTGGCAATCAGGTTAGCTTCCATTGTGACAACAACCTTTTGGGCATCTGCAAGGGTTTCAGGAGCTCTTTCCTTCAACTGATAGGCCATATCAGGGTCAAAACCATCGGGAAATTTGTACAAGGCCAAATAAGGAGGAGGTCTTAAATTTTGTGGGATTGCGTTATATACATTGTTGAATCTTGCACAATACTCCAAAACAGTCTCTTGGGGACCTCTTTTGATAGTGTCATATTCACCAAGTATGTGCAGAGGATCTTTCTTTTTCTCCCATCTGTTAGTAAAGGCTTGATAAAGCTCATCAGGAGTTGTGATGGAATTTGCATTCAGGGATCTAAACCAAGTTCTTACATCCCCAGTCAGACTTTGAACAAACATCCTCATTCTCACACTGTCATCATCTATTTCATAGGTCTCAAAATGATCTTGCATCCTTTTGGCATGCTGAATAGCTGTTAAGGGGCTAGTGGAGTCAAAATATGAGATCTTAGTTTGGTAGTCTTGGGGTAGAGCTGCAGCATTAGCAGGTAACTGCAAGGGTGCATACCTATTGGCCATATTTGCAGGGTTTATGGGATTGACAGGGATAAACGTGATAACAGGGATGATGGGTACTACAGGGTTGATGGGACTGGTAGAAACTAGAGTGTTGGTCAAGGGAATATGTGCAGTGGATGAAGGTGTGAAAGGAGGGCTTTGAGATGTAGATGGTGAACTGGGGGAGTCAAGGCTAGACCGAAATAGAACCTTGATTGGAGTTGGAACAGGTTCAGGGTGAGCTGTCTCAGGACTCAAATCACTAGGATTTTCCTGCCTTTGCTGTTTCCTAATTATTTTGGGGATTGTATTAGGATTTTCAAAAACTGTTGGCGGATTTGGGTCAGGGTTTGACCTAGTGTGTCTGGTTTCCCTTTTAGGAGCCAGCTTCTGAACTTCTCTTTGAGTATGTTTTTTGGAATATTTTTATATCTGAAAGGACTAGGCAAGATTTTGGAATAGCTGTATATATCTCAAAACTAACACGAAGATTGACTGAAGCAGCATTTATCTGAACCTGTTAATGTAAAACAGAAACAGTTCTGAAGGCTTCTTGGCTGGTATTCAGACTTCATCTGTAGCTTTAGGAGATATACAGTAATTAGAAAATCCTAAGGAGTCCCCAGTGGAGTCGCCAATTATGTTAACACCCAGGTTGTTCCCTATGACTCCCAAGGGAATACGGCCGGGGTAACCACTAACCAATCTTTGGATTACAGCTTCTAGCCAAGCTGTAATCAGAGAGGGCTCTCTCTTTATGATTTGTCACTGTTCTAATAGTATTTTAGGCTAGCTATAATGTTCAGGGTTTTGTTTTTATGTTTTGGTTGAAGGATGTCTTCTGCATTTAAGGTGTAAGTTTTCAGGCAGTATTAATCCATTGGGCAATGGAGTCTGTGGCTACAGGTTGGCTGAATATTGGGTTGAGTTACTGGAATTACAGGGCCATTTAAATATCTCATGGGACAAATCTGAAATTGTGATTGTGATGTGTGTTCAACCAGTGAAAGGCAATTAAGAAACTTCCACTAAGCTGAGTGTGAGAACGAGATATGTTGCACAGGAGCAAACTTGAATTCCTGAAACAACAATCACTGTGAAAGTATATAGTTTGAAAGTGCAGCAATTAAGAATTACACCTTCATACCTGTAACTGAAGAAAACATTTATAATGGCATAGATTGAGTCTAGGGTAATCTGTGATTAAATCCTAGAACTATTCTTTTTCTTTGCCATTTAATTGTAAAACACAGAATATGAATGAGCTATGAAAAGATACAGAAACACATAACGAGAGTTTGAAGAAAAACTTATTGTGCCATGAAACATGCAGGAATCCTGTAACATTCAGCAAAACACCACAACGACTCAGATAACGCAGAGCTTCAGAAATTCCATCAACTTTTGTATTAATAGTCTGGAAAATTACAGCATAAGAAACTTCTTGAAGAGAAATCAACAACCACCCCTGCAAGCTTATGCCAGGGGGAAATATATACAAACGGTCATACAAAATATCTAAGGCGTTGAGTCATCTGAGAAATAAATGTTTTCACCAACTTGTACAGAACAGCAGATAAGAAGTTATTACTGCTTTTAATACAACATAAATGCTCTTTATGTCTGTCAGGAGATATTTTGACCTTTGGAGGCCACTGAGTCGGTCTGAACGTTCTGCTTTAATGCTGGAAAATGCGTCTTTATGGTTGTCGTGCTGTAACTTTCGGCCCTGCTACCTGTTAGCTGTCAATTGTGCTTTATTGGCCGAATAGTTCTGCTGAGTTGGCTCAGCCCTTCCCTTTTCATGCATGCTGATCTTTCCAAGTTTTCCTGTGCATAATCACTTGTAAATTTGAATAATAAATAACAAAAACTTGATTTACAGGCTCTGGCTTACAATATCAGCTGTATCATTTTGGTCCAGTATTCCTGCGTGGGCAATTGGTGTCTCAGAATTGCCTCTAATGTCTCATCTGCCTCTGTATATTTATAGAAATTGGGAGGCACTTCAAACAGATGTTTGATCTCATCCATGATAAAAAATAAGTTCTCTACTCTGTTGTAGAGACTTTGTCCTGTTGCTGGCCCTGTTTCCTCTGAGGTGCTGGCCTTCTTTGTGATCTGATTTGTGGCAAAGGTGTTCACCCTCTTGGCATAGTTTTCATGGGAAAGTAGTCTTCCTGCGTTATTCAGTAAGCTTGGAAGACCTCTGTTTTGCAATGCCACAAATTTTTCCATGAATCTATTGACCTCGGTCTGCATATCCTGGGTCCTTCTCTCTAGTGTCTGCACTAGGCTTCTTAGTGTTAGGACCCTCTTTATTAGCTGGATGGTCTCAGTTCTGCTTGAGATTCCCATTGTTTCCAGCTGAGCACTTGTTCTGTTATTAAGCACATTGATCATTCTACTGGCAACCTCAGGCATATTGCCTAGAGATGCCCTTGATCTTTGGATTTCCCTATGTGCTTTTCCTATGAGCTCAATCTGCTCATGGATTGTCTCAATATATTGCCATTGGTCAGTGATGGACTGGCCAATATTTGCCCATAAGACTGTTTTGAGCTCAGCCACTACTTTGTCCAATGTGAGCTCCTTTTCCAGCTCCTTTATCTTTTCCTTAAGGGCCTTTATTTCTCTGCCCTTTTCTGCTACATTCTTCTTGGATTTGTCATATCTTTCATTCAACTTGACCAAATTTTCCCTGGCCTCTTTTAACTCTTCCATTTGGGCTTCCAGGGCTTGGATTTCATTCCTTAGCTTCTGCATGTCCAGGCTTGAAGCCTGGTCTGTTGTTGGCACTGGTGCTGAGGTGGATGGTGCTGCCTGTTCTGTTTGTTGAGTAGGGGGAGCAATGGTTTGAGGAGCTTCCTCAAGGTTAATTATTTCAGGAGGAGGCTGAGAGGTTTGACCTCCTTCCTTTTGCTGCAATGCTGCCTGGGCAGCCTCTGACTCTCCCAACTTCTCTTGGGTCTGGATTAGATGCTTGTATAGGGATACCAGCAAAGCTGTGGCATCTTGATCATGTCTCAGCTGAGCAACTTCTTCAGTTTGTGGGTGAATTGTTGCTGGGACTTTGACCATATTTCTAAGGGCTGCCATGTCTGCATCCCTCAATTTCAACAATGCCTGCACAGCCTTAACATCCTTGGGATCATGCCCAAGTTCTATAATTATTTCCTCCAAGGCTTTAATTCTGCTATCCTTTGCTTGAGAGGATGCCCTTTCCAACTCAAGCTGGGCAGTTGTATTATTTAGGCTATTTTCTAGTCTATAATTCACTAGTGTCTTATCTGCCAGGGAGGCATACACCATCTCGCCCGTTTGCTTGTGCAATTCGATTTGATCCATTAGGTGGATGTCCTTGGCAAGGACCTCAATATTGGTCCTTATATAATCTGCAGGGGACTGTGGCTGTACTACAGCTGGCATAAAATGACTCATTATCATCTTGCCCTCATGAACATCATAGGCAGACATCAGTCTTTGCTGATTGGTAGGAGCCATTTTCAGCAGATGATTATAGAGCTGTATTTTAAGTGGCTCATTTTTCCTTTTAATATCAATAAACTGTTGTTTGATTCCTCCTTCAGCTTCTTTTTGGTGGCTTGAGGAGCTGAATTCTCCTCCCATTGTTTTGTCTTGTCCCTGCTGGAAGGAACTAGCGGATGCTTCTCTACTAGGTGGGCCCATGCCCAGAGACTGCCCTATTGGCATTTCCTCCTCAGAGAGGGGATTCATTCTATGCCTTTTCTCTCCCTGATTTATGGATGATGTGAGGGGAGTCTCTCTGTCCCTTTTCCTACTTATATCCTCCTTTTGTGGAGTTTGGAGGACTGAGGCTTCAGTAGTAGTCTCTTGCCTAGGAGGCACAGTGTTCTGAGCCTGCTGCTCAGTGAAAATTGGGGTCTTAGCTGCCCTTTCTTGCTGTAATGGCTGCTCTTTGTCATGATGCCCCTCTTCTTGCTGTTGTTCCTGCTGTTGTGGCTACTCTACTTGCTGTTGTTGCTGCCGCACCTCCTCATCAGGCGGTTGTTCTGTTTCCATCTCTTTTTCCTTGCCTTTGCTAGAGGTTTGCTCACTAGCTTTGGCTGCTTGCTAATTTGCAGTTGAGGACAAGGCAACTACTCCCACTTGTGTGCTTGGAAGAGTGAGTACCTGTGAACAAAGTTCAAGGTCAGCCATCTTTTTCAGATTTCTCACTGCTCTTTGATTCAACTCTTCTTGTGTAACAGGCTCCTCTAGGGTTCCTCTCCTCCATTTTACTTGATTTGCATATTTTTCTATGTGAGGAATCCTTACATGGTCATAACCTGACAGCCTATACTTGACCCTTCTTAAAGTTATGAAGTGATTGGGGTCATATGGTTTCCACAGGAAACTGGTTTGCAGGCCAAGGGATTCTAACATTCTATCTGCCTCTAGCCAGCCTTCTTCCCTTTTGTTGTAGATAAAGTGGCCAAGTTGGTTCCTGACCTTCAGCTGTGCTTTTTTACCTCTGCCTGAAAAGTGAAGCACATCGGCATTCCCAAACTGCCTGAAATATTCCAGGGCAAACAATCTCATGGGTACATATCTGGGCAATCTGTAGGGAGGCAATTCACACCCATATATCCTGATGACCGTGTGGTTCTGGTAGAAGTACCAATCCCCAATGCTGTATGTTTTGGATAACTGAAGGACCCTTTGCATCTCATCAGTGAGCCTTGGAGGAGGTGAGCTCATCAGCATAGACATGGCTAGGTGGATGAAGAGATCTATGAACTCACAGTAAGTGTATGGAGATTCAGATCTGCAGTGGAAGGCAGAGGACCAATAGACCACTAACCTTGGATTGCCATGGGCATCCACTCTTTTGATAGCAAAAGAAAACTTCTTATGTTGATAATATAAGATCAAATGATAAATGTAGGAGGTGTATCTGAACACCTTTTCTCGGGCCAAGTTCATCAACTGCTCATGTATTTTATCAGAGATGTAGGTGGCATAGTCATAGCAGATTGGATACTTGCCAGGAGCGAACATGAGCATCATCACCAGCACAGTTTCATCAACAAATTCAATTGAATTATAGCCCAGAATGGGACTAATCATGTCCACAAGATCTCTGCCCAACTGGTTGAGGTATACTTGGTTCAAAGGAGGGTATTTCACAGTGTCAGAGTCAATGTACAGCTGATTTAATTTGGTGACATGAGCATCTGTCAATCTGGCTCCTTGATTTATCAAGTCTTTGAGTGATAGAGGGACCAATTTCTTCTTAGCTTTGAAGCAGAGCATCTCTTTGATAGCTTCAGGGGTGATGTAGAAAACAACTGAGCCTGAAGGGTCAAGCACAGCCCTCTGAGTAGGGTCATAGTTTTCAGCACATAGGTGGATCAAATCAGGGAACTGGTTGACCTGAGGGGGCTTGAAGATAGGGAGAAAAGAGTCCCATATGCCCAGCACATCTGTTCCACTCTCATGTTTAGCCTTTAATTCATTTAGCAGGTGGATGTGGAACTTGGTTCTCATTAGCATTTCCTCTGAGATTTGATAGTCCATGTCTGCTAGAGGTTGCCATTCCAATTCTCTCTGAGGGGCATTCAATGGAGCAATGTTCAATGCTACAGGATCTACCGGTGGATCCATGATTTCCTTTGGGATTCTGTTGTTTATGGACTAGTGCTACTGTGCAGAACGACACCAAAGAGTTTTCTTTGAACAGGAAGGTGAATTGCTTAGGAACAGAGGACAAAAGGTGAGTTGCAGCAATTGAAATACTGCTTAGAACACGAATAAGGCAAATGTCTAGCCTTACTCTCTCTTTTACAGCAAATTGGTACAGTGTGGGTTACCAGTTCGCGATTGCGCGAACAGAATGCAGTTTTCATAAAATTTCAGGTAAACGAGGCTTAGCTGGTGAATTTCGACGTTCTAGGTGCAAATGGGGACCAGGCACAGGGGATTTGCCGGTGAATTATATATTTATTCACTGTTTTAAGTTATTTTGGCAATTTACAGACAAAACCGGGCGCAGAAAGTATTTGCATGGATAAATACCTGATATACAGCCAACAATGGTCAAGAATGCAGATGAAATGGCATGCCAGCGGTCTCCAGGTTGAATTCAACAGGTTGGCGAAGGCTTGGACGTGAAATTCATGCAAAGGATACAACAGTGTTTTTTGCAAAAAGTGCAAAAAACGCGACATTTCGGCCAAAATATGGTTTTTTCAGGACTTTGGCGCCTTTTTTGGATGACGTCAGCATGATGTCATCAGGTGGGGTCAAAGTCGGATGACGTCAGCATGACATCATCGGGTGACGTGGCGGCATACAAGAGGTCCACGGGGATGGTGAAGTGGCAGACAGGTGGGGCAACTAGAGGACGGGGCACTGACACGGCGGTGACGCTGGCAGGGCGGATCAACCGAAACCGGAAGTGGTTAGCGGTTTCATATCGCACCGCTTTTGATACGGAAGCAGAAATGTCAGATGTACCTCCGATATGCTATGGGGGTGACGCGTGGCAGAGGCCTGACGTCACCCTCTAACAGATATCGGAAGGTAACTCTCGGACGTCGGGGCCGGTCTGATATGCACGAGGGCTGTCGGATCAAAAGGGCCCGATCCGACGGTCGACGGATCATTGAGGTGGCCGAACGATACGGATAGAGGGCGGGAATAAAATAATGTTTCTTTTGAGATTTGCGCCCGGCGGGTCCTTTGGAAATTTGGCGGATTACATGGTTTTTCCAATGCTTTTTATGCAAATGCGCTTTTGCGCCAAACTTTGGGTAAACGGAAAAAAGTGGGTTTTCATATGTTTTTTGCAAATGAAGCAGGTTATGGGTAAAAAAGGGTTTTTAGAAGGTTTCTAGCATAAGAAGGGGTTAAATGGCTTGGATAACTTCTGAAGGGGGGAAAAGGGGTAGGGCTTAGGGTTCTTAAACTGGCCTGGTGCCAATTTAATCCCTGACTGTGAACATATGGCTATAATGCCAAGGGGAGGGATATTTATACAATGCTTGGGGTTTATACACCATAGTGTTATAATAGTAGGGAAAGGGTAACATAGGGGATTTATATAATAGAAGTTAGGGGTTAATATGGATGAAAGGGTGAATGAGGAATGATATCACTAAGTTTATTTTGAAAATCACTTAGTTTAGGGAGTAGATCAAAACGAAAAGAATTTTAGACAATAAATGTGGCTTTTAAAGGAATAAGAACCACCATAAAACCTCAAATTCTTCCATGAATCTCAACTGATGAGGGGATGTTAGGAATGGGAGTTAAAGGGGAAACTGGAAAGTTAGACATGCTCCTCGGCTTTGCTGCAACATAATGGAGAAGAGGACCTTCTCAATCCACTGATATTCCTTTGTAAACAGGCTATCAAACACTCAATTAGAAAGGACTGACACTTCTGCAACCCCAACTACCTACCCATCTATTTGCCTAGCATTTTTTATTTCTTCATGGAGGGTGCACTTAGACTTGGAGACCCTTATATGCCTTTTTCTTTTCCTTGGCTTTTTCCTTTTGATTTTCTATCTAATGTTGCCCTTATAACTTCCAAGGTCCCAGATTAAGCAGTTGGGAACCTTACTTCTCTACCTAGCTACTAGTCTGCCAAGATTAAACGGTTTGGACAGACTTCTTCCTCTATTCTACAACAAAAAATTGAAACATGGCATGATCCAGATTAGGCTTTTGGATCACCCATCAAAATTGAGTCAACAAAGAACTTATGTACATACATTGTTTTCTCTAGGAAATATGGGATCTTTGCATCACCAAAGCAGAGCATATTTGGACCTTTCTTTGCCAATCATGAAATATGAAACCTATTGATATAGGTAGCTAATACAGGGATCAATCAAAATCATTTACACATACCAATCAAAGGCATTCAATAGATGGTTAAAGAAGTCGTTGGGATGAGTTCACTCTCATATCCAACCAAGGGTTTCTAAACTAGAGAAACAAGGGCATGTGTTTGATTTATTGGCTAATGTTTGAAAGTTTGCTACGAGGAGAGGAGTTGGTGGAAGTACTTATTATGAAAAGACTCTGCATCTCTTTGTTTATTTCTTAAGGTAGGCTTCAAATAAGTGATTATAGATATATGATACATATAATATGCAAACCACTCACAACACAACAATATTGAACATTTGCATGAGACATAACTTAATTTATATTCAATATATTTTTGCTTTAAAAAAGGCAAGATATGCTACCATGATGTAATACAATGATTTTCTCTAATATTGGGCACCAAAAAAATGACTTGGACCACATATGTTATGTATGATGACAATCATCGACTATAAGCTATGATTGTTAGCCACTCTAAGACCCCTCATTTATGGTCGTTCATTGAACATGCTCATGAAATTTGAGATCATTTGACATGGTTAACATGCTTTGGTTAACACAATCTAGTATGGTGTGAGGGCCTTGCCTAGAATGCAAGCTTTCTAACACCCTTTACAACAACATTGCTTCACAAAATGCATTTGACATTGATTCATAATTTTGCCTTTGTATATGAGAAAGAAACTAAATGTTACTTCTCCCTTATCCAAGATAATGCTCTTGATTACAAATTGAACAATGTATCATGACATTGCCTTTCTCTCTTTGTGTGAACTTGCTCAATTAGCATCTAGATACCTTGTGAGACAAAACTCAATGTATGTATTGTATTTGGTATTGTGTCAATTATTCAATTTTTATGTCCTAATATTGTGTTAATGGCCTTCCAATGCATGGTCAGTCTTGAATTAAAATTTTGACATGGAAAATCCCAATTTTACAATTTTGGCAATCAGAGGCACAATGTTGGGACAATGTGTATCCATCTTGGTGGACAATGGGGCAAACAAAATTTTTATTGATGCACAGTTGGTGGAGTGTAGAGGCATTCATAGATTGATATATATCCTGAACAACGTGGGTGAGAGAGGATTCCCATGCTTCACCTCAGTTGTCTTCTTGATTGTTGGTTTGATATTGAAGTCAAAATCCTTCCTTGACCCTTTAGCCAAAGAGGTGTCTCCTAAAGTATCTCCAATAATATCCTATGAAGAGTCATAACATTTAACCTGGAATTATGGCCCACCATGATCATCTAATAATTAATTGAAATAGCACTAAACCCCAATTTAGGGATTGGGTGAATCATATGGTGGGACTATGCTAGTGGGAACCCTAAATAAATGACTTGAAAACCCCTTGATTTTCTACCTTGAAGTCATTCATCTCCCAAATTTCTTGTTGGATACACATGTCCTAGAAAAAATGACAAGGAAGATGATAGGGAGTTCACAAGGACATTAGGTTGTCATAAAACATCATAAAGTGCATCCACATGGATGAACGTGGAATGGGAATTAAGGTCATAAAGTATACTAGAGTGTTAGACGAATAAAGTGCATCAAAATATTTTTGGAGTGTCCCAAAGGGTAATATACAATTCTTATCTCCTCTAAAATACAGTATACATTTATTGTGGTGATAGTAACCACAAGATTCTTAGAAATAGTGGTATAGTGTTTGGTCATGAATGAATATGTGGAAAATAAATCTAAAGCTTTTGACTCACTGGCATAAAATAGTTCATGGGACCGAATCAAAATTTCAAGGTACATGTCAAGGATCTCTGGTAGAATGGGGTTAGTAGCCAAAGGATACCTTTCAAATAATTTAAGGAGAGTAGGGAATATTTAGAGGAGGCCAGCTCAAGAAACCATAAGCAAGAAAAGGGGGAAAGTATCTAACAAATATGGTTAGAGTAGGCATCAAAATCGCCATCCTTGAATGAAATGGTGGTTTAGACAGGGCTCATGAGAGAATATGGGATGGAGGGTAGATTGGCATGGTGAGGAAATGAAAGAAGGGTTTTATCTACTAATGGAATATGGGATGGAGGTTATGTCTAAGTTCAAGGAGGCCTTTAGCTTTTTTGACAAGGACGGAGGTGGATGTATCACAACAAAGGAGCTTGGGACAGTAATGCATTCTTTGGGTTGAACCCCCAATGTATATTGGAAGTGGTCCAAATGTTTTATATTCAATAATCTAGTGCCAAATACAATAAACCACAAAAGAGTAGTTCTAATCTGCCTATAAATGGAACATATTAAATACACCATTCCAAATTGATTTTACTAAGGAGAATCAAAGAAATAAATGATTTTGGTCATCCATCACCTCCATATAGAGTAAACAACAACTAGGCCCACTCTATCCTTTACGACAAAAATTGTCCCATGCCAAGATGAATCTGGAAAGACACGTTTACTGATATTCTTAGGCAGAGTGAAAATATGAAGCCAATATATAGTGATGCTCTGAAGGATTGCTCGAACTAGAGTCAACTTGCCTTTTAGGGAGAGCCTCTTGTGTGCCTATGATAAAATTATATAATGGATTTTCCCTATAATTCAACACCAATCCTTAATTCCATAACAATTAGGTTGGAGCATAAATCTAAGATATTTAAAATCTGCATCCAATGCAGTGGAGATAACACCAAAAATATGATAAATCTCCAGTACCAATGCACCATCTGGGTAATAATAAATCCTATGAGATTTAATATTATTCATAAGGAGTCCGAAGACGGATCAAAAGAGGTCAATCTACCAAATAGTAACAAATCATCGAAGAAAATCAAAGGAGTAATTGTGACTTTTCTACCTACACACATGTAGCCAAAATTACATTTAATCCATCTACGTCCACACCTGCAACCAAAATTACTACCCTTGTGAATTTTGTGACTAATTCTTTGAAAATCAAAATTTTTATCCTCAACATCTTCTTCTCACAAAAGTTGTCATAGATATTTTGAAGTAGGCATATTGTCCACCATCCTTGTAGAAATTATGGTGTAGAGTTTGCAACTATTCATGAAGTTTTAATCAAAATCATAAGACACAAGCCTACTCTACTGCTCTCTAGAAATTAATTCACAATTCAGAACCAAAATTTCATACATGCAATAAGAAATAACACACATGCACACAAAAATTTTTCTAAGAAAAACAATATGCTAAAAACTCCAATGTTTGTTTGCATTAATATGATCAATAGAAATGTATTGCAATTTATTTTCTGAACTGAGCACAACCTACAAGTGAATATCCTGTCTCTCTTCTCACTGAGAAGCTCTAAGCCAGGCTTAGTAAATTTTTACCTCTTCTTGAGCCCATTTTCCTTGCACAATTACTTGAGAAATTAGGCCCCTATTATTTAGGATTTTTTACAAAATGGACTACAAAATTCCCAAGGTTGATCATTTGACTGTATGCAACACCTATACACTCAAGGATATTCTATAGTTGATGTTACACTACCTTGGAATCTCCACCACAGGTGGGGAACCTAAATTCTCCATGCATTAGCTATTTTGGGTTGATTAATTACTTAAGTGGATCATCATTGAGTTTGACTGAAGTCCCACTGCACAATTGGCCTTCCACTAGTTCCTCAAGCAGTTGGAACTAGTTGAACTGAAAATAACTCGAGATAATTGACTTTAATTGCTACGTCATCTGCCTCTAAACACAGTCTTGTAAATGGTGATATTGGATATATATATTCTTGGATTGATCATGAAATATAAGATTCTCAGAGAGATTGATGCAACTCTGATTATCACAATCGGATCCATCATTTGACCAAATAGTCCAACAAGTATCTTTCTCATCCATATCACCTCAGATGTTTCTTGACTCGTAGCCATGTATTATGTTTCTATCTAGTTGAGCACCACAGATATTTGCTTCCTGTCGTACCAAGAAACAACTACAAACCCAACACTAAAAATTACACTTGATGTACTCTTTCATTCTAATGGACATCGTGCCCAACTTGCATCTGTGAAGCCACACAACTTCACTCCCTCTACTCGTCTATACCATACCCCAAACTGGGTAGTGCGTGTGAGGTACTGTAAAACATGCTTAGTTTCCTTCCAAAATAGTTTGGTTGACCTAACCATAACATGTCTTAGGTCATTGACTATAAATCATATTTCTGGTCATGTGTTCACAAGATACATGAGTGGACCCACTAGCTATCGATAAATGGTAGCATCCACTTCACCTGAAGTGGCATCCTCCTTCCTCTAGTTGTTCCTTAGAGGTGTTTCCATGGGTTTACAACTCTCCATGTAGAATCTCTGCAGTATCTCATTTTCATACTTGCCTTGAGAGACAAATAATTACCCATCACCTTGTCATACTTCCAACCCGAGAAAGTAGTGCATGAGACCCATGTCCTTCATTTAAAATCCATTGCAAGGTCCTCCTTGCAAGATATGATCAACGTATCATCACTAGTTAAAATAAAATTATCAATATATAAGACAATAATAAGAAATTTACCTTCTATCCATATGTGATGAGGTTTACATCTGGTTCACTTATGGTGAATCCCAAACCGGTGAGATAACTATTGATCTTGGTGTACCAAGCACAAGGTGCTTGCTTGAGATCATACAGTGCTCACTTGAGTTTGCACACATGAGACTCTTGATCAAATGTCTCATAATCTTTTTGTTACTCTATGTACACCTCCTCCTTAATAACCCCATTCAGAAATGTTGTTTTTACACCCATCTAGTGGATATTCCACCCCATCTATGTAGTGAGACGAAGAATTGATCTAATGGATGAGTACCTTACTACAGGAGAAAATGTCTCCTCATAGTCAATTCCGTCAATTTGAGAGTACCCCTTGACCACAAATTTGGCCTTATACTTCCCTATTCTTCCATTTGTTGCCTGCTTCACCTTGGAGATCCATCTCAAATCCATTATTGATTTATATGTTGTTCTTGGGATATTTTCCCAAACATAGTTCTTTGCAATGGATTCATATTCCTCCACCACTGCATCAACCCCTACAAGTTTCTCTATTTCTTCCTCAAAATAGGATGGCTCAATCTCTATAAACTCAGCCATAAGAACTATGTTGCCAGTGTACCTCTCAGGTGACCTGATTTGGTTACGAAAATTTGAAGGATATCCCACATTCTCCCTCGCATCCTGCACAATTCTATCAACTTCCTGAGTTCTTTTTCTACCTTATCTGGAGGTTTTGCTTTAGTGAATGTCTCCATTCTCTACTCCACAATTTGTGGTTGCTCTACAACTTCTTGAGGTTCCTCTTTTTGAGCTAAAATCTCATCTTTTGGTGGCATCTAAAGCTCCCTCTCAAGAGAGCACCACATAGATTTCTCCTCATCAAAATTTAGATCCCTTCACATAACTATCATTATGAGTGATGGAAAGTGCACATGTTAGTTGTGGGGAGTTTTTGTGTAACCCACAAATATCCCAAATTTTTTCGTTGACTAAATCTTCTTCCTTGATTCTTTGGAGACATGCCAGTAAACAGAGGCTCCAAAAATATAGAAGTGTGACACATCTAGCTTTCTTCATGAGAAAGCCTCCTCCGGTGTAATATCATGCCAAGAATCTGATGAGAACTTTAGTTCTGCAAACAAACTGTTGTATTGCATGCCTCAACTCACAAATGCATTGGTAGGCCTTGGTCATGCAACATCACCCTTGTTGCTCCCAAAATGCTATGTATATTTCTCTCAAACACCCCAATATGATGTGGGTTGTGGGGAGTTGTCAACTCTCATCGAATGCCTTCTTTTGCAAATAAATTTTTAAATTCATTCAACACATACTCACCTCCATTATTGCTGAAGAGAGCCTTCACCTTTTTCTTGGTTTCTTTCTCAAACAGTGCTTTGAATTCTATGAACATGGAGAATGTCCCATCTTTCTTCCACATGAAGAGATCCAACACTTATGTGAGAAGTCATCAATAAAAAGGACAAAATATTTGTGTTAGGTAGTGGAGGCTATAAAGGAAGGTCCACAAACATCAAAGTGGATCCTTTCTTGGACTGCATGCGCTTTGTTGTCCCAATCATGAAATTTGGATTTTATGTACTTCCCCAAGGTACATCATTTGCATACATCCTGCTACTCAAGTGCTCCTTTAGGGAGGCTAGTGGATATTTTTTTATACTATTCGAGGTGCCATGATGCAAATGGCCAAGGCTTATGTGCTAAAGTTCACCTACATCATGGCCCTGCACTCTCTCTTCCTTAGCTTTTGATGCAACACAATCTTCCACATCTAACTTATATAGATTCTTCACACAAACCTTGATCTTCTTCACTTGTCTCGTTGCTATGTGTCTCATGAATGTTTTTCCTTTCTTGAAGATCATGTCATAACCACAGTCTTCCAAAAATGCAACAGAGATGAGAATTCTCTTTAGGCTTACAACAAACATGACATTCTTGATCCTAAGAGGGGAGCCTGACTCCCTCTGAAAGTTGATTGTACCAATACTGGTCATGTTGTACCTTCCGTCGTCCCCTAGCTTGATGTACATATGGAGATCTTTCTCCTCCAAGTCACTGAAAAGTCTCTACACCCTGTCATGTGGAACAATGCACCTGAGTCCTAGTACCACACACTCCCCATCACTATGTTGGACATGCATGCGATAAGGGTAAAGTCAAGGTCGAACTATGAATCCAAGGCTTCACCCACTGCTCCTCCTAAGGTCTTCTCACTTGCCTCTTTCTGTGGGCACTTCATGGCATAGTGCTCATATTTGTGACAATGGAAGGATTTAATTTTTGACAAATCTTTCTTCTTTCTCCCTTGGTTGGATTTTGGTTTGGTTTGAGATTTCTTCCCCTTTTCCCTTCTTTCCCTTTCCAACCAATGCAAATTTTTCTTCATCCTTGCCCTTAGATGAGGTCCCATCTCTGGTATTCTGCCTTATTTTCTCTTGTACCAAATTGCACCATAAGTGTTCCCAATTCAGTAGATTCTCCCTCCCATTCACTTAGTCTTGATAGGTATGCCAACTCTTGGGAAGGCCCATAAGGGATATTCTTACCAAGTCATCCTTTGAAAGAGTAACACCAACTCCTACAAGCTCATCATGAACTTGTGTGAACCTCCTCAGATATTGTAGGGTAAAGTCATTCTTCTACATCTTGATATTTCAATGTTTATCCTTGAGCACCAACTTTTTCTAGTCACTACTATTCTAGAATAGATTTGTGAGTGCCTACCACATTCCATAAGGATTTTCTTTCCCATGGAGATTGTTGACAATGTGGTCTTATACTCCCTCCAATATTATTATCCACACCTTGGCTACAACTTTCTTCCACTGGGCAAGGTTTTGGGCATTATATTCTGCTGGTTTTGTAACATCTCTCTTGATGTATTCTAGCAATCCATTGTCATCGAATACCTCTTCCATGCGATCCTTGCAGTCAATGAAATTAGAGTTGCCTTCGAAGGAATACTCTAGCCTCAACCCGTTGAAGGTCATATTTTATGTTCTTAAGAGATCTTGCTACATTCAAACCTCCTGAAAAGCAAATTCGAAATTCATGCTCTAATGTGATTCCTCCTATGATACAATGTAGAAATTATGGTGTAGATTTGCAACTCATTTTCAAGTTTTTTCAAAATCATAAGACACAGACCTACTCTACTACTCTATGAAAGTTAATTCACAATTTAGAACAAAAAATTCAGACATGAAATAAGAAATAAAATACATGCACACAATATTTTTCATGGGAAAGTAATCTTCTAATAACTCCAATGCCTGCTTGTATCAATCTTATGAATATAGATGTATTACAATTGATTTACTCAACTGTGCATAACCCGTAAGTGAATAACCTATCCCTCTACTCACTAAGAAGCTCAAACCCAAACCTTGTCAATTTCTACCTCTTCTTGAGGCCATATTTCCTCGTGTAATTCCTTGAGAAATTAGGCCCCTATTATTTAGGTTTTTTCCAAAATGGATTGCACAATTCCTAAGGTTGATCATGTGACTGCATGCAACACCTGTATGCTCAAGACTAGTCTACAACTAATATTACACTACCTTGGAATCTCCACCATAGTTGGGGAACTCGAATTGTTTGCATGCACTAGAAATTTTGGGATGATTGATCACTTAACTAGATGATCACTGCATTTGACTGAAGTCTCACTACACAACTAGCCTTCCACTAGTCCCTCCAACTGTCAGACCTAGTTTAACTGAAAACAACTTGAGATGATTGACTTTGACTGGTACAAATTAGAAATGACACATGCTTAACTGAACTCTAACTCCTCCAACTCATACAAGCTAATTGCATCCAAGTTCTCTGCTGATGTGGAAATTCAAATTTTCTCAATTTATTCAAGGCAAAATCAAATTGAGAATTTCTTGCCATATTTTCCAACAATCCTTCAAGGAATCTAATCCATGTTTCCAATCCAGCTCAACAATTTGCTAATAACAACAACCAAAATATATAAGTAGCATTCAAAATAAAAAAAATAGTAAAACGACACATATTAAAACACAATCGATGGAGACATAAGTACTCCAACTATGTTACCACCCATTAACATTATTCGAAAGTGCCTCCTTTGCTCCTCTCACGATGGACACCTCTGTTATCAACCTCCATCGCCCTAAATCTCATTAGTTGTTGTCAACCTCCATCACTCTACTTCCCAAAGAAACCAGCAATACCATAAATATGAACCCCTAATCCTTTACCTTTTTTACTAGCACATAACATTGAAAGTTTTAAGACAAAAGATTTATTTTGTCTTAAAAAATTGCCTTAAAATTCCCCTCCATGTAGTAGTCAAGAATGCAACGGCATACTTTAGGAAATTGTTTCACTAAATTGTTGCCTAAGGTAAAAGAAGGTTTCAATATGTAAAAACCTATCCTAGATGGTGCATTTTGAGCAACCTAGTAATACATGACTAGGTGATCATTTTTTGGGTGATAACAGATTGTTTCCCAACATAAGAGTTTGAGTGTTATAGACATTTTTGGGCACTACAACCCCAAGCAGGAAATTTCCATAAACCAAGGGCTCCTAAGTCCCTAAAAGTGTTGTTCTAACCCCTAAAGGAATAAGGTCAACAGATTACAGCTTCTCCCAGAAGTTCTCCATGAAAAACTGCTTAGAATTGGTCAAAACAGGATCATTTCAGCTGCTCCACTAGCCAAGTGCGTTGCATCTCACCTAAATACATTGTGTGGGTGATTTGCATTTCAAAAATACCTTCTATGGGGTGCGATGGGTGAGAAATGACAAATGGCAGTGTCATTCCGCGAGGTGGAGAGGCAATGGAAGCTTCCAGAATCTTCTCCTGTGACACTTGCCTCTCTGAATTCGACCAAGGATGAGTAAGAGATCATCAATCTCCAAGTGGAAGCAAGAACTATCAGAGGGAAGACACTAATCAAATCATAAGCTGACTCATCTCCATTACAGATATCTATATATGGATCCCTCATCCCAGAGATCCAAAGGCTGGAATTTTGCATATTGTAAGGAATTGCTGTTGGTTTCTTGAGACAAACATCAGATTGTTGGGTGATCTAAGCTTTGTATGAGGTGAAGAGGGGCTTCCTTGCTGAGAGGTTGATGCTGGGTCAGAACAACTGGTTGTAACTCCTCTTGGCTCTTTCTTGTTTATTAATAATAGCTATTCAAGTTTTCCTCCATGCTCTTGTGTCACTGATGTTTGCTACATTTGTATGGTCAATTTACATCTGATCCTAGATTGTTTATGATTATAGATCCATGTCTTTGTATAGTGCTATGCTACTGTGATCTTACAGGTACTTTGTGAAGCTGGGCGTGCAAGGGAGCAGGTAGCTAAAGACTATCAAAGAAGAGAGGAATCAAATCAGGAGATTAGCGCAAGACAGAGGTTGGTCTTTCTGTTCCTCTCTATCTATCATTCATAAAGGAAAAACGAAAGTAGCTTTTCTCTTTTTGTTTCTACGGCAGCTGTCACACCTTAGTGGGATAGAGCAGTTCTATATAGACACTTTTCCCTGTAACAAAAATGGCGACTCCGCTGGGGAAGAATTAGTTTGTTTGTTTATCATTTTTTTTTGTTTGTTTCATAAACTTACAGGTAGCATTCGAACTGCATTTGCCATAACAAATGCAAAGTAGATAAATGCTACTTCAATCCATCTACTGAATTTGTTTATGATTTAAACAACTAATTCACAAACTATCTAATTTCCCTTGTGATAGCTCTTAGATCCTCCTTAGATCTACCCCTGATTGTTGCATTACTGATTGCTTTTTTCTCGGCCAAAACCCAAGAACTGAACTGCAAACTGTGACCCAGAACCCAAACAAAATCTCGTTTCTAGCCCAGCGCAGGTACTGTTTAGAGAATCTGAACTTCAGCGCACTTCCCTAGTGGACAAGGTGCGCTGCATTTCAAATTCTCTGTGTTACAGGTGCGCTGATCAGACTAGGCTTTGTGCAGTTTTGGTTTCTGTGATTCATTCTTTCCAGTTCTATTCCTGAATTTTGCTACCTGTGATCAGTATATGTCTATTTGAAACCCCTTTTCCTTGCTGTTATTCTGCCTCCTTTGTACAAAAGAACTGTATATGTTTTTGTGTGTTTGTTGAGTCATTTTCAGTTCTCCTTCGCAAAAGTAGCATAACCGTACTATCGTCCTTTGATTTGAAACTGTCGCAAGTGTCGATTTCAATTGTAGGAAAGAGTTTGATTGCTGTTGATGGTCAATTATCCTGTTACTATTGTTTTTGGTCTGAATTTATAATTTTCTAGTGTCAAGAACAAGTATTCATTTCAAAATCGTAAGGTGTTGTGATCGTCTCCATTTTTTATTTCGAAAGGAAACTTGTTGATATTTGTCACTTGAAAAGAAATTCAGATTTGTGCATCAACTTTCTTTTTAGCATTCATATACTAAGAAAGTCGAAAACAAATACATGTATGTGCATTTGCATATAGACACTCTGATTGGTTTGATTTAGGAAAGTGTATTTAGAGTGTGCTCTTTGCTCTTTGTGAAAAGATTCTGTCTTTCTTTCCTTAGTAGCTAGGATTTTCATTGCACAAAGAAGATAAAAATTTTGTTTATCATCTTAGATTGCATTTTAGGAATTACATCTACATCTCGCGGTGAACCTGAAAGGCAAACTTCATAAACAAGATGAACTATAAAATAAATTCAATGAATCTAACAACGCTTTGGAACTTAACACACAACATTTAGAAGTCTAGGCTAGAGACGTATTTCGGCGTCGTAAAGCCTGGTAACTATTGTTCTCACTGATGGTTGGGTGATTCCTCCACTTTGAGGTGATAAGTGCCAGTACGGACTTGTGCTCCCACATACCATCGAGTATATTTTGGGAGACCCCAATAGGCTTAATCCTTTATCCATAGGAAGCCGTGTCTGCCACCCTATCGGTCGCAATGCATTGAACACAGCATTCAGGAAGATTGACTACCGTACCGTAAAAAGTATTCTGCAATTTTGTGATTGGTTTGGTAATCCCTCTACCTAGATTTCCAGAGTAGTCCCTTTCATTCCTTTTCAGACTCCTTAACAGAAAAGGTCCATCTGAGCACTTGTCTCTTCAGGCTCATTAAAAATCGAATGAGACTAGAGTCATATTTTGTTTTTTCTTGACTCTTAAAAATTGAAAAAACAAGTTGTGTCAAAGCATCTAAAATTTATTTTAAATGGAATACTCATTACCCTTTCCTACATTGATATTGGGTTGAGAAAATGGAATCCACCAACCAAGGAATTCCCCTTGGAGGAAATCTTAGTCCCTTCTCCTCTTGGGGAGATGTTGGTGCACCCCATATGGCCACATTGTCGCTTTGAGGACTGACAATCGGCTTGCCTGTATGGCTCTTCTCAACCTCTGTCGTTTAGAACACCGCAATTCCTAAACAATCAAATCAGCAACTAGACGAGTCCAGAGTTACCCACCAACCTTCTACTTCCTCTAATTCTTCCTCTCCTCCTTCCTCTTTGCTTGATGGGGCTGGTAAAGCCAAAAGTCAAGTACCCGAGAAGAAGAAGGAAAAGAAGGAGAAACAGAAGAAGAAGAAGGAGCCAAAAGTGAATGGGGGCAAACGAGCATCGTCTAGCGAAAATCCACACACTACACCGACCAGGCCTAAATTGCCATCTGTCATTTGCAAAGGAGACCACTATCATAGAGATTGTCCTTGCATCCCTCAGATCTTAAGGGACTGGTCTCCTCGTTTTCACAACCCGGTGTCATCAACCTCTGATGATCATGTTGAAAACACACCATCGACTAGTGAAAGTGAAACCCCATGACAAAAAGGAAAATATAGATTTCCTTGTAAACTGTGAGAAGGCGATCATGCAATCCCCTGTTGTCCCTTCTTAGACAAGGCTAAAAGAGTTTTGGATGATCGTTCGGTTTCACCGCTACGACTTCCTCCTGGATATAAAAAAACTCTTACCGAGTCCGTCACTAGTTGAAAATCTAGCTGGCCCACTCAGGTGGTCGGCTGAAGCATCTATCATTGAAAACAAACCATCTGAACCCATACTAGACGAAAGTCAAAAGGTTGAGGCGGCAGTTGACCCGGTCTTGCCTTTAAAGGTTCCATCTTCAGATGATATGGTCACCGAAGAGAATAAGGATAACACCGTCCAAATTCTTTTCATAAGCACAGACTCCAATGAACATGGGGGCAATTTACCCGTTCCTTTACCGCAGGAAGGAAGTTCTTTAGAGTCATACCCGGCCGTCTATTCGGTCCCACCTCCAAGAAACCTAGTTGTCTCCTTCGACTGGAGTCAACTAGGCAGACCCCGTTTACCAGCTATTGTACCATTCCAAATCATTGTTCAAATATATAGAATGGTTATGGCTAGTACCATCATAGATGAGGGGGCTTCTGTGAGTATCCTTTCCTCGACTGCTTGGAAAGCACTTGGTTCGCCATCACTTTTGCTTGAGATGAGAAATCTAACAGGCTTTGATAAAGGAACTAGTCGACCGTTAGGGATCCTTCCCAATGTGCCCATAACATTGAGGGGGAAAACCGTTCACATGAACGTAATGGTAGTTCGAGGACCCCTAGATTATAATCTACTCCTTGGACGAGACTATATTTATTGCATGAGAGCAATTGTCTTCTCACTCTTTAGAGTAAAGTGTTTTCCGCAAGAAGGAAGAGTGGTCAAGTTCGTAGACCAGCTTTCATTTCCTAGATCATACAGAGCAAATAGTCATATACCATCCCTGAATGGTCTTTTCACGCAAGAAATGTCTCAATCTCTAGTCCGCCCGCCTCATGAGCGTGAGTGATTCGGGGGACATGACTAAAACCCAAGGGGCATGCACCCTGGTCTGCTTCGACAGGAAAACTTCGGGTATAGGGTAGGTTTCCGCGAGAGAATATGACTAGTCTGTACTCCTGTCCGTGATTGGAAGAGGGGTTTATTCTAGAACATGATTCTCTTGTCAAAGTTACGTGAGTGGAGTAGCCTCCTTCACTCACCTTTGTCTATTTCGGTAAACATCGCTGAAGAAGTGTTTTTTTTGCGCTGTGAATAAAACAATCTTTGGTAACCTGTAAGAGGTAGGCCTCTCCGGGTAAAACAAATGTTTTAACAGAAAGAAGAACGGGTAACCTTGAAATTCTGTTTTATACCTGGGGGCATGCAAGCGAAGAGCGACTATTTATTTTTTTAAATTTGTAGGTACTCTAACCCTTTAAACTTGTAGGATTGGTCATTTCCTAACTTGCATAAAGAAAGGATGTGGGGCAAAACTCTAAAAATTGCCGTTTTTATATATGAGACATTCTTATCACACGACTAGATTAATCGAGTAGTTTTAGCACATAGTTCAAGCTCATTAAAAAATAAGCATAAGACATGAGCAAATGTTTCCCCCCGCGTTTAAGCTCATTAAAAAATGAACTATTCACCGGTAAATTACCATCGTGAATGTAGTACTTCAGCCATTAAAGCCTTGGTCTTGTTTGCACCATCACCTCCACTTTTGCATTGGCCGATCATTCACCTCCATTTGATTGTTTTCCCATTTTGAGGAACAGCTGCGAAGAGTGATTTCACTAGCCATCCTTGTAACACTGCCATGATTGGAAAATTCCAAACCTTACCTGGAATCAGTTGCTATCCATTTTATCACTCGTTCCTCAAAAGACGAGTCTCCTTTAAGCTCTTTTCAACTGACTCGTAAAATATGAAAAGATTGCCGAGCCATTGGCCTCTCCAGCTCGTTAAAGGGAAAGGAAGTGCTATCTCTCCTCTAAATTTTAATCTTTTTGGACCTGAGAGATTATTACACAAAAAGATCGAGTGCTTGTTTTGTTCGGCTCGTTAAAAGTATCGAAAATTCATCCCTTCTGTATTGTTTTATACTTTTTCGGACTTAAGGGATTAGATGACGAAAAAGGAATTTTGGAGTTACCTTTACGTTCCATTCTAGACTCTCTAAAATTGAAAAGGACCGAGTTATCTTTGTCGTTAAACTCGTTAAAAGTTTAATAGTGACAAACTTGTCTATAGACAAGAACGAGTTTCACTATCGCTAGGCTCGTTAAAACATAGCGATGGGTTTGCCCGAAGGGCAAATTATAGAACAAGCACATGTTATCCTCCTCAATCTTGACAAAAATAAAGAGGTACTGGTCAGCAATGACTAGGGAAAATTGGGAAGAAAACTTGAAGAAACTTTGTTGGTAGCAAGTTGCTCTTGAACATGACACTTCCACTTTGCGTCCGAGTTGGGTTGGGTTGTTTCATTCACCGGTCACATCACCATGGTCCCATCATACCATCCACATTTGGGGTTAATGCTACCAATCCATCACATCAGTGTCACCGATATGTTCAAGAGAAGTCATTCAGAGAATTCACCTGGGTCTCACCCACTATCATACATTTATACTCCATTATTTCATGAATGCCACCCTGAACCTTATATCACCAGATCATTTTCACCTCCATTAAAATCATTTGCTTCGTTCCGTGTCATTGATGTGGGATTCATTAAGGCCCTCCTGTGACGGATCGCTTCTTGTCGACATCAGCTCATTATCCAAGAAGTTGATCTAGGAACACCCCATTCAGTACTTTGAAGCTTGCATGCCTCAATGGCAAGTTTCTCACTTCCGACAACAGGTTTACATCAATGGCCTTCGACTGAAAGATTTTGCGTGGTGTTTGATGCCAAGTCCTTTATTCACACCACGTGAATTGTACTGCAGTACCTTGAGGGTCATTATCATTATCGGTGATTCCTCTCGTGCCTGTTAACAACTTACATCATTGGCTGGTAATCAGGCGATGTCTTTCCATGTTCGACTCTAGAACAACTTTCACATGGATCGACTTGTACTTCGAGTGAAGATCGAATGCGATTGAAGACCCCGGATCTAGTTTCATCCATCTGGGCTACGATATATATTCAGGGAAATAAAGACATCAAATGTACATCATTGCTGCACAGATAATCATCCAATCAAAAGGATGATGGCTCTATCAGAATCATCAGTCTACACTCAGACGATTGTCTGTCCTATGTACACGGAAATGAATTTATAAAGCTGAGCATGGGAATGCCCGCCTCAGCTAGATCATGAAAATATTATGAAGATAATGTATTGTATTGTATCTTATTATAGGTCTCCTCCCAGCTTGAAATCACTTCGGATCCTCATAATAAAGCATTTCACCCGACATCAAAAGATTAATGACCTCATGCTTTAGGGGGCAACTGTTATAGACATTTTTGGGCACTACAACCCCAAGCATGAAATGTCCATAAACCAAGGGCTCCTAAGTCCCTAAAAGTGTTGTTCTAACCCCTAAAGGAACAAGGTCAACAGATTACAGCTTCTCCCAGAAGTTCTCCATGAAAAACTGCTCAGAATTGGTCAAAATAGGATCATTTCAGCTGCTCCACTGGCCAAGTGTGTTGCATCTCACCTAAATACACTGTGTGGGTGCGTTGCATTTCAAAAAACCCTTCTATGGGGTACGATGGGTGAGAAATGACAAATGGCAGTGTCATTCCGCGAGGTGGAGAGGCAATGGAAGCTTCCAGAATCTTCTCCTGTGACACTTGCCTCTCTGAATTCGACCAAGGATGAGTAAGAGATCATCAATCTCCAAGTGCAAGCAAGAACTATCAGAGGGAAGAAACTAATCAAATCATAAGCTGACTCATCTCCATTACAGATATCTATATATGGATCCCTCATCCCAGAGATCCAAAGGCTAGAATTTTGCATATTGTAAGGAATTGTTGTTGGTTTCTTGAGACAAACATCAGATTGTTGGGTGATCTAAGCTTTGTATGAGGTGAAGAGGGGCTTCCTTGCTGAGAGGTTGATGCTGGGTCAGAACAACTGGTTGTAACTCCTCTTGGCTCTTTCTTGTTTATCAATAAAATCTATTGAAGTTTTCCTCCATGCTCTTGTGTCATTGATGTTTGCTACATTTGTATGGTCAATTTACATCTGATCCTAGATTGTTTATGATTATAGATCCATGTCTTTGTATAGTGCTATGCTACTGTGATCTTACAGGTACTTTTTGAAGCTGGGCATGCAAGGGAGCAGGTAGCTAAAGACTATCAAAGAAGAGAGGAATCAAATCAGGAGATTAGCATAAGACAGAGGTTGGTCTTTCTGTTCCTCTCTATCTATAATTCATAAAGGAAAAATGAAAGTAGCTTTTCTCTGTTTGTTTCTAAGGCATCTCTCACACCTTAGTGGGACAGAGCAGTTCTATATAGACACTTTTCCCTGTAACATTGAGGAGCACATCGTATGATGAAATATGTTGTAGCTTCACTTTCGCAAAACACCAAAGGGGAGTCATAGGGAGAGAGAGAGATAACTCAAGTAATAGGAAGTAGTGAAGTTGGAGGGGGTGAAACCTACCTGTGAGATAAAAGTTTCCTTTATTCGTGAGTACAAGATCTCAATAAGGCGAGGGACATATACCCATACCTATGAGAAAACCGAGTAAAAATGATAATGGTGTGCGTAACAATCTAGGTATAAGGTACATAGTACATGATACATGATATGCTAGCATCAATGGGGCAAAAAATGATACAATGAGATAATGATCCCCATATACATAATTTCCTCGAATACAGTGGCCAGGATTGATACAATTAAGTATGTTGATTTGAGGACATGAGACATAATTCCCCCACGTTGGTGTGGTGAAGGGGGGGGGGGGGAGGAGATCACAACCAAAGAAGCCCTGATGAATAGGAGAGGTATTTAAATATCTCAATGGACCATTTTAAATAGAGGTTCATGTTGTGAGTTATGCAATCGGCAGAAACAAAGCCATTCAAATAAAAATAACTTCTTCTGAGGCTAGATCATAATTTTCTGACATCTAGGTATGTGAGGGGCTACGTAAAGAGACATCCCCTCATAAGGTCTAGAACATCTCACACACACCTCAGAAAATCTAGGAAAATCTACTAGATCACTAAACCACCAAGTGTATGTTTCTTGATCGTGCGATAATGAGTTGAATTTGAGCATGCGAGAAAAAACCAAGTAAAAGGGAAATAATGATTCACTTTGCTTGATTAGAGGCACCAAGAAAGGATGAAAGATGAAACCAAGGTACACCATCCTCTAGACTACTCTCCTGGAATAAATGTGTTGATGTTAACAAAAGTAGGCCCACCAGAGTTTAGGCAATTATGAATCCTCAACAAAGGCACAAGGATCATAGTATTATGGCTAATAACGACTAACACCAGGGATGATAATTGGAAGATATGGGGACTCGTGGAGTTATGATTTACCTTGTCAGAGCATAACATGCAAGGTTGACCTCGTAGTGATTGACACAATTCCATAAGGGATGGTCAATTACTCAGACGGAGGATTTTCAAAGGCACATGAGGATAGATGGAGGTCAAATATAAGAAAAATGGGATGAATGTGACACATATATGGATAATATATTGTAACAGGACTCAATGGGACTTTGAACAAACTCCATAGATGTAGGGGTGACTCATCTCTAATGCTTTGAAGAAAGGTGACTATATGATGCTTCCACATGGGAAAGGCCTGCAGCGTGCCATAATAGAATGAGTAAATAGTGATTACTCATGATAGAACTCGACTCATAATTCTAGAAGTTCAAACGAAAAGTGGTATGAGAGTACATGTGACTCATATTAAGAGATTTGATTTAATGCACCAAAGTGAGACCTCATGGAAAAAATGGCTTTGTCGCAAAGTTTCAAATTACAAGAAAAATGGAGACCCATTGTAGAGATCGGTGAGAGAATTCCAACACTGCTGACGGTTTGTCAAACTAAGCTACCATTTACTCCTAATGGGTAAAAAAACTAGATTGTTTTCCTATAAAAGGGCTTCTTGCCCCCAATTCCAATGCATTTGTACATTGATTTGTTGGAGAATTTAGAGAAGAGTAAGAGGTACTAAATCTTGGTGACCTCATAGTAGAGTCATTGGAGTTCAAATCTATGACTTACTAGGTGGCCTTACTTGTCTAGAAATGGTCTTAGTGCCTCTTGGAAGGATGGTTTCTCATGAAGAATTAAGGAAAGAAGGTTGTCCATTTAATTTATGAAAAAGAGACATTATGTATGGAAAAGATACAAGTGAAAAGATGTTTATTTTTATAATAGACAATATCTCCTATCTCTCTCTCATCCCAATCCAAAAATCAATAAGGAATATTGTTTAAATTTAATGCCCCGAGCTACATTTTTAAGTCATAATTAGGATTCTTAAGAAAATTACCCTAAAGGTAACACAATTCTTGTTATTGTTAGACCTATGCATTAGGGATTTCTCTAACATCCACTTTAACAAGCATCTTTCCATATGCTCAATATTCTCAATAAAAATAACATACTTTGTGGTGTTGATGAGTAATTTCTATTAAGTTTCTGCTTTTATGGATCTTGGGGAATTCCTAAACATAAACTTCTTAGACTAAATAAGAAGCAATCGATTTGTAATATTCTTTTTTTGTGGATATGGTTAAAGTGGACAAAATCTACCCATGGTATTTACCGTTGTAGTTGCTCATGGCATTGACCCATGGTATTTGCCTTCATTTTTCGAGTGAAAACAATAAAATAAAGTCTCTAGAGATTCAATGAAGCATATAAAAGGGGATAGGAGCCTAACAATGTAATCATTGAGAGTTATTTATCTATTTTTCTTTTGTTGAGAGCTTGTCAAGGAAAGTTCTAGTTGATCCCAAGGATGAAAACCCCATGGGAGTAATTTCTCTGGTGGATCCATCGAGGATCTAAGATTGTGCTTCAACATCTTTAATTTCTCTATTGATGGGAAGCCATACATGCCAAGGCACGAGCTTTAGTAGTGCTTCTGTGGGCATGTAATTTTGTTTATATTTCTTTACATAAATAAGACGTTGCATCCTCATATCTTTATTGCGTTTAGTATTTTTATTGCAAGAATTTTATTAGAACACCTATAATGTACCAAAACTGATTAAAATTTTGATGATTGGGAAATTACAGTGGTATTAGTGTTGTGCATCTGCCAGCCTGAGGATTTTATTGGAAAATTCTAAATTATTTGCAGGGTTATTTGGAGGTTTGGTGCAAGGAACTCTGGTGGAATTTATGCTCACCCTAGCCAACATTTCCATATTTGATGGTATTTTGTATCATCCTAGTTGGTTCTATTTTTCGGTTGATTGGAAGGAGAATTTTCTGCATTATTTTGGGAGTTATTATTTTAGTGCAAACAAAAGATAAAACATTACTTTGCCAAATTTTAATATTGGACCTAGGTTTACTTTACCATATTTATCCATTCAAGTTTACGGGGTCGAGATCGAACCCATATCTTATTTGAGGGTCTCTTTTCAATTGTATTGCAAGGCTGTGAGATTTGTTGTAGGAAGTACTACCATCTTAACTATAATTTGATTACAGGTCTATAGAAATCCAACGGAAGAGTTCATCTCCTTCTAGTGGGTCAAACACCAAGGGTTCAAAGGCTAAATTTTGAGCACAAGTATCATATCAGATTATATCCGTTTCATTTCAAGATCAATGGTATGAATATATTTTTGTAATCTATATTGGAAAGAGGCTGGATCATTTAAATCTAAGGAGGAGACCCTGCCTTTCGATGCCATTTTAACTTGCTCATAGATCTAAAGTGTCTCCTTGAAATAATTGTGGATTGATTTCATTGGAGGTAAAAGAGGTCAAATTGCAAAGGTTGGAAGGTTGAGTTTCTAAACTTGATCCCAAGGAAGAATATAAATTGTTTAATCAAGCTCATCCTAGGATTGAGGTTGAACCCATAGCCAAATTTGGAGATTGATCACTTGGAGGCCACATTTCTTTTCCAAAGACTGAGGGTTTCAAGGGTCCTTGCTCCACGCATTTTCCAGAATTCTTTCTCTTGTAGTGTTTTCTTCTCAAAGATGTATGAAAAGAACCCACTTAAGACTGTGGATGATAAACAATATCAATAATATAAATGGTTGATAAAAATTGTAGATCTGCAACAAATGATAGAAAAAAAACTTGCAAAAGTCCTAATCTATGCCACAATCATAGTTAAACAACAAAAAGAAATAGTAATAACCCAAATAATCCAATGGAAACTATATATACAAAGAATAGATATTATTATAACACTTGTGAAGGGAACAAATAAATGTTACCTGTCCCACTCTATGGGATGGGTTCTTGGCTATCATCAAACATCTTGATCTTCTTTAAAGTCTCTCTCCTCTATAAAGTTAAAAACAAACAAATAAAATGTTTGAGCTTAATGGGAACTCAAATGGCAGAGAAATGGAGTGCTTCAATGAAAATAATGAGAGTTACAGTAGTGAGTGCAACAATGAAAATAGTCAAAAGTGAATAATGAATTGAAAACCCTTATATTTATAACAAAATATTGAGTTTTCATCTAATAATGAGCAATAATAAAATATTATTAGCACCATTCTTGGAATAACCACTTGGAATATTTTATTATATTTGGTTAGGAGGGAAAAAATATTTAAACTTTTATTTAGAAATAATAAATAAATAAATGATTTATTTATCATCTCAACAAATTGGTTAAGGAATAATAAAGAAATAATGATTTATTTAATTATTCCCAAGGGATTTTTCAAATTTGACAAGGAATAATAATTAATTATTCCTAGAGAAAAATAAGATAATTAATAATTTATCTGTTGATTTTTCATAATTGGGTCAAATATGACAAGGAATAATAATTGAACAATGGTTTAATTAATTATTCCTAGAAGAAAATCAAATAAATAGTGATTTATTTAATTATTTTGCATGAGTTTAATTATAAATTACTTAACAAAGGTGGTTTATTAAGTAATTTTTCACAGTGAAAGAAATTTTACTATTGTAAAATTCGCTTTACATGGTGTAGTTCGATCCATCTAGTAAATTAGGCTAGATGATCAATATTTTGGTGATAACAGATTTCCCCCCAACGTATGAGTGTTAGGAGGAAAACATATGACTGAACTGTGTTGTAAAGACACAATCACTACACAACAAAGTGGAGTGAGAGAGAGAGAGAGAGAGAGAGAGAGAGAGAGAGAGAGAGAGAGAGAGAGATTGATACAACTGAAGCAGGAGGATAGGGACAGAGGGGGCAAGACCAATGCAAGTCACCTTTTATGTTGTGGTACCAGACCTCAATGAGGTAGGGGAGGCATACATATACCCGCCAAGATAACTTAGTACAAAAATAATGGTGTGTTGAGAAACATCAAACTGAGCAATGAAGTACATGCTGAATGGTACATGACATGTTGGCATAAGTGAGTCAGAAAATAATACAATGTGTCCCATATATATAATGCACCTGGAAAAATATGAGCTAGGATTGAATATAATATGAACTAATTACATGAGATATAATTGCCCTTCCCTCAAAAAATGGGTTGGAGGGAGGGTAGAACAACTGAAAAAGCCCTATTGAACAAGGAAGGGATCTACAAAACTAAATGGATCATTTGAAGGAGATGTGCATGCTATGAACACTATGATTGGTAGGAACCAAACCCATTATATTTTTGGAACTGCATCTAAGGCTGTAGCATAATAGGAATGCATCCAAGCATGTGGGGGGCTACCTGAAGGGCCACCCCCTCATGAGGTCTCAAACATCTCACGCACACCTAGGAACCACTGGTACAATCTGTTGCATCACTCGACCATCAAGTGTATGGATCACGAACATGAAACAACCAAGTCAAAGGGCAATAATGAGTCCCTCTACTCAATCCAAAGTACCGAACAAGAATGGAAGCTGGAACCAAGATACACCACCCTCTAGGTCATTCTTATGGAATAAATGAGCTTATGTCGACAGAATAGGGCCCACGATAGGTGAGGCAATGAGGATCCTCAACTAAGGTATGAGGGAAAATAGTAATGTGACTGATGGACTAACACCAGGTATAATGGAAAATGAGGGATTGAGGGACAAATAAATGACTTCCCTTGTCAGAGCATAAAGTGCATGGTTGAGCTGGCAGTGACTGACTCAACTCCAGATGGGATGCGGATAGTATGACTGGAGGCCAAAATGGGCAAGACAAGATGAATGGTATCAAAATATGGATGGAATACTATGATATGATATAATGGGATATGAAACAGACTCCATGGATGCAAGGGTGACTCATCGCGGATGCTCTGAACAAGGGTGACTCGATGATGCTGCCACACAGAATAGGCCCGGTGGGGACCATGAAAAAATGAGTAAATGATGGTTACACATGATGAAAATTGACACGTGAGATGACAAGTTCCAAGGGAAGGTGGTCCCCAAATTACAAGCATCGCATATGAAGAAATCCGATTTTGAGAGGCGACGAAGTGACCCTTCTTGGAAAAATGGCTTCCTAGTGAAGTTTCAAATCATCCAAAACTGAGAAAGACTCATTATAGTACTCGATGAGAGATTTCCAATGATGTTGATGGTTCATCAAGCTAAGCTACCGTTTGGTCAAAGTGGGCGACAGAAAAATTGTGGATTTTTCTATGAAAGGACATTTTCCCTCCAATTGGAATTCATTTTTTAAGTGAGTTGTGGTAAATTTGGAGAGGAGGAAAAGGCCCTAAATCTTGTGGAGATCATAGTGGACAAACCGACCATCAGAATTAGGATCTGCGACTTTCAGGTAGGTGGCCTTACTCATCTCTTCAATTTCAGTTATTTATTTCGTGATTTTTGGCTCCTGGGAGACCCTTGCTCCTCTTCATGGTCTAATCACACTTTTTGTGCCTAGAAGTGCAATTTGGATCATAGGAAATAGGTGAAAACCTGTGAGCTCACACTTTTTGGGCATAAAAATATGATTTGGGGTTGAAAAGAGGGGTGGTTTACTCGCTTGGTGGGGGTTGTAGGTTGATTAGTGTAGACCAGTGTTTTCTTCTCTCAACTGACAAGACATGTGGTGTTTTGCAGGCATGGCAGAGCTAAAAATCAACTGGTGTGAGTGAGACTTGGATACCCTCTGATCCAAGATTCATATGGATCAGGGGGTTCGAGGGGCATTGGCTTGCTATGGGGTTCTCAAGTTGGTAGAGAACCCATTGATGAGGGTAGGTGAGCCCTTGATATTGAGAATTGTGAGCTATTGGGATCCAGACCATGAGGTATTTGAAATGTAGGGGCAGAATATTGAGCTCACAGTACAGGATATTTGTTTCTTCACTGGACTTCCTCCGCTTAGAGTGGTGGGGGATATCCATCTGGTGTTTCCTTGTGGGAGGAACATTATAGAGTTTGTGGAGTGCCATTGTCCACAGGATGTGCATGTGAAGGGCACGACTATCTTGATTGGTGATTTAGACTGGCTAGAGACATAGGTTGTTTCTATAGCTGTGCTACGGGTCTTGGGCAACCATGCATTCCACCACATCACTAGTGGGCAGATGATGCTGGTTGAGAGTGTTTTGGCTAGGACCTACTATGGGTGGGCCGAGATGATGCTGTCGTCGGTGAAACGATAGTTAAGTCTATGCAGGTGAGCCATGACTATGCTTTTGGTACAGTACTGTGCGCATTCTTCTTTGAGAAGATACCCACCATCCTTCCTCATGTATAGATCCGATATGGGGGCCCACAGGAGCCCAGGATCCGCCACTGGGGGCAGCTACTATGGAGAGGAGGATGGGGAGTTGGACGGGTGTTCCAACCTGCATTTTTTGCACATTGGGATCAGATGCCCCTCTAGATTGACGATTATCCTTATAGCGGGATGAACTATCAAGGAGATCCTGACTTGCCACTTTCACTCAGGCAAGCATGGGGACCAAACGGTAATTGTTAAGTTGCTATTTTTATGGTGCATTTCATATTTTTATCACATGTATATGGTACTAAGTGTAAAATATGTGGTATGCAGACATAGCACCGGTAAAACTGGCAAGAAATGTAGGATGAGCCACAGTGCTTGTGGCTGCAGATTGGGGAACATCGTCATCTTGTCAGGGTCCAGAGGATAGTGTGCTACTCATTTATCTACACCATAGATGTGGGGTACTCTTGACCAGAGTTTCTGAGTGCGGATGGCATGAGCTAGATGATCGATACATATATGAGTGTAATGGCCTTCCCTTAGAGTGGTGAGGTATCATGCGGTGCATGGCGATGGCTGGTCATGCAGTACGTGATCTACGTGCAGGTGGGGCAGAGCCTTTGGTGCGTGATCCTTCGGATAGTGACTAGATATGGGGACATGTGGGTCCCTTTGATTTTGATTTTTGTAACATGTTATGGGCATGTTGGATGTATTTAGAGCTATGGGCTCCGAACACTTATATGATACATAATATGATTATGCATTTTTATATGACGATGATGGTTCGCCATGTGTTTTGTTTATGGTTTTCTTCTGTGGTATACATGTGATAAATGCCAATCTAGAATGTTATTTGCAATGGTATCTACATAGTTATTTTGGGCTCTAGGAACTTGACTAAAAGTAATGGTTTCAAATTCACATACCAACAGCTTAACACACAGATATTTTCTAAATATGACTTGGTTATGCACATGATACACACCATTCAATTGCATGACAAGTAGCAAGGAATATAAACGAACATGAAGATGAAGGATGCGATGAGAAATGGAATCGACTAACAAACCTATCACTGCATCATATTCGGCCTAGTTATTGGTGGCAGATCCAATGCACACATCGTTCGAAAGGACTAATGTATGCAAGGGGGTAAAAATGGCCTAGGCTGTCGAGGCTATATTCCTAGAGAAGTGACTTGCACCATCAACATGACCAATATATGGTGTGGATGATGGATCCATCTGAAAGGTGAAAAAGATGACAGATGAGATGATGCATCCTACCTAACTTCATGATAGAAATAAAGACATGCAAATCAAAGAGATAAGCTATGAGAAAAATTTCTTTAGGTAGATTGCATTGGGATTATTAGGAAGGAAATGGCCTTTAGAATCCTCCAAAAAATATTCCGCCTTACCTAAGTGCAAGGGTAATTAGGGGTATACATAGCTTCCATGATGTCCTCATCAAAATGGAAGATGAGCAGATGAGAGGAATATTGACTACATCATGCGGTGCGGTACTTAGTGCATCAACCTGAGAAAGAAGGTTCACATACACATCATATGGAATGGTAGACGATGAGATAGTAGATGAAGGATCTATGTATGTTGAGACCTGGGATTCTGTCGAAAGAGGTTGAATAGAAGCGCGCTCAGAAACCTTAGAAAGGATTGCCTATGAGGAACTCAAGGATGATGACAGGTAAAGGATATGGCCCGTGGTGTCTGTCATCTTGACATCTGGGGAAGGGACCACTATGGTGGGACCAGATTCCCCCTATTCTAGTTTACTATTGATACAAAAATCTAGAGGAACAGGAGAAGGTGATCCATTATGAGTGGTCTCATATTCATGAAGTTCCTTAAGGAAATCATAAAATTCGTTGAGATGAGGGCAACAATGGGAGTAGTCACCATGATGATCACATAGGGAACAAGAGTAATTTTTGCGTAATATTCTGAGTTTCTTGGGTGGACCCGGCAAGTTAACATGGAACTTAGGGATATTTGACTGAGGGAATATTTCATGAACCAAAGGTTTGAGATGAGGAAGCTCAGGACAATTATTGGTCACGTGCCCCACAACTTTACACAAAGTGCACAAAGGTGATGACTTTGGGGCCTTGGGGACTATAGGAGCTTGGGGATCCTTGCCCTCAGGTTCTTTCCTCTTAGCTTTCACCCCTGTCCAGATGCTTTTGCAATAGGAGTGGGTTTCCCTTGACGTTGTGATGGAACTAAAGTAGTGGTAAAGGCCATAGGGACTAGTTGAACCAGGGTCAGAGCACGATAAGCTCTTAGCTGACCAGGAAGAATGCTTGCAGGGGGATCAATGTACCATATGGGGATCCCTAAAGTCATGTTAGGAAGGACCAACAAAGCCATGACAAGGACATAAAATATTACAGGAGGGGGAAATAAGAAAGGTATTTGGCCTGCAAGGTAATGTCTCAATAGAACAACAACTGGATGGTTGAGACCTGGAGGAATAGTTCCTGGGGGAAGATAGGAGAGGCACCCACAAATGGAGGAGGTCCTGGGGGGTGGATCTGGATGGCTTGGTTGGGATGGTAACCACACGGTGCAGAGGAGCTCATTGTGGATCGAATGTACCAGACTACTTGAGGACAACCCATGACGCTGAAAGATTTAGGCTCTAAGATGAGAGGGGGAGGACCAGGGAAAGAACCCAACAATGAGGAATCTTTATAGACTCTCGGTGAAACACCAGTGAGAGGAGTTGAAGACTTCTTATCTAACACTGATGAGATAATGGACTCGGGGGACGTCACGGATGTCAGCTCGTAGTAAGTCAACTGATCTATGGTAATGATCTTCCCTTCATGGGGGAAGCACATCTTGCAGAAAACCATAGATGCGACAGCTGACATGGAATATGTGTAACGATGACCCAAGAGAACATTGTAATCTAAAGGGGCATCAATAACTTCAATATATAGATGGACAATCTTTCCCACAAGGGTCACTAGATAGTCACGTACATGCTAAGAGGCTAGCAAGAGTGTCTATCCCAAGCATGCAAAGTGATGGTGGAGGGGGACAACTTAGGTGACCAAAGCAATTTCCAAATGGTAGTGGAAATCACACAGGTAGATGCACCATCGTTAGTAATGCATCAAGAGATGATTACATTACGAACTGAGACTAGTACCTAGAAAGAAACGAAGCAAGGCAATGGGGGATGTTCTGATGTATCAACTGGGAAGACAATCAAACGATCATCAGAAGGATCTACTATGCCCAAAGAAGTTATTAGAGATTTCTTTTGAGATGGGCATGACTGGAGTACATCCAGCGTCGACATGGCGGCAGGTGATTGCGCCAAGTCATCTACTATATTGTATGTATGGGAAACTTGGTTAGAAGCCATGTTATGGCATAATGGTCCCTTTGGGATCTTGGGAATTGCCTCAGCTTTAGGTTGAGGGATCTGTAATGGAACATTTGATGTCGTAAGAGGCTTAATAGAAGCTTTGGCTTTGGACTCAGTGGTGGACGAATTTGATGGCTTATCATATTGACGTGACCAAGTTTGCAAGTTGATATCGAAGGGATTAACCTCATCAGATCTCCTCATGAGCATCTAGTAGTCACCAAGACCAGAAGTTTGGGGAGGGTGTGCTGCTTGACCTGGGTGAGGTTCAAAAGAAAATAATCCTTGTTGAGGGAAAGGATTTGTAAGCATTGTTAGTTGTGATGGTACAAGATTATGAGGCAATCGTTGGCCTCTAGAAGCTGCTTGAGCTTCCCACATTTGGCACATCTGGGGTAAGATATGACACTCATGTGTATAATGGCCATGTACACCATAACATGCACAAGGCTTATTCGTATGAATAGTCTTGTTTTGCTTGGGTTGGCTTCCCTCTTGCTGGTTGTTGATGTTAGGCTAGTTCCCCTGGGATTCACTATGTTCATTACCTTGATTACCCGAGTTACCCTTGTTACCGTTGTTACCCTTCCCCTTATTATTTTTCTTCAAATTGTGGGTATTGGTTGCACTCTGCTATGAAAACACCTAACCCTAACGGGGCAGTAGCTGCGAGGGCTGAAGATGCATGGGAGGTTGCGGTGTTAATGCTTAAGGGGTTGGAGTGCTCAACTATTCATAAGGAGGAACAATGGTTTGGTAGATAGGTTGTGGCCCTGAAAACATGTTGCTAGTAAGAGGGGCGTAAGTGTTAGAGGAACTGGTGCCCCCCTGTGGATGGCCATAAATTTGTTGAGTATATCGCAAAATATGGAAGGGTTCCAATGATACCATTGGCAATGTGAGATTCCCTCGGTGCATTGGAATCTCTAGGACAGGGAAGGTTTGGAATGACAGTATAGACAGAACTAGATTACACATAAATCAGGTCATATCTTAGAGAGGTTTGGAGATTATCTTCCTCAGTCGTAGGAAAATCGGACGTGGCATCCTTTCTAATGGGTGCTAAAAGGCTCCTGAGAAACCAATCTAGATAGACACAGTCTTTGAAGTGCGGGGCACGACATGTGCTCCTCCTTCTACACCACTCTTGAACATGGTTAGAAAGGCGAGTGGTAGAGGACTGACGAAATGAGGTCAATATCTTTTTACCAGTGTTGTATTAAAGAGGTAGCTAGAAATATGAAACGAACAATTTGGAAAGCGTCACGAAAATGGAATGAAATGTGGCGGGCTAGTTTGCACACCAGTTTGTAGCATCTCTAGTGAGCATGCATTGGAATAATTGAAAATGAATGAAGTCATTAGTAATGGAGTTGGATGAACACCACATGTGGAAGGAGTGAACATGATCGGTAGGATCCTCTCCAGAATTACCCTCAAACTTTGGGATATTTGAGGGAAGCTTAGTCGGCATAGCATGCCAACCAGCATCATGGTGTATTGGGTTGTTTATCAACTGGCTAAAATCTAGGAGACTTAAGCCAGCCATAAAAGGGAGTATGGGAGTTTTCTGAATGGTTCATGAGATTGCTCCTCTAGATGTGATCACTAGGGTAGAACTGGAGCCAACACCAGGTTGGGTTCCTACACTAGCTGTGGGTCCAAACATGGTGACAATATGTGGTGAAGGAGGCTTGGAATCAGATGAACCAGGAGAAGAGTCGGTATGGGGACTCAGAGGGCTATGAACTCGAACCCAGTGGGGAGGAGTAATATGCCCGAGTGGAAAATGGGGATGAAGCTATAAGAGTCTCTGTGACAAATGCCTTGGTGGTGCAATGGTGGTAAGACACATGTGACATGAAAATGGTGAAGGGAGATCAACAATATGACTTTGTCTCGATGAGGGGAGATAAATTTATTATGTTCAGTCTTGGCTTGGGGGTGTAAACCAACTACCCTTCACTTAAGGTGTGCTTGTGTGTGCAAGTGTATTTATTGATTAAGCCCAGATTGCATTTGTAAAAAAGAAAAAAGATTGTTGAAAATAAACTAAAATTAACAACAGTAAATGAACAACAAAACCATTAACTAAACCCCACCCAAACTGAATTTGCAAACACTTTGCTGGTTGGTGGTGAAATCGACTGAAAACACACTAAAAAGTTCAAGGGATCTAAGTGTCGGTGTGACTAGGATGAAATGACACTAGGCTACTAGAAAGTGGTGCAACAACAACAAAAAACCAGAGAGGAAGATCGCTACAAAAAGATAGGGAGATGGGTGTAAATCCTAGGGCAACCGATGGGACCCTAAGGCCAATGACCAAACAAGGTTTAATATGAAACCATGGATGGAAACAACCTATCTTTGGAGATCTAAAAGAAAAGGGTATAGATCTGGAAAATATGGCTGAAAGTGTTGGAGAAACTCAGACTTCTTACTCAGCTAAACTCCTCCTATAAAGGTGGAAGCGTACTAGAAGCCCTAAGGGGATAAATTCCACTTTGATGAGTAAATCAGAGTAGATCAAGGCCTAAGCAGGATGAGACAGAGGTCAAACAACCCAACACACAGCTCTCGACAAAACCCAGAAACAGATCTGATAAAAACCCGGAAACCCTAAAATCGCAGGTACTAACCTATTTTTAGGGGGGATCATAGTTTTTGGGGTGAAATATGCACTCTAGACTTGAGATCACACTTTTTGGGCTAAAAAGTGTGATTTTTGATCCTTGATTCCCAGTCGGAAAATCTCAGAAAAAAACTACTGTCTCTGTCGCAGCTTGTTCCTGTGACCTACGGAAAAGACCAGAAAACTTGCAGAAGTTAGAAATTTGACATATCTAGGGTTAGAAAGCCAGTAAATAACATTAAGAGTCTAAACAAATAAGAAACCCTAACCTAAAAACTGAAGGTCACCCAAGTTTCTGGATCTGAAGTAAAAAACCAATGGAGTTGCCAATTTTGTTGTAGTGTTTTCGTCTCAAAGATGTACGAAAAGAACCCACTTAAGACTGCGGATGACAAATAGTCTGAACAATATAAATGGCTACTAAACATTGTAGATTTGCAACAAATGATAGAAACAAAACCTAGCAAAGTCCTGACCTATGACACAATCATAGTTAAACAACAAAAAGAAATAGTAATAACTCCAATCATCCAATGGAAACCAGATATACAAAGAATATATTTTATTATAACACCTATGAAGGGAACAAATAAATTTTACCAGTCCCCCTCTATGGGATGGGTTCTTGTCTATCCTAAAACGTCTTCAACTTGTGTAGAGTCTCTCTCCTCTATAATGTGAAAGCCCAACAAATAAAATGTTTGAGCTTAATGGGAACTCAAATGGTAGAGAAATGGTGTGCGACAATGAAAATAATAAGAGTTACAACAATGAGTGCAACAATGAAAATAATCGAAAGTGAATAATGAATGGAAAACCCCTCTATTTATAACAAAATATTGAGTTATCCTTGAATAATGAGCAATAATAAAATATTATTAACCCCATTCTTGGAATAACGACTTGGAATATTTTATTATATTTGGTTAGGAGGGAAAACATATTTAAACTTTTATTTAGAAATAATAAATAAATAAATGATTTATTTATCATCTCAAGAAATTGGCAAAGGAATAATAAATAAATAATGATTTATTTAATTATTTCAAAGGGATTTTGTCAAATTTGACAAGGAATAGTGATTAATTAATTATCCCTAGAGAAAAATAAGATAATTAATAATCTATCTTTTGATTTTTCATAATTGGGTCAAATATGACAAGGAATAATAATTGAACAATGGTTTAATTAATTATTCCTAGAAGAAAATAAAATAAATAGTGATTTATTTAATTATTCTTCATGGGTTTAATTATAAATTACTTAAAAAAGGTGGTTTATTAAGTAATTTCTCATAATGAAAGCAATTTTACTATGGTAAAATTGACTTTACATGGTGTACTTTAATCCATCTAGTAAATTGGGCTAGATGATCAATTTTTGGTAATAACACTTTCATCAAAGGGGACCGAGTTAAATCGGGAGAGAAGGCGGAATATTTTTTCTTTAGAAAGTGAATCTAAGGGCTATTGAGGATAAAACCAATAGCCATAGGCATAGATTGCATCAAAACACTCTACCGACATTGCTGAGCCATGGAATAGGTCAACAATGATCTAATGCACGGTTTCACCTTCCAGGGGGCACCTCACAATGAAAGGGAGTATTCAAATCACTAGAGCAAGGAGGTTGGTCGAAAATTGCACAAACCCATCGAATCAATCGCATGGGACTATACCACTGACAGAAGGGAATTCAAGGCACTCATAACCAAATAGTCGCATTGCTGATCTAAAGGGTGATGTTTCTCAGTAGCAGTCGAGGTCGCGAGGAGGGTAATTTTGTGTGTTAAAATGAACACCGAGCCATCTAATGAGTAGAGGTGTTAGATTGGTTTTAGCCTCTGATTCATTTCAATGGAAGGTGAAAGGGAGTATGAGTGTTACATGCTGATTAGTTGATATAGCCTGAGCATTGGTCGCATTGCCAAAACACTATCACAACAACTGTCTAAGCAGAGAAAGGAGTTGAGCATCCCCATATCTATTCCAGGTGAAAGGAAGTGGACATAGCCTAGGCGTTGCACTGTCACCACAACCCTCTAAGCACAAGAAGGAGCCGAGCAAGTTTCATAGGCTTCGGTTCTGGCATTGACCATCGATTCATTATGGGAGCCAAAGTTGTCATCACTCTTAATAGTAGAGACAAGATTATTTTTACTGTAGCATCAGTCAAGGAGCCAACCATGGTCCTCTTCAGGTGCATGCCAAAGTATTTGTTTTATTACATTAGATAAATTGATCTCACTACATCAAGATCACTCACACATTAGTCATAGAGGCAAAGACACCGTGTTTTTGCGGAATTGAGTAAATTATATTTCATCAAAAGATTTTGTGGTGGGTCACCATAATTAAATAAAGTAATGCTATGTCTTTTTTCGTTATATAGTATGTTGCATTATGTGGTTGGATTGGTGTAGAGGTTTATCATTGTTGAATATAGTCTTATGCCTATACATTTGAAACCTCTAACATCAAATTCAATGTTGCACATGATCCATTGATCACTCGCAAGGGCATAATTATTGGGTCCACAAACTCTTGATTAGCATATGAAGATCTAAGTCTTTACCTGAAAACTGATTCTCTTTCCATCTAGATAGATTTTCCGCTCAAAAATCTCAGTGTGGAAGCATGAAAGATGGCGGGTTATGGACTAAACCATGTTTATAGTTTTGAAAATTTTGATTGGTTTTAGCATTTGACAAGGGGTTTGTCAAATTTTGGAGTTTGACAATAGAAAGGAGATTTTGTGTTAAAAAAAAGGGGGGAATAGGAAAGGAAGGAGGTGGTACAATCATCTTACTATTACCAATCAAGTTTGTATTTACCTTATCTTGGGGCGAAATCCATTGAAGAATTAGTGTATTCATGCTTTGGTATGAGGGGAGATGGGACTTTCCCTAGAAAACACTCATAAAATTTTGGACAAAATTCTAGATAAAATAAAAGAAGCATGGGGCCTTTTCTTAGCAATACCACTTTATAATAGAATAGCAAGTCTTTCTCAAAAATGGTCTATGCCATTATGCAACAAAAATTCCCATGGGAAGTGAAGAAAGGATAAGGAAGAGGAGCTAAGTTCTTCACACTTGGATCTTAATTGCAACAAACAAAGTCAACCATAGACCTTTAGAAATTGGAGGAATTAGACACATGGCTCTTAGAGGTGGGGCAACCAGAATGGAGGAAACTCAGTTGGAATCTCAAGCCATCTATGCTTGCATTAATACAACCCAAACTCTCAGAGCATCCTTGTGAAGAGGTCAAGCTCACAATTGCTTCTTGTCTTAGCAAGATCATAGCTTTAACATCCCGAGTATTGTCTTACAATAATGATCTTATGAGGGAGATATTGTAGTTGATAGTGGAAGGCCTTAAAGGGTTGAATAACATCATGCTTCCTACCTTTTAGAACTGATGTAGAAATTTTAACAGTCATGGCAGAATTCAACTTTGCCACATTCATACTGAATTTGGAATGTGATGAGTTGATCTTTTAGTTGCTCCATAACTTTTACACCAGTATTACATCAACTCATTTAGACCATGTCAAAACAAGCATGCAAAAGATTGTGTCTCTATTATTAGAAGGCCATGCTCACATATGCAAGATACTAAGATGTAAATTGTTGACCATTTGGAGGAAGGACCACAGGGATCCTATGATCTAGTCGAGAAGTTTGTCAGGATGTAGGTTTTAACCCTATACAGAAATTAGCTGCATACGAATTCTAAAACACATAAAATAAACAATAGCAAGAGCATAACACATAAAACACATATACACAGAGATTTTCCCCTGGATCCCAAAACCGGGACTACCAGCTTGATTTTTCATTATGTTCCTTTCAATGTTATAATACATATTTATACATGCCAAAGCATCCGATAACATGGACTAAAAAAACCATCACGTCCAATACCATGGACCAAAAACCATCGCGTCCAAAAAAACATGTGCAGAAATTATGCACAAAACCATAGGTGGGTCCACCCAACCTAACATAGGGTCCAAAATCAAAATTTTCCACGGTGCTGCCCCGGACCCCATAAAGTGGGGTTACAGGTGCCCCTCAAACCCCCTATTAACTATGTGGAAAGAATATAACACAACCCAACATTCTCCCACTTGTTGTTTTCTTTCCACAAGGGGGCCACAAGAGAGCTTAGTCATTTATCCAGCCTTGCAATGCCCATTGTTTCTCTACACCAAGAGAACTTCTCAGAGCTCACAAATTTCGTCAATGCATCTGCAGTATTCTTCAAAGTATCCACCTTTATCAGCAACAACTTTTTGTCTTCTATCATATCTGTCAGAAAGTGATACTGAACATCAATGTACTTTGTCTTTGAATGATATGCGCGGTTCTTTGACAAGAAAATTGCACTTTGGTTGTCATAGTCTATCCTTATAGCTCCCTATACTAACCCCATACTTAAACACAATCTCTCCAACCAAACTACTTCCTTGCTTGCATGAGTGGCTGCCATGTATTCTGCCTCTATAGTTGATAGTGCCACTACAGATTGTTTCTTACTCATCTAACTGACTGCACCTCCAAATAGGTTAAACACATACCCACTTGTAGATTTTCTCTGATCCAGATCTCCAGCCCAGTCTGCATTAACAAAGCCATGAATATCCAACATTATATCCAATCCTAGTCTTCCTTGGTAGCACAAACCATAGTCACTAGTGCCATGCAAATACCTGAAAACCTGCTTCACTGCTGTCCAGTGCTCCTTCCCTTGTTTTGACATAAAACTGCTCAAAACTCCCACTACTTGTGCAATATGTGGTCTAGTACAGACCATTGCATACATCAAGCTACCGACTACACTTTCATATGGAACATAGGACATGTCCTCTTCCTCTTCTTGTGCCTTGGGACACTATTCAGTAGATAACCTCACACATACAGGAGTAGGAACCTTCACCGGTTTACTATCCTGCATATTAAACCTCTGTAGTATTGTCTCAACATGCCTCCTCTGGTTTAACCAGAGCTTCATCTTTGCCCGATCTCTTTTAATTTCCATGCCCAAAATATAGTTTTCACCACCAAGATCTTTCATGTCGAATTTGGTGGACATTTGGTTCTTCAAATCCTGGATAATTTCTTTCTCATTTCCAACCATCAACATATCATCCACATACAAGACAAAATAAATAACGCAGTCACCACTTAATTTAAAATACACATAATGATCTTCTTTGCTTTTGCTAAAGCCAAGTCCCCGTATAAGTGTATCAAATTTCTAATACCAGATCCTTGGTGAGTATTTTAATCCATACAGAGACTTCTTTAACTTGCATACCAGTTCTTTCTTACCCTTCACCGGAAAGCCCTCAGGTTGCTTCATGTAGATTTCCTCTTCTAGATCCTCGTGAAAAAATGTTGTCTTCACATCCATCTGTTCTACTTCAAAATCAAAAGCAGCAACAGCATATAAAAGTAATCTAATAGAAGTCACCATGGCAACATGAGAAAAAATATCACCAAAATCAATTCCCAACATTTGGGAATAACCTTTTGCTACCAATCGAGCTTTGTATTTCTCCACCTTTCCTTCTACATTTGTCTTCTTCTTGAAAACCCATTTGCTGCCAATGGGTTTCCTTCTAGCTGGAAACTCCACCAGATCCCAAGCCTCATTTTTGTGTAATGATGTCATTTCATCAACCATGGCCTCTTTCCAGAGTTTGCCATCCTCTGAATCTACTGCTTCCTTCACAGTTCTGGGATCATCGTCAGTAATAGATAAAGCAAAATTTGAACAAAAAGCAGATGGACTATATTTTTCTGGCTACCTTCTTTCTCAAACTAATATTTTGAGACTCGGAGTTTGTGGCTCTTCATATTTTGATTCCCCCTCTATTGTAGAGTCTGATTCTTCCTCCTTTAGCTCAAACTCTATCTTCTTAGGTTCCTTTGGTTGGACTTCATGTTTAATACCATCTTTCACCTCTCTAAACACCACATCTCAGGTGTAAACAACCTTCCTTGTTACTAGGTTCCAAAGCTTATAACCCTTTAAACCAACCTTATACCCAATAAGGATGCACTTTTCAAATTTACTATCCAACTTGGTTCATTTCTCCTTTGCAACACGTACATATGTATCACATCCAAATACCCCCAGATGTGAAAGACAAGGTTTCTTACCAGTCCATACCTCATGTGGAGTCTTATCCTCCAACACTGATGAAGGTGACATGTTGACCAGGCAACATGCTATATCCACCACCTCTACCCAAAATTCCTATCCTAACTTAGCACCATTGAGCATGCTTCTTGCCCTTTCCATCAACGTCTTGTTCATTCTTTCTACAACTCGATTTTGCTGAGGTGTATATGAATTCTCTTCTATCGTGATATACCACACTTCTTACAGAATTCTTCAAATTCCTTGCTGCAAAACTCTCCAACATTATCTGTCCTCTGCACCTTTATTTTCTTCTCTGTCTGATTTTCCACAAGAGCCTTAAATTCTTTAAACCTATCAAAGACTTCAGAGTTCTTCTTAAGGAAATATATCCATGTATTCCTTGAGAAGTCATCTATAAATGATACATAGTACACAGACTTATCCAGTGATGGAACCTTCATAGGTTCAAACACATCACTGTGCACAAGCTCTAATATCTATTTCGCGCTCTCACCACCAGAGGGGAAACTCACTCGATTCTGCTTCCCATATACATAATTTTCACAGAAATAAAAATTCAGAGAGATATTACTCATACCCTCTACCATACCTTTACCATGAAGTATTCGAAGGCCTTTCTCTCATATATTTCCAAGCCTTTGATTCCACGGCATGATCTTCTCTCCAGAGACCACTAGATTTTCTGCTCTAGTTTTAGGAACCATAGAATTGTTGCACCCATCAACAACTGTCCGACCTTGCAACTTGTATAGAGTTCCAATACGAACTCCCTGCATCAATACCAGTGCTCCTCGAACCATCTTGTAGGTATCTCTCTCGAACATTGTCTTTACACCTACATCATCCAGCCTGCTTACAGAAATCAGATTTCTAGCCAATGTAGGAATACGCAGAACACCCAAAAGTGTTCTAACCCTTCCACCTTGCAACTTCAACTTTACTTTTCCATGACCAACGATTCTAGCCTTCCTATCATCCCCTAAGAATACATCACCACCATTTTATTTCCCATACTCGCAGAACCACTCTCTATGGAGAGTGAACTGAAAGGATTCACCTGAGTCAATCAACCACGCCTCATGATCTACATGTGTACTTGAAGAAGCCAAGTACACATTCCCACATTCATCTGAGGTAGTTTTTGCCTCTGCAAAGGAGCATCATCAGATCCCTTTCCTTTATCAGGAGCTTTAGATTTACAGTCCCTTTTGTAGTGCCCTTCCTTTCTGCATTTCTAGCACACCACCTTTACAGGCTTTCCTGGAGACTTAGATCTCCCTCTAGATTTATATGTCCCACTCGATGACTTATTTTTGTTTCTGTTTTCGGACCATCCTCATACAAACAAGGCATCACCATTTTGGCTCTCCATATTCTTCTGTCTCATCTTCTCCATCAGCAAGGCTAAGACTATTTCATCAAACTGCAAGGCAGTTGCATTGCTACCTATTGCAATAACCAGACTATACCAAGAATCTGGTAGAGAACACAACAAACCGATGCACTTATCTTCATCTAAAATTTTAATATCAACAGATGCTAACTGACTTAGAATAGTATTAAATGCATTCAAATGCTCTGTCTCCGAGTCTCCATATTTCATCCTCAGGTTATAAAGGTTCTCCACAGGAACAGTTTATTCACCAGAGACTTAGATTGGTACAAATTCCCTAACATGTCCCACAAAGTCTTCGCCGTAGCTTCCCCTGATACATTAAACAATACTAAATCTGAGACACACAATCATATTGTGCTCTTTTCCTTCTGATCCAACTTCTTCCATTCTTTATCAAACACTCCCATTGGTTTAGTACCCGGATCTACCATGATCCACTGATCTTTATCCACCAACAGATCCTGCATCTTGATTTTCCACAACTTAAAACTCTGACCATTAAATTTCATGATCTCTATCTTTGCACTACTTACCATCTTCTTTCACCACCAGAATCAATCTCGCAGATCTCCCACTAAACAGGGTCTACCACAGGCCTGAGTGAAACCCCTCAGCAACAAAGGCATCCCTTCGAAGCCCAAATTGCTCTGATACCAAATGTAGGTTTTAACCCTGTACAAAAATTAGATGCATATTAATTCTAAAACATATAAAATAAACAATAGCGAGAGCATAACACATAAAACATATATACATAGAGATTTTCCCCTAGATCCCATAAAGTGGGGTTATGGGTGCCCCTCAAACCCCCTGTTAACTATGTGGAAAGAATATAACACAACCCAACACAGGAAAAACATAAAATTACTCAAAAGGGTGCTCACTACGAAGGAGTTGATAAGGATTGATGGAGGAAGCAAGAACAAAATATGCATCAATAATGAACTAAGGATGAGAGGACTATGCTTTATCTGCAAGGGACCTTGGGCCCTTAACCATTCATGTCCAGGTGATAAGAGGAAACAAGGGTAGATCATGAAGATTCATCCATAGTTGGTTTCATCGGTTTTTAGAAGAGAACCTATGAAGGATCCAAGCAGTCAAGTACAAATGGTGAGCAACAACACCATGCTTTTAAGAGAAACTTACAAGACAGGTCGATGATTGTTATGAAACCAGCTCAAGAAAAGATAGAAAAGATAGATCAACGCCTTAGAATTCAGCCTCTTCGAGGGGGCAACCTCCTTTACATTACATAAATGAACAATTCTTGGATGATACAAATGACAAAACCTCCTTTCTATATATAGGAGTCTAAGGAGTCACAATATAATCCAGCCGACCTAACAATAATAATATAAAGCCACAAAAATAACAATAGAGGGATTATATGGGGCACAGAAATAACAATATGGGGGTAATAGGGGCACACCAATATAAATAAGGGGTATAACTACAATAGTAATGGGGTAATCACTAGTATTATAGGGACCCAACATGCCCCTCTCCTTCAAAAAGTGTTGTCCTCAACGCTTGAGTAGTTCTGGATACTTCTGCATAAAATTCTCATCCTCCCATGTGGAATCTTCAGCGGATAAGTTCTTCCACTTGATAAGATACTCTGAAATTGATCGATTTCGTAGCTGTCGAGTTCTTGTTTCTGTGACTGCTTCCAGTGCCAATATAATTTTTCCTTCCTCATCAAGTTCTGGAAATATTGTTTGAATTGGGAGCTTGTCACCTATAACCTTCTTTAAACATGAAACATGGAAGATTGGGTGCAATCGAGAAGCTGCAGGAAGCTCCAATTTGTATGCCATAGTACCAATCTTTTGCAACACCTTGTACGGACCATAATACTTTGGTGATAATTTATTATCCTTCTTAGCTTGCTTTAGGGACATTTGCTTATATGGTTGTAGCCGTAGGAATACCCAATCACCTACATCAAAACTTCTTTCACTGCGATGTTGATCTGCCTGTTGTTTCATTCTATTTTGTGCCAACACGAGGTTATCCTTTAAGAGTTGGAGGACTTGTTGTTGATGTTCGATGTGATGTTCCATTGCCTGAACCTTAGAATTTTCTCTTAAATATGATGTGATGGATGGTGGTTGATACCCATAAAGTGCCATAAATGGGGTCATTTTTGTTGTTGTATGGAAGGAAGTGTTATACCACCATTCAGCCAGAGGCAACCATTTGACCCATTGTGTCTGTTTATCAGATACAAAGCAACGAAGATATCCTTCCAAACATTTGTTTACTATCTCAGTTTGCCCATCAGATTGAGGATGATAAGATGAGCTATGAGCTAACTGAGTACCAAGACAAGAAAATAATTCTGTCCAAAAATTTCCAGTGAAAATGGGGTCTCTGTCACTTACAATAATCTTTGGGTTTCCATGTAGCTTTTGAACTGTTTCCATAAATGCAGTAGAAACTGTACTGGCTTTAAATGGATGTGATAATGCACAAAAGTGTGCATACTTGGTAAGTTTGTCAACTACCACCATGATGACACTCTTTTCCTCAGACTTGGGTAAACCTGTGATAAAATCCATTGAAACCTCCTCCCAGCGTTGGCTTGGAATGGATAAAGGTTGTAATAGACCTGGTGTCTTAATTGTTTCAACTTTATTTTGCTGGCAAACCAAACATTCCGCCACAAACTTTTGAATATCTGATTTAAGGCTATCGCAAAAAAATTCCTTCTTAACCCTGTGGTAAGTTTTTAAAAGTCCTGAGTGCCCTCCTAAGGGAGAAGTGTGCAATTCCATAAGAATCTTTTGTTTTAGCTGGGAATTATTACAGAGGTATAAGCGATCTTTGTACCATAACGAATCATTTTGCCAGCTAAATGTATTAGAAGTACTGGAATCTTGTTGTAGCTTTCGAATAAGTGCCCACACTTCTTCGTCATTCTTCCATTCCTCCCTTGCTTCGTTTATCCAATCTCGTTGGATAATAGAAATGGCACACAACAATGCTTCCACATCCTCATCCTTTCTTGAGAGTGCATCTGCCACCACATTTTGCTTCCCTTTTTTGTAGATGATTTCAAAGTCATAACCCAACATCTTTGTGACCCACTTTTGTTGCTCTTCAGAGGATAATCTTTGTTCTAAAAAGTATTTAAGGCTATCATGATCCGTTTTTACCTTGAAGTTTCTTCCCATTAGGTAGGGTCGCCATTTCTTAAGTGCATGGAGTATTTCCAACATTTCCTTCTCATAAATAGCTTGGCTTAAAATCTTTCCCTTGATTGGACGAATTTCAAAAGCAATGGGTCTTTCATCTTGCATTAGAACAGCACCAATTCCATTTCCTGAAGCATCACATTCCACAATAAAGGTTTTTGTGAAGTCCGGTGTAGCTAAGACCGGTGCTTGGCACATTGCCTCTTTAAGATGTTCAAAGGCCTTTGTTGCTTCCGGAGTCCATGAAAATGAATCTTTCTTCAATAATGTTGTTAGAGGTGCTGCTATTCTCCCATAATTCTTAACAAACTTGCGATAATACCCTGTCAACCCAAGAAATCCTCGCAGATGCTTTATGGATGTGGGGATTTTCCATTCCTTAATGGCTTTAATTTTTCTAGGGTCTACCTTAACTCCTTCATGACATACAATATGACCCAAATATTCCACCTCCTGGACTCCAAAGAAACATTTGGATCTTTTTGCATATAATTGTTTCTCCTCCAATAGTTGTAGCACCCTGTCAACATGTTCAACATGATCCTTCCAAGACTTGCTGTAGATTAATATATCATCAAAAAATACTAACACAAATTTTCTAAGGAATGGTTTGAAAATTGAATTCATCAAACCTTGAAATGTTGAAGGTGCATTGGTAAGGCCAAAAGGCATGACCGAAAATTCATAATGACCCTCATGAGTTCTAAATGCCGTTTCTGGAATGTCTTCAATCTTCATTCTGATTTGATGATATCTCGAACGAAGATCCAACTTGGTGAAGTAAATTGATCCATGCAATTCATCCAGTAATTCATCAATAACAGGAATGGGGAACTTATCTTTAATAGTGAGCTTGTTGAGCTCCCTATAATCTGGACACATGCGCCATGATCCATCCTTCTTGTGCACCAATACTACTGGAGCTAAGAAAGAACTTTGACTCGGTTGAATTATACCAGCCTCTAGCATTTCTGCAACCATACGTTCAATTTCACTTTTTTGGACATAGGGATATCTGTACGGCCTGATGTTTGGAGGAACACTTCCTGGAATCAGATGAATAGCATGATCATGATCACGCATAGGTGGGAGACCCTTGGGAGTCTCAAATACCTTGGAATGATTGTCCAAGACTTTTTGGAGCTCTGGAGAAATAGATGATTCCAATGTGGAAACATCTAGCGAGCATAATTGTGCAATTACACCTCTTTGCTCCTTTTTTAGAAGCTTTGTCATACCATGAGAGCTGATTATCTTTCCTGGTTTCCCTGCAATACCCCTTAATTCAACTTCCTTTCCTTCCGTAGAAAATTTGATGAAACGTTCTTGAAAATTAAAAGCTATTGTACCCAAGGATTGTAGCCATTAGACTCCTAGTACAACATCCGCACCTCCCATTGGAATGGAAAGCATTGGGCTAGTCAATACATATTCTCCCATGGATAGCTTGATATTATGGCACTTTCCAGAGCAATTTATTGTTCCTCCATTTGCAATCATCACTTGACACTCTGGTGCTGGATATAGGAAGCAATTCAATTCTTTTGCTACCCTACAATGAATAAAATTGTGGGTGCTTCCTGAATCAATCAACACTATTACCTTTTTCTTCTTGATTTGTCCTTCTATCTTGATGGTTTGAGGATTGGTAATTCCTGCCAATGCATTACAAGATATGGTCAGATTTATTTGTTCTTCATCTAGGCTTTGTTCCTGGAGTATATCTTCTTCTTTTGACCTTTCTTGCTCCTTTTCTTCTTCCTCTTCACAATCTATGTAGAATAATTTCTCTCAAATGGGTTTTTTTTGCGACTTCTGAAACATCACAGAAAAAAAGTTATAGCGAAAATGCCACGATGACCTATTTGGAGCAGCGAAACCCTAGAATCCAAAGCTCTGATACCAAATGTTATGAAACCAGCTCAAGAAAAGATAGAAAAGATAGATCAACGCCTTAGAATTCAGCCTCTTCGAGGGGGCAACCTCCTTTACATTACATAAATGAATAAATATTGGATGATACAAATGAAAAAACCTCCTTTCTATATATAGGAATCTAAGGAGTCACAATATAATCCAGCCGACCTAACAATAATAATATAAAGCCACAAAAATAACAATAGAGGGATTCTATGGGGCACATAAATAACAATATGGGGGTAATAGGGGCACAACAATATAAATAAGGGGTATAAATACAATAGTAATGGGGTAATCACTAGTATTATAGGGACCCAACAATGATAATCAATCAACTTGACAAAGTAAATTGGGAAAGGAAGGAGGGAATTCTGCATGATGATGAGGTAGTTGAGTCTATAGATATCCAGGAGAACATCCATAAAGAGTATGGACAATCAAGTATAGATAACAGTCCACCAATACATCCATGTTTGACAATCAAAGAGGGTGGACAACTTATCCCCACATGTGAAAAAGGCTAGGAAGAAGACATTCTAGGAGAACCAAATGAGGAGCCAATAATAATAAATCGACATGATGAGCATGATCATGCAGGGTATCATGACAAATATAGTATGCAGGATAAGCCATTTCTGGAGGGTCAAACAAAGGTTCAAGTTAAAGTTGTGGTCATGGGGCATCTGGTGCAGTCAAATATAGAGACATTCTGCAAGGCATGAGAATTTCTAGTAGAGGACTTTTGGGAAAGGATCATGCATTTCAAGACAG